>JAZDUA010001110.1:55000-204687 GCA_038098605.1 Gryllus longicercus | reverse complement strand
GCTTTGTACTAAAACTTTTCCGATTTCAGAATATATAATTCCTACGATTCTACGGTATGCCCTTGGAGAGATTTAGGGAATGAAGCATTAGGATTACATGCTTCGCATTAGGACGATAGGTACGTAATTAACAATGCGAATTGTTAATAAAATTTACTGGAAGGTGAGAAAGAGTAGAATGAGTGGTATACTTTGAATCGCGTAATGGAATACTGCACTACGGCAAAAGTACCGTGAGTGGGTGCAGGTCGTAGGAGGGAGCTCATCCTGTGGGGGAGGCTATGCTGCGTTTGCCGTCGGCAGTCGGTGTCATGCGAGCTCGCTTTCCGCATCGAACAAACAACGAAGACTCGCAATGGAACTGTTTTTCGTTCGCTATCCTCATATGGTTTCTCTCATCGCTGTGTAGCGTTTGGTATTGCGGTGGGTTTGTACTCTTAGTTTTCCTTTATTGTCTTTGTACTGCCAGGTGTTTCTGTATCTACTGTTTGCATTCGAGCAAAAGCATATTCTGTAGCTTGAAACAGATGAGTTTTTCCATTTCAATCGACGTGGAACATTCGAAATTTTTCAGAATCCCATACTTCTATCTACTGATGCCAATACCGAAGGAAACAGTGTTACTAGAAATTGTTTTACTAGTCGGCTATAAAATAGTTGCTCCAAACATTTATTGTCTTGCAATTATTTAATTAATATTAAAAAATGTGTTATCTCAGTGAATATTTTATGTAATCGTATAGTTGAATGCACTGCTAAGGTTTATTATTATTCGAAAATAAGTTTTGAAAAATAAAATTATGAATCATGTAAAGATGTAAGTGCTCAGAACATTTTCGAATCATCATTGGTTGTCTCCAGCGAAATAGCGAAATTCTATTACTTTTGTCTAACAATTTTAGAACTGGAGACATGTTTCAAAATGTCTCTAATTGGTGGAAATTTTGTAATTGAATTTTTAAATAGGGTTCTAAAAATAGGTTGTTTTTTATTATAATTCGTATAAGTCACAAAAACGGAAATTTCGAAATTTGAAACATTGTGGAGTGAGAATGTAGGAAGGTTTTTTTTATATATTTATTTTCCTTTGTTCGGCATGTGATGCCTTTTAAGGATCTTAATATAATGCATTAACGTAATACTTTTGCTTAGCAACACATGCATCAGCAATAATAATATTATTCAGTACACATATCTGTAAACTATCCGTGTCAGCAGTTCCGATTCTCCCAATTTCTTTTGAGGCTGTTCGCCGCACTTGCCGTGTAGCCTATTTGAAACCAACTGTGACGAAGGTAACGCTTGCGAGGAGACAGAGGCGACAGAAGCGAAGGGTGTGCGTTCTTGGCGCGCACTTGCACTTAACCTCCGTTTAATATACTCCCTTCAGCGATTTAATGAAATCTTGGGGCACGGGGGGGCGCGCAGCCCTTCGTGCGCGGCCGTTGCGCGCCCGCGCTTTGCATGCGGCTGCGTCGTGGGGGCGAACGGTCAATAACAATCCTTGGCCCACTTCCGCCGCGAAATACCCGGCAATTTGCGAGCAACGGCGCACTTTGCATGGGAAAGGGCGCGGGGGGTCGCGCCTTAATATGCGCATGCAGAGCGCGTAAGGGCCCGCCTCGCCCCGCCCCGCCCCGCCCCGCCCCGCCTCCGCCCCGCCTCCGCCCCGCGCCGTGCGCCCCGCCTCCGCCCCGCCCCGCCTCCGCCCCGCCCCGCTCCGCCCCGCCCCGCTCCGCTCCGCCCCCGCCTTTCCCCGCTCCTCTCCGCCCCCTCCCCGCCCCCGCTCCACCTCGCCCCGCTCCACCTCGCCCCGCCCCGCTCCGCCCCGCCCCGCCCCGCTACGCCCCGCCCCGCCCCGCTACGCCCCGCCCCGCTACGCCCCGCCCCGCCCCGCCCCGCCCCACCCCTCCCCGCCCCTCCCCGTCCCGCCCCGTCCCGCCCCTCCCCGCCCCGTCCCGCGCGCTGCATATGCGCGCGTTTCTATGCGCTGCCGTTGATGAAAAGAGGGGGACGGGCTCTCTAGTCCGGGCCTTTAGGGTTGAGAGTGGATTGTGGGGGATGATGCCGCGCGAAGCGGAGTGAAGAAATGTGGCAGTGTGAGGGTCGACGCGGAGCGGAGAAATGCAAAGCGATACAAGGAGGTGTGAAACGGGTTCCAAAAAGGCTAGGGAGAGGTTGTGAACGGGTCATGGTAGGACGTTCTGGGTCAGGGAGAGGCGGGAGACGACGTGCCCAGTGTCTCCACGGCGAGAAATTAGGATAGAATCAATTCTAGGAGAGTCACGATCAGGAATAGAGAATGCGGGAAGTAGGAAATGAGAAGTTGTAGCTGCAGGATAGAGAGAAATCGGGAGGTTGAAGTCGTAGGCTTCCGCGGCCAGAGTCATGTGCGTGATCAGAGCTGTCAGGGTGACGCCGCGTCGAAGGCTGTGTTGCTGATGTTTCGACCGTCCTGTCGTGGTCTTCCTCAGGGCTGGGCATACCAACGGGAGGTTGGAAACGCGGCTCGGGGGGACGTTGCGAGACGAGACGAGTCGAGCCGGGGAAGAAGACTCGCCCGAGTGAAGTGGGGCGATGGAAAGCGGGCGGAGGTTGAAACTGAGCGGAGAAGAGAAGGGTCCGGAGGTTGATTCCAGAGCAACGGAGGCTCAGCAAGCGGCGCCAGCAACGCGCCAAGAAGCTAGTAAGTCATAAGGCGGCGCGTGGCCTGCATCGCAGCCAGCCGTATTTCTTCCTCGCGTTCGCGGGTGTGTTCTGCCTTCGGCAGGAAGTGCACATAAACGAAGAGTTGTCTTACGACGACGTGGCTTCCCCTGCATTTTCTCGCTATCTGCTCGAGTCATCTTAATGCCCAGTGCCGTCGCCGCGGCTGCGTTCCTTTGCGGTTCATGGCTCCGTAAACGGATGTTCGGAACCTGCCGGCGTGCCGCGGCGCAGCGCACGGTGTCACCGGATGGCGAAAGCGCGGCCAAAACCTCAAATGGCAGCAAATTCAATTACTCACTTCTACATAGAGTTTTCGTGAAATTGGTAATAAAATTGAACACGCTCATATTGAACATAAATGTGCTTATACTGAATCCTTCCTTACTTAAAATGAAATTAAATATTGAAATGACTTATATCAATTATCACACGTTATACACCCGTTTCCTGTTCAAAACTTATGGACGGATCGCTCGTGAATTTCAGTAATGCACGTTGCCTGTAAGAGTTACATACGCTCGTCAGACATTTTTCGTAAAACACGAAGCTGTAACGAAATGCGGGCAGATTTTCCTCCAATTGAATATTAAATAAGTTAATTTCTCCATAATTGTGAAGGTGTTATATTGTGTTATCTCACTTCTATCCTAGTTAAATTTTGTTCCTTATTACATTGAATATAAATTATCGTAATCTATTCTGTACTATACTAAATTAATATATTTTTCTTTTACTTACCACCAACAGTAACACTTGTGTTTGAAAAATAAAGTTATATTAGAGCACTCGAAACCAGAACCTACTACCTCCACTGCCACTGCCCGAGCAGTGACCGCGTACTGCAACTTCATACATCCACAGCGTACAGCACGCACATGCGTTAGCCTTCATACTTTCACAACTAATGTGCAAAACATTCCTCCTTTAAGTGGGGGTGGTCGAAATTCCCGAAAATGACCTTTTATTTGCGAGCTTTTGGCCACGTTTTGGCCGTGTGGCCCCACCGCGCAGGGCGAAACGCCGAGGCGCCTGTCCGCGGCCGCCATCCGGAGCCGCCGCTCCACCCCGCCGCACTCCGCCGCGCTCCGCCGCAGCGCCTCTAATTTACATGTCAAACTGCACTTCGCAGCGAACGGCTCCTCGCCGCCGAAGACGGCGGGGATCATTGGAATGCGTCGGCCACGGCGCTACCGGTGACGGGTTTACGTTACAGCCTGCTGGAGAAGGAGAGAAAGTGACATTAACGAGTGCGGGGAAGAATGTGGAATTGAGTACGTCACGGGAAAAGTATTTATTGCGGAAATTTCGTTGGAGAATGTGAAGGTTGAAGTGTTTGTTGGTTAAATATACTGCGGCAGAGACCGTGAAGTAGCGAGGCCAGTCTTTTCTTGACACTCTAGATGGTTAGGACCGCCTCGTAATCTTATTTAAGCAAAGTTACTCGTCCGGGTGGTCGAAGTATCAAGCCGGAGAGCGGCCAGAATGTCGGGCGGAGGGGCCTACAAGGAAGGATGGTGTGCGGAGCATGAGCAGCTGGGGACGGGCAGAAAGCGCAACCTCGGAGTCACGGGAGTTCCGGCGTGTAGCGCGGTGATTTCCCCGGGCGCGAACCGCCGGCCCTCGGCGGCGGAGCAGGCGCTGGGCAGCGGGGAGGCCGCGGCGGCGACGGCGGTCGTGGCGCGCGGCCGGAGACGGGCGTCGGCGACTGTGGCGGGGAGGCAGCCGCTTCAGAGTTGGCGTCGTCGGAGTTGTCGGCCGCGTCAGAGGGCGCCGGGCAGTGCGCGCGGGCGCCGAGTAGCGCGCGCGGAGCGGCGACTAGGCGAGCGACCGAGAACGGCGGTGGAGGGCGAAGTTGCGTCCGCGGGCGGCGAAAAGGACGGCGGAGGCTGCGGGTGCGGAGTCATGGCCACCGGGGGCCGGCGGCCGACGCAGCGGGGCGGGGCGCGGGCGAGGCACGGGTGGGCGTGAGTTAGTGCCCCGCGGCCGCGCGCTCGCCGGTCGATAACGCGGGGGCGGCGGCGGCGCTCGGAGCGCTGCCCCGCTCGAGAGGCTGGCCGCGAGCTCTGGCCTGCGCCGGGCGCCCCCGAACCGACCTGACCGCTGCTCGCCACGACGCCTAGTTGCCTGGTCTATTTGCACAAATTCATATTTCGATTAATGTCAATTTCTATGGATCATATTTCCTTCTGTAGCGGCAAATTATAGATAATATAAATTATTGGATTCATTTTAGAAAACTTACAATATAATAATAATAATAATAATAATAATAATAATAATAATAATAATAATAATAATATTTTTCCTGCAAATTATAAATATCCGTAAATGTTGAGCCACACCTAAAAGGAGCGTCTCGACTATTTTATTTTCCCCCTGTTTGCTAGCGCATGCAACACTTTATTTTGCTTCTTTCTGTACTTCATACATTAACACAGCGCTATTTTCTTCACTATTAAAATATGTGTTTGGAATTAAATTTGATTCAGATTGTTGCGAGAGTTTTGACTCCTTGGGTAGCTGACACAAAGGAAAACTGTTTTTTTTTCACAGCGAAGTGAGCGCAATGTGTTAAATTCCAACTGTCGAAAGGACACCACTAAAGCACTATTCGTATCTAAGGAAACTAAACGTGGTTGAAGAACACGTACAACTGAATACCGATCTACCTCTCTCTTCTCTATTTACTCGCTGCTTGCTGTACAGTCTGTAAGGCCACTCCGCTATCAACTTCAGCGCCTCTTCCATCCCCTCCTCCTCCCCCGTCGCCGGGCGCTTTATGAGGCCCCAGGAGAAGAACGCGCGCGCATAAAGCAGCGCTGCGTTAAGTTCCCTGGGAAGTCGGTTTCCAGAGGAATTTTTATTCCCAGAATATAGTGCCTACGAGGAGCGCGGATCGCAAAGCCAGATACAGTTGTGCTCTGGTGGAAGCGCGGTCCCGTGCCGCGCCGCGCCGCGAGCGCCAGCGCGTGCGACTGTGGCAGTGGGAATGAGAAGAGCTCTCTTTGAGCGTTCATCAGCTGCATTGAAACCGCGCGGTCTGCCCCGCGGCGCCACTCCGCGCCGCCCCGTCTCACTTCGCCCTTCCCCGCTCCGCTCCTCCCCCCCCACCACCACCCTGATCTTCCGACTCCCGTCCCCGCTCTTCCCCGTGCCCAGAACACCATGCTTCTCTCTTCCCCGCGCCGTGGCTAACAGCTCCGTTCATCCTCGCCCCGTCGCTTCCTCCTCGCCCCGCCCTTCCCCGCTCCGCTCCTCCCCCCACCACCACCCTCCTCCTCCGACTCCCGTCCCCCCGCTCTTCCCCGTGCCCAGAACACCATGCTTCTCTCTTCCCCGCGCCGTGTCTAACAGCTCCGACCTGCTCGCCCCGCCCTGCCCCGTTCCGTCCACAGCCCCTATCCGTCCTGTCCCGACCTGCCCCGGTGTCCCCGCTATGGCATGCTCTGCCCCTTCATGTCCCGACCCACTCCGCCACGGACCGGCGCGCCCCGTCTCACCTCCTCCCGCCCCGCTACGTCTCGACTCGTCCCGCCACGTCCAGATTGGCCCCGCCCCCTTTTCGTTTCTCCGCAGGCGCAAACGGGGCGCCTGGGATCGTTTTTGCCGCCGCCGCCGCCGCTGCCGCCGCTGCCGTCGTCGGCACGCCCGCAAGCTTTTAATGGCTCCGTCTCCGCCCCAGCCCCTCGCCAGCTGCCTATACTTTTCACGCTAACGGACTGTTCGATGCGGAGGACGTATACCCCCTCCGGCGCCGCTCTCTCTACAAGGTGCGGAACTACAGCTCTTCCATCGTTTCCCTCGTGCTATTCATCACTAGATCTGATTTCTAAAGTTTTATAGAAGTGATGGGCACGAAAAAATATTTATCTCTGCACCGAGTGTTCACGCGCGGCGATGCTGTAGGTTAGCGTACCGGACTGTGGTACCCAAGTTAGCGGGTTTAAACCCGATCGAAGCTGTAGATTTTTAAGGGCGAAAAAATCCTTCGTACGCCTCCCTTTGGAGGGGAAGTAAAGCCGGCTGTCCCATGGCAGTAGATATACTTGCATGTAAAAGATCTCAAGCCTAAATGACGCCTCTGAGCTAAATTCAAATCGCCTGTTCTTGCCCAAGAAAGACATCCTTTCTCTGCTAGTTGGTGAAAGGAGCGTAGCGAAATTTGTGTTGTCAGACGGAAGAGCAGGCATCATGGCCGGAGTCTCGCCACGTAAAATAAGGCATCAATTTAATTCAACCTTTTTTGTTAAAAAAAACAACATTTAAATTGTAATTTAACACCTCTGATAACTCGATCGTCGTCGCTTGGAAACCTTCAAGCTATAAGCAGCCTTGTCTCCAAATCGATCTCTTCGCGCATTATGTTGTTTCTATATTTTACGCTAACGGACTAATTGATGGGAAAAGTTGAGTTCTCTCACACTCCACTATTTTTCAATGTTTTATTTTCTTTTTGTTACTGTTAAACTTTTATCCGTATTTTTTAATGTGATGGAAACCATAATATTCGTATTATTTATTATTGCAAAATTTGTTGGTGTCACATTATTGAATGTGTAAGTTCCTTTTTCTTCTAAAGAAATAAAATACAGTTAGATAACTAAAACTAATGTTTGAAGGTTTTGCGTTCCTTACCTACAGGCTCGTAAGCATGTTACAGCCACCTTCTGTCTTCTTCAGCCACCTTCTGCTTGCTATACGATGAGAAAGACATATTACTACTGAGAGAGGTACTCCCTTCAAGATACAGATGTTTCATCGTTCTTGTTATTCTTGATTTCTATTTATTTCTCACGATTTTATGGGAGTTTTACGTGCAAGAAAATCGTTTATCAGTACATTAGTCATTTGAGTAATTTTCTTAAAAAAGTGTGCCGAATATAAATGTACACGTCGGTAGTTCACTTTCTTCTTTTCCATTTTACTTCTCTGATGAACAAAGAGAAGGCAAAATATCTATCTAATACTGTTATTTGGAAACAAGAGGATCTTTACGTACAGATTAATTGAAAGCAGCATGTACCAAATACCACTATTTTAGTAATATTAACCTTGCATTGTTCACATTACATCGCCCTCTCGAAGCTACATTTCTGGTTACTAATTATAACAATCTGTTTCTTGATATTTGTTTTTGTGGAATAATCTATAATTTCGTGATTGGGACCCATATGATTTACAGTCATATAAATATATTGTTAGTTGGCGCGTTTTCACATAAATAACGTTTCATATAAATAGACAGTGCCTTTTCAATAACTTAGTTATTGAAGAAAACTATAAAATGGCGCATTGGAAAAATTGCTTCTCAGTAAAGAGACCACACCTTGAGAGCTCACAGGATAAATCGTATATTTACTTTCCTCAATAATATTTTTAATTCAGCATTATTGAAACATTAGCTTTTGCTGTTACCTTGTTAAAACATTTAAGTATGTTTTATCGGATTCTATTATTTTCATTCTTCATTACGAGAGTTTTTGGATTCGCAATACTGTATTGATTTCCCTGATCTAAAGGAAAACCTTTATTAAAATTTCATCATTTGCACCTATGTCTAAAGTTCTCTATGCAATTACTCATCTGTCGCGATCAATGTGATAGAATTAGCAAACCAATTCTTACCTCAGGTAGAACCCTCAGTGACCATTCTCTTGGCAATTTTCTACCTGCTACAATATAATCACAGCCACTCTGCTACAGCCTTTCTATTATCAGTACACACACACACACACACACACACACACACACACTTGATGAGCTACTGTACCGTCAGCTCTGATCCCTTAGGCGGTCACGTTCCGGATGCTGCAATCTTCCTATTAACGCAACAAATTCATGGCATCACTTTGATGTTATCCTTGGGCCAGTACCATCACTCCTGTATTACTCCGCCTTTCATTATTCAGACATCTCATCACCAATACCACTCTCGTACAAGCCCTCTTGGATGACATGCACTACAACTAAACATGTCATAGACATCTCTCTACCGCAATCATGTCACCCCCATCGCTCAAGCACTGCCGCAGTCATAATTTCTCCATCATTCCTTTATCATCGCAGATGAATGCGGGATGCCGTCGGCCTACAGAGCGGCCGTCCCGCCCTCCCGCGGCGTCATCCGCCCCCTCCCCCTTGCATCCTCTGCTCCCCCCGCTCCCACCGCCCGCGTCACCGCCGCCCTCGCCAACAACGCCACTCTCCGCCGCCTCCGCCGCCATTCCCCGCCGTCACCGCCCCCGCCGCCCCCGCCGCCGTCCCCTCCGCCGTCCCCTCCGCCGTCCTTGCCGCCATCCTCTCCGCCATCCCCTCCGCCGTCCCCTCCGCCGTCCTTGTCGCCATCCCCTCCGCCATCCCCTCCGCCGTCCCCTCCGCCGTCCCCTCCGCCGTCCTTGTCGCCATCCCCTCCGCCATCCCCTCCGCCGTCCCCTCCGCCAACCCCACCGCCGTCCTGCTTCCGCCCCGCTGCCGTCCCCGCCGCTGCGCCCGTCGCCATCCCCTCCGCCATCCTCGCCGCCATCCCCTCCGCCGTCCCTGCTGTCGCTCCCCTGCCGTCCCCGCCGCCGCGCCCGTCGCCGTCCCCTTCGCCGCCCACCCCGCCACCCCCGCCGTCGTCACACTCCCCGCCCCCGCCGCCGCCCCCACCCGCGCCCCCGCCTTCTAATGCCTCCAATGCTCCCCACGTCCCCGCCTGCCCCACCGCCCCCACCGCCCCCACCGCCCCCACCGCCCCCACCGCCCGCGCCGCCCGCGCCGCCCTCGCCTCCGCGCACCCGGGGCGGGCGATCCCGCGCGCGATACGCCCATGAAAGGCGGCACGTGTTCAATGGAGCGGCGGGCGCGTTAACATGCAAAGCCCCCGCCCACCGCGGCGCGATAGCGATCGGCGGCCGCACTCGCCCAGGTGGTCCCCGCCCTTAAAAGGGCATTACCGATCTGGCTCCCCACCCGGCCCCGCTCCTCCATCCCGCTGCGGCGCCCAAAATTGTAAAGCGCCCGCGGAGAGCGCTGTGGACGAAAACGCAATTTTGGCTCGCCTGCCTTCCAAATGTGCTCTCATTAAACTACCGCCTCTACATTACACACAATGCTTGACTAAAGAGAATCATTGGAAATTTAGGTGAAAGAACAATTCACAACGTTAATACATTAATACAAAAATTACATAGAAAACCTCAACAATTATGTATGAAAATACCTTCTGAAACATGTAAATCTTCGTGAAAATATTAAATGTATTTTACACGTATACGAGAAAGATAAATGTTTATGAAAATTATGGTATTTATTTGGGACCCTTAAGTGCCGAAAAATTATATTTTACGACGTTAATTTGGATGTAATCTAAGGTATAAATATTCAAACAATGGTATTGACAGAAGAAACACAGTTGCTAAAGACATAGGGAGAATCAATTAAACATAATTGAATAAATAATAGAAATATCTATCTTTTAGTAAAAAAATACTGGGTAAATAAAATGTGCGCTGAACTTACAATGTAAATCCCATGACCGTCCAGGTTGGCGCTCTTGTCCACTGTGGCGGCGTCCGGCCCCGCCGGCTGAAGGGATAAATCGCCCAGGTTTTTAATACACGGTCCGCCCCCGCCCTTCCCCACCGTCGCCTCCCCTCTCCCCGCTCCACCCCCGCGCCACGGTCGTTCGCCGCCGCCGCCGCCGCCGCCGCCGCCGGTTGAAAAACTGCCGGCTTGTAAGATCTAAATCGAATGGTGGAGTGGGGCGATTTGTTTCATATCGTACCGCGTGGTTTCATTTTCGGATTTGCATATTTCATCTGTTCGCCGACTACTGTACATATTTCTGCAGTTTGGAATTCGGGTTTCAGGCACCGGCCGGGGGTTTAGCTTTCTTTCTTTTTTTTTTTTGCGGGTGCGAGAGGCGGTATTTGCATGCTGCTTCCATAGCGGAGATGGGCCGTATAATAACAATAACGGAAACGCGATCAAATGATGCAGTCCCAGTCACTTACACGTCATTCCCTTCAAACTGTCACAGCGGCTTTATTCCGCTGCGCGTGCGCGCCCGCCCACCCGCCTATCTGCGACGGGCGCCGATATCGGCGCGGGACGCCGGGCGTGTTCGCGACGCCCACATGGGAGCGGGACATGTAGTCGTCGCTGCTGCATGTGATGGATGTGACTGATTGAAATTCCGCGATTAATGTTCCTCGTCCGTGGGGGTTCTTTGTGGATGGGTTCCGCGCGGAATACATACAACTCTGTAGAGGAGATTGCGATACGCGTGTGCAGGCGGCGCGGAGATATATAATGTTTCTGGTCCCGGAGTATCCGAGTTCATGAATAGCTGCCGTACACTTGCCAAGATGATGTAACGAGAGAGACAGAAGTCTGCTAAATAAGATTGATGGTTTCTCGGCAGAATGGAGTGTTATTTTATTTCTGGCAGGAAAATGCGACATTCATAAACGAAATGAAGTACTATTAAATGTCAATGAAGAAAGTCGAAGTTTTAGAATTTTGTCGTTCTAATTATGGAGAGTTGCATTTTTAATAAATTCATTCGTACAACTAGTGCAATGAAGTTCTGTATGTTAATGGGAAGGCCTAAGGAGCTTCGTTTGTAGTACGGCGGGAGTAAATTAACCGCTACGTTGATCACTCAGTGTTACTATTCAAATGTAATGTAGACAAACATTCTATTAACCTTTATAGGAGCTCACGTACTTGCTATTTTAAAGAGTAGAGATCTCTTTGAGAAATCCGTTTTCTGGTTCTTATTGTAATTTCAATCTGTAACCCAAGCTATAACCTCAATCCCTCACATTTTCTGGCGCCGTACCACCAAACTACAACTGCTTTCCTCATAAGATCAATTTCAATTGCACTATATAGTGTATTACTTAATAAATGACGCCGTAAAGGCGTTCATTTTATTAAGTTTAAGATATTATTATTCAGTAAAGTCAGTAATATTCTGTAAATAAAAATAAGCGGTAACACATGCGAGTAATTATCTTTCATTGAGCACAAAAATCAAGAAATTTGGTTGTCTAGAAACCTCATATTTCTTTCTATACGAACACTCTTAAGTGTTTTAAATATGTCAATACTTAAAGCACTAAGGGTTTCGATTTAGAGAGAAATTTGAGCATTCTACTCACCCAAATGTCATGGTATTTTCACTAGATGAAAGATAGAGGTCTTTTAAATGTGTTATCGCTTGTTGTTTTTAACTGGAGTAATAATAGAGGAACGAAATATAAATAATATATTTACATTAATAAAATGATCACCTCTCGGCCGACATTAATTTATAACTACGTTTACAATACAATTGTAATTGATAAAGTTGTTTTCCTCTTGAGAGCTGAAACTATCATTCGAAAGCAGTTCACCTCATCTTTCGTGATTGTCCGGGTATAGTTGGTGACGAAAAAACTGCGTGTTATTTAAGTTCGACGACTGACTGTTTTTGAATGGAAAGATTTGCTTGTGAATATTGAAGCATTGGCCAACAATTGTCTTACACCTAGTTTCTTTACGAGAAAAATCAGTGATTTTATGTGATACATTGCGTTTTCAAATTTAAGGTGGATAGCAGGGTATATTACTATATTAATACACTAGAACGAACATATACAGATCTTGGTAAGTATATTTTTTTTATTTACAGTTTCAGAAACGTTTTCAGTTCCGTGTTCGCAATTAATGGTATAATAATAATAATAATTAATAATAATAATAATAATAATAATAATAATAATAATAATAATAATAATAATAATAATAATAATAATAATAATAATAATAATAATACCGAGCGAAGTGGCTCAGTGCGTAGCGCACTGACTTCGTAATCGGGAGGTCCGGGTTCGATTCCCGGGCTGGCCATCCTGACCGGGGTTTTCGTGGTTTCCCTCGGTCATAAAGGCGAATGCTGGGATGGTTCCAAAAGTCCACGATCACCTATGGCCTCCTAATCCATTCTTATCATCTTTCATCTTCCATACCCCCGGGCTAACAACCATGGGGGATAAAAATCGGATCCAGCTAAATGCTGGTCCCCCTTAAGAATTGTTGCAAGCACCTGCCACCGCGATAATAAATAAAAACTGAGGCACGGTAAATGCAGGATGCTTGCTTGCGTGGTCCTAGTCGGCCGATTAACGAAAATAATAATAATAATAATAATAATAATAATAATAATAATAATAATAATAATAATAATAATAATAATATAGAAACAAAAACTATGTTCATACTGACTGTGTTGGAGACGCCGCAATACATCGATACAAAGAAACATGATATTGTCGTTATCTGTAAGCACAAATGTTTATCCTTCATTGTATTCTCTTTTATAACAATTCTGGTGAACTTTAAATTTTAAACAATAAATACCATTTCTGGTGAACTGTAAATTTTTTCAACTGCAAGCTATAGTTGTAAAGTATCGAAGAAATCTATACCACTACTTTATTTCTCAACAAGCTATGAAGCAGGAAGGAGTACAAACTATTACATCCAATGAGTTTGTAATATGATATAGTAGAATACTGTAAGTTTTCCTCAAGTTTGGTAAGTTTTCGTTTGAGGCTAGACTAGAAGTATAATTGCGAAACCTCCGTTCTATCTAACTAGCGCGCCTGCCGAAGAAGGAACTTCAACCTTCAACCAAAAGTTACCAACTTACTTTTCCGCACTTTTTATTTAAAAGGGAGCGTTACCGCCCTAGGCAGCCGCGTGAAGCGGGGCTCGAGCGCTGATGAATGATTCATTTGCTGCCTGTCGGACCCCCTCCCCCACCCGCTCCGCCCTTCATCGGGGCGCTACCTTTGTGGCAGCGACCGACGCTGTGGCGAAGGCGCCGCTCCACGCCGCTCCACGCCGCGCCGCGCCGCGCCGTCGGGAAGTGTGCTACGGGCTGCCTAACCAGACAGGGGCCTCCTCGCGCCTCCTCCGCCCCAGAGGCAGAGGCGGCAGGCAGCGGCGCGGCGGTGCGGCTGTGGGCGGAGGGGAAGGGAAGGGAGGGGAAGGAAGCCGGGTGTGGGAGGGAGGCGCGCGGTGGGAGCGCAAACCGCGCGGAAATTAAACGGGGCCCGCGGGCGGCATGCTAAATACGGCCCGCGGCGGCGCCCGCACCACAGTGGGCGGCGGTGCATCAACAGATGGGCACAACAGGCATACTTTTATTAATTCGTTCTAAAACTTTCTATTTCATACCTTTCTTTCATTATATATTAGCTGATTAAAACCACATTCACTTCATGGGCGAAATGTCCGTACACCAGTTAAATGAATATTTGGGGAGGAAGGAATTACGTGAATGTGAAATATTTGTCAAATAGCGCCCAGCAAGTCTAAAATATGAAATGAAGAGAATAGTGGTATGCAGTATGTTACGAAATTAAAAGTCAAGGTTTCATTATGTTGAAACACGATATCGACGGATTTGTTTAAAACCTCCGAACTCTAATATCTAGAATATTAATTTCAGTCAGATGTAGTGGTTCTGTTGTAGCAAGATTAAATAGAAGTATTTATTATAGGAGAAACCGCAAAAGGATATAATAAGAAATACACAAAGAAAGAAGGGAAAAAGATAAGAAATCGGCTTTGTTGCGAATGGATATCGATTTAACGTTAGCCGTGCCTATATTAAATATGTAAGGAAGAAATATCTCTGTTTCTGCGTCTGGAGTCAGTTGATACTTGGCCGCATCACAATCGGTCGCGGTGTCGTTTCGACCATCATATTAAGACCTTTTTCTGAGCTGTACTGATTCTGAGCTATAGTTGGCATAGCTCAGAAGAAGGCCACAACATCATGGCCGAAATATCAGCTCGGCCGACTGTGACGCGACTCATCCCATACATCCAAGAATCACGAAGTGTCGCTGCAATAAGTCAAACAAGGCTCAAAGCTGAATGGTAAAATCATGCACTGTAATTACGATAGGTGTGTTTAAGTGGCTACACATCGATGAAGGAATGGAAAAAACGGATATTTGTTTTCGGTTGGCAAAGTTGTTAAAACTGTTTTGTCCGCGTGGGTCTCTGTCCCCTCGGGCGCCCACTGTGTCGGAAGGGCGCCGGCGACGCTGCAGCTGAAGGCGCAGCCGCGAAGGCGACGCTCTCGGCGGATCCGAGTGGCGCTCGGGAAGGATGGTGGCTCTGGCACGAGAAATGCTCACCCACGCACCTGCGCACCAACTGCGACATCTCGCTCTCGGGTGTTAATTCTCCGCGCGGAACGAAGACCAAATATCTTGAAATTGAGTTCCACACGTCTCTCCCTCTCCCTCTTCCCCTCTCCTCTCTCTATCTCTATCTCTAACTCTCTCCCCTCTCCTCTCTTTCTCTCTGTAGACTCGACTGGAGATAACTGGAGATCACAGGAAAATGAGGAGGAGTGGAGATTCCTCAAATTCTTGTTTCGCGTCCCGACGTTACTGTTTAAAGGAGACTGGAAATTGAGAGAGAGAGTGAGAGATATTTTCAACAGGTCGGCAATAAAACCGAGAGAGAAGAAATACAAACTGTTATGTAATGAAAAGTTTTGATACGGGAAGCGATGCCAAGAAGGTCTTTGCTGTGTATTTTTGGCTCCATAAAACAGTCTGACCTTATGAGGCCTGATGTAATGAAATATAAATTGATATCCTTGGTAGCCATACGTGAAGGTTTCGTGGGATGCGCAATAGCTCCCAGATGGAGTGACGTCTGAATTCTTTGACAACGCGACATACGACAGAGTTTTTTTTATTTACGCGTTTAATTTACCAACTACAGTAAGCTTTTGACTTACATGATTTTCCGGAAAAGTAATGAATTATAAAAAACTACACGCTGGCAACTTTTAATTGAAACAGTTATTTGTTCTCCACTGTTTGTGTTTTTGAGTACCGTTGTGCAATTTATTTTCTATAGTAACCCACAACATTTGAATAAGTACTTACGTATTTGTTTATTACCAATCCATCAATTATCATGACTACTCCATGAATATGTTCATTTGCGTACATTCATACACTTCAGCTTTCCTTCAATACTGCTAATTTGGTCTGTGCATATTTATTCATAAATTGATGTTAATCATAATGTATTCATAAATACGACGCGCAAGAAGAATTCAATTGTAATTTTTGGTCAGCAGTAATCCTGAAAATGTGTAATATATAACAAAGAATATAAACGAATCTATTGAAAATATATTCACTACTTTAACGTTAACGTGTTTCAGCTAGTGGCTTTCAGCTAGCTTTCAACTATGTTAAAAGTATTATGAAATTATGATATTTTAATAAGTAAATGAAGTTTACTATGATGACATTTAATCTGCAATACTTTGTTTCTTTTGTTTAAATAATTTCACTTGAGTTTACGGGAAAAAAATTATCGATAGAAATAAATACGAAGTTATGAAGAATTAAAAGCCGTTATATTGATATTAACTAATAACATTTTATTTTATTATGGATTCAATTTCATTTTGAATGTCAAATTCCAACATTTTTATCATTGATTATAGTGTATCGTGGAAAATGTATCAGATTAACTATTAATTGAGAAATTTTAGACTTTTCTCGAAAATGTGTTTCCCAAAGAGATCGAGAATAGTATCGTGACGCAAATTAGCAAAGATTGTTTTCTTCACGTCCCGTCCACCGCCAACACGACAGAATATTTATCACCACAAATTTACTCTCATTACGTCCACTTGTTTTCCTAAAGGTCTTCCATAACTCTTGCGGACGTGGTGGCCGGCTTCGGGCGTGTCAGGGCGTAGGCGGCGCCGGCAAGAAACACAATATGACGTTGCCCGGCCCTAGGCGTCGCGGCGCTGCGGAGACCCCGCGGTCGCCAAGGACGCCGGCCAGCGCGTTGGCGCCGCGTAGCTGCGACCGCAGCGTCGGCCCCGCAGAAGAACACGCTCCGCTCACGATATACGTCCTCTGGCCGCACTCGCAGTGCTCCTTGGCCACGGGGCGGGTCAGGCTGCGCCTCCACCGCCGCCGCCGCCGTTGCTTCGTCCACCGGTCTGCTCTCAGATGCCCGGACATTGCTGCACAGTGGCCAACGCTTCGACCATCATTTCGTGGTGTTGGGCTGAGCCAGACATAGGCCAGCAAGAATATAACGCGTCGCCAAAACCTCTGACGGAAAATAATTCTGTGGGTCGGAGGTATAGGACACTATGTCCATTTTGGGCCAAAATGAGATTATTGGTACAATAATATGAGCTTTTTGTCCTCTATCCAGAGGTATACTACACTTTGTCCTACATCTAATAATGGCGGAGTAACGGTGCTATAAAATAACACCAAGTTCACTTTCACTTAGAGGTATGCAAACCTTCAAACAGCTCTCCTGTAAAATTTAGTAAATGTGACATAGTGTCCTATACCTCCAACCCACAGATATAAGACTGCCTCCTGAAGCGATCTTCTTCACTCTTCTGCCACTATTCGGTTGTCCGTTTTCGCGGTTGCCTTTGTTCTCGGTGTACCTAGTTCACGTTGCACTCTCACAAACTTCGTGTCGGGCAAAGTAATAACAGATATGTATTGCTTTTTAATTTACTGATTTGCCCATTTCATTACTGACCATAGCTTTCATTGCTGCTCATAGTTCTGAGATATTACCACACAATCTCATATTGAAAGATATGGCAGATTCCAGTCAACAAACAAGATCGTCTCAAGACATATTTTGCCAAAATACTGTTTCAATCTCCATTACCAACTGTCATGTTATAATTACTTCCGTAAATCTTGTCCATGATGGTTTTGAAACATCAACTGGACATTATTAATACTGACGTCACTATCGCTATTCGCTTGCGCGGCAATTCCATAGTAATCTTTGTTATAATTTAATGTTTCAAATGTAGGAAATAGTATAAATCTATTAGAGTACATTTTAGTTGCATGTGTGTATTAAAATACACACAGCTCTTCTTCTTTACCGCGCAAAGCTCATATAACAACTCGTAGTAAGTCAATGAAGTTTAGTTTGTTTTTTCAGGACATTTTCACAACATCAGCGTAGGATTTACATTGAATGCGTGTCTTAAAATTATCATAATCACGTCCATTTTCATAAATTCTGCTGTTGCTTCTTTCCCGACCAATGTCAACATATTGGTTGTCTAGGCTTCAGCCAACAATGTGTGAACTTTGGTTTTGCGGGCAGCTCTGCCAACAGTGGCAGCAGCCGTCTCTGCGGCAACGACTCTCACGCATCCAGCCTGGCAGCGGCTATCCCTCCTCCCTCCTGCCACCCCCGCACTGGAGATGGCGCCCGAAAGGGACAGTCCATTTCACCAGAGGGTGAAAACGCAGTAGTCGCTTAATAATTAACCCGGTCGCCAGATGTGATCCATGCTGGGATGTGTTAAAAATTTCTCTCTGCCACTGAGCCGGGATAAATGAAGAATGTTCAGAGTGCAGCCCTCTGGTTTCACAAAGGATTGTAAAGAGGGAGAGAGAGAGAGACAGAAATCGTTAAATTGTTATGTAAGGGCTATTGTTCTGGTTTGAGGCGTACTTTAACCACAACGTCGAGAAATACTGCTCAGCGACTGTTTACAACCGCTGGCAGTTATAAGATGCGAGCAAATGTCTTCAGGTACATAGCTTTATGTCTTTTACACTCTATAACTTTATATTTGAATTTACGTTTGTAATGGTGTACTTTAATTTACATATCTGAATAAGGTCATTTAGCTCGTTCCAGCAGTACATGAATGTAATTTGCATTTATATAAACGTTTGTCGCTCGCGCTGCTGCAGGAAGTGCGATATACAAAACATAACTCTTTCTTGATATACCCCATTTATTTACCTCCACATCGCCCCTTAATAAATTTCCACTTCTATTCAGATGTTTCTGCGAGTGTATGAAAAATTACGCTTTCGACATTTTTGTACCGACAAACCGGCTTTACGAATGCGACGATTTAAACGCGGGACGCTGTAGCCGGTCGTGTAAAGCGAGCAAAGTGACCCGACGCTGTCGGGCGGCGCGTGCAAGCAAAACGATTTCAACCCGGCGACCTCCGGTAATCGGGCTCCCGCGCGCTCGGGTGGCCGCCCCTCGCCCGCCTACTTGACTCTCAGTCTTTTGTAGGATTAAATTGAATTTTTTAAATTTATTGACGCGTGTCAGGGCGGCTTTGAAGTCGCGCTTCCCGCGGGCAGGTGGACGCGCGCCGCGCGCGGAGCCGAGCCCAGGGGGAGGGGGTGGGGGAGGGGGGGGGGAGGGGAAGGGGGAGGGGCGCAGGGATTTGCGCGGGTGTGTGAAACGTGCGCCGTCAGGAGGGTGGGCGATGGGCGAGTGAGCGCGAACGGCGCTGGACACTTCCGGGTTAGAGGCGGTGGAAATGGGAGGCAGAGCCACGATTAGTGGACGCGGAGGCAAGAGGGCGAGAGGACGCCGAGGGCGGAAAGTGGATGGAGAAGTTTTGAAATCGGCGTTAAGTAGCAAGCACGTGCCATGAATGCAGGAGAAGAGAAGCAGCTAGCAAGCAGTATTTAAAATACATGTACTTGAAAACGTTATTATTTACAAGTATGTAAGGAATGACATCAAGTGACGTTTACAAAAAAAAAAAAGAAACAAGTGAAATATAAAAGATAGAAAATAGGAGATTGGATACCAATTACTTAAAGAAATAGCTTAGAGACGAAGAGAAAAGACGAGATGAAAATAAAATTCATTGCCAATATAATGAGCATTATGCCAAAATGCAAATAAAAACCAGAAATATTGTTTTAAAAGTCCAGATAGAAAATCATCGAGAAAAAAGGTAGAAAGGTGACTCAAAAACGTCCGAAGGGTATAAGCCAGAAATAAGCGGCCTACAATATGATCACACGCGGAATGGTATTGTGAATGAAGTACAAAGCGGCCAAACCGGAATCTGCAATAGACAAGAGGCAAGTGCGTCGCAAGACAGGTTGCCGAGGCGGGCTGAAAGCGAGACGAAAGGAGCGGGGATAGAGCGAAGCGAGCGCGGCGGAAGTAAGCTTGAGCAGGCGTACGAGAGCGAGAGCCGCGCAGGGAGACGGGGCCCGCGGAATTAAAACACAATATTTGCGCGAGCGGCGCGCGCGGGGGCGCGTGCGGCGCGCGGTATTAATTGTTTACCGAATGTCGCGGATCGATGGCGAAGGTGCGCCCAGGTGAGCGCCCGCGGGTGGCGCGCAGCTGCAGGGGGTGGGGGGATGTCGGGGGCGCACCCACGCCGCAAAGAGGGGGGGGCAGGGAGGGCTGGTTTGGACGGTGGGGGAGGCAGGCAGCGCGGATGGTCAGGGGATAGAAGCCCGATGGAGCGCGGACAGGGGGGACGATAGAGACCGAAAGCGTCACGTGTGATAATACCGTAGATGGCGAGGTTGGAAGAATTATGGAAATACAATTAAGAAATAAAGTCAAATGATCAAATATTTTGGGTTTTGGGGTGCACAACGGGTATGGTCATTGGTTCCTCAAGTGTAGTGCATGATATATTATTGGAAGTAATGGTCAGTTTTCCGCTGGAATGTGTCTTCCGGCGCCGGCCGTTAATTCAAAGGCTCCTCTCCCCGCTACGAACTCTCCACCAGCGCGAATCCGCCTCAGCTTTCCCAATGCCCAAGCCCTTAACCTTACGCCTGTTCTCCCAACAAGTCTAACAGTGTAGTTCATGTCTGTGTGTGTCTGGGTGTAGATGAGGGGACAGGAGAATCATGGGGAAGGAATGATCGCGCGCTGCTTGTGACACATTTGCTAACATACTGTTACAGCATTCTCCTAGTATTCATCGGAGAAGTCACGGAAACTACCGATCAAGGCAGCTGATCGCTGCAAATCTCCTCCACACAGAAATTGAGTGAGATTAACGGGCGATAGGAAGTTGGTCAAATGGTTCTCAAGTTTTGCGGTTCCAATACACCGTTTCGTGGAGCACCGTGTATAAAGAAGTTACTTACACTATATTTGAAAATATTATGGTCCTAGAAAAATTGAATATTTTCTAAATTTATAAATCCCATGAAATTTGTTACTACGCTCATGCATTTCTAATTACAATCGCAAATTATTAAATATTATCAGTGGTAGAGAAATTACTGGTAGACATTCAAATCACAACAAGATTTTCTCACGGAAAACTATACACCGTTAATTGGAGATAAATGCTTCTCTCACATGAAGATAAATGGGACCTAGAAGGAAAACAAAGGCGATAGAGTGCTCAAATTTGAAATTAGAAGGAAAATATATGAGGACAACAAAGACAGAAACAGTGATTCAACTGAATATCAGATGTCTGAAAGGTAATGTTTGAAGAATGTCAAGGACAATGTAACGATGAATTTCAGAAGAAGTTGACTTTCACAATAGCTTTATAAAGGCGGAGTGTCAGTCGTGATGCAACGGGAAAATAACGGTAGCCAGGTGGGTGAAGGTGGTGAAGCAGTGGAAGGCCATAAAGGTCAAGGCGCGGGGAGGCTCCCCTCGAGGAAAAGAGGCTATGGGATTAGCTAAAATTTATATCGAAGTTGGGTGCAGAAAAGCAATAAGAATTATTTGAATTAATAAAATAAAAGGAACATAAGAGAAGTAATAAGGTAATTCAATAAATAACTTATAATATCAATTTATAAAATAACGGTCGATTGACTGATTTCCACCACGTCAACTGCCTTGGTTATTAGTCCGTCAGTGTTTTTATGGCTGGCGGTGGCAGTGTTTTTCCCCTGTCGGTCAGTGAGATCCGACGTCTATCTACATGTCAGCTTGGGGTCAATTTCCCCCCTAAGTATCTCCCCCAGGCGGGCCGTCGCCCTAACCGGGGCAGCTCTAAGGACCCGACTGGTATCCAGACACGTGTGAGGAAGTGTCGTCGATGTAAGTAGTAGACGATAGTTCAAGGAAGAGGAAGGAAAGATTGCACACGGCAGGTGGTACGTTTGTTAGGGAGCTGCACTGTCATTTGCCTGGGATTGATCGCAGAAACCAGAGAAATCTACCGGACAGACTATCCGGGCGCAAGAGTTCTACTCCAGACAGCGGTTGAATTTCACATAGCTCTCTAGCTACTATCGACAATCCGCCCCTTCCGAGTCTCGAATCGCAGGTCCAACCGGTGACAATCGATGGAGATACACCGTTAGTCCTTATTCTCAGATAAATTCGATCGATTTATAAAGTAAATATGTAAAAATCGATAACATTTAAGTTTTAATCGATGAAAATTCTCATTAGTATGACTTCAACTCACAATTTTAACTTTCTACAACTGTTTCTTCCCGTCGGTTTGAATTTATTAAATGTTGTCGTCAACATAAAATACAAAAGCATACTATATTTTTTTTAATATTATACTTCTAACTTAAAAATTGAAGAAAAATTTGATATTCTAAAACAGGTTTCTGTAGATTTTTTGAAATCTCACGAAGATTTAATTTTTTACACTTCCTTTTTGAAACAAATATCTTGATTACAAATAATACCGATCAGTCATTGAGTTGTTCCGTCGCAATTGATTTTAAAGAGAGGATTATCCTACTCAAGGTGACGCTGGCCACACCACAATATGATGTGTGAGATCACAATAGAAATGTTGTGTCGGAATTACTTTTGTGAAAGTTTGGTAATGAACTGAATGACTCCTTGGCTCTCGGGGTGACACCGCGTCGCTGGCTGAGAGGCCGACGATTCACCTGTAATATCGCAGGCTTCCAGGATAGTGAGTCAGGGTAGTTCTCTCTACGCTGGAGAAGCCTGCGATATAGCAGGCGAAACGTCGGCCTCTCAACCAACGACGCGGCGTCACCCGGACAGCCAAGAAGTCATGAACTCGAGCCGCGGAAGCCTACGTGTGCAAATGAACTAAATGGCGAAAAGTATACTACTCTATTCCATGTTTTGTATGAAGAAGGCTTGACGAGGCGAGGGCCGGGGCGAGGGCGAGGGCGCGGGGTGCGGCGGCGGGCCGCGCGTGGCGCTGCGGTCGAGGGTGCGCTGCGCGTGCGCGCGGTGAGGCGGCCGGCCAGGCGACGGCCGCACGTGGCGCGGCGCCCGCAGTCGCCGCCGGACGCCCGCGCGAGTGCCGGAGGGGCTGGGCCGCGCCGCCCGCGCAGCGCCGCACCCGCACCCGCGCACGCACCGCCCACGCGCCGCCCACGCGCCGCCCACCGCAGCCCACGCCGCCCACGCGCCGCCCCAGGTAGGCAGCTGCGCGGCGTCGCGGCGGCAGGCAGTGCGCGCTGTTGCTTGGTCCGTGGAATTCTTTGTGATGTGACGACACGTGCGGCGACGGCTTTGGCTCGTATTTTTGTTCTGCGGGATGACAAGGAATAACGATATATTTGTCTACGAAAATTGTTTTATCTTATTAATAAACGACTATTTGAAAATCGCGTCATGGTTGCTATCCGAATTTTTCAGTGGACACTGAATGTGAAGTTTGAGAATGTTTGAAATTTGAATTAGTCATTGATTTTTTTATTATGCTCTGTTTGACTAACGTACATGATTACTATTGTGAACTCTTGTACTCTTTTCTGAGTTTCTGATAAGTTCATCTGAGAGTTGACAGAAGCAAATATTTGATACGCGTAAATGTTTCGCAATGTTTCGTGAATATGCACACAAATAAAATACAGAGCAGCATTGTTTTTCATTTTGTTTCCGATATCGTATTTGTCCAATTCTCAGTTCATTTGATACGGATTCTAGATACACATATCTGTGTAAAATGTCGATGTTGTGATTCATCATTGATGTTTTTGTTCTCTGCTGTTAGTAATTACCGGTTACTTTCAATGCTTGACTGATAATTTCAAAACCAACCTGAACCTGTTTCTCATCTCTTTAGCTCACAGAAAATTGATATTTAAAAAACAAAAATTAGCAATATAATACGATATTGTTCTCATTTCCTTCTTGTAGCTGAGAGACTACTCTTGTAACTTGTAGTGTAACAAAAAACGACTCCTTGTATACAGTAGTATTCAGAAATTCTTATATTATTGTGTAAGTATTCCGTGTCCACTCGTCTAAAAGAATATTACAAAACTGCGTTCGCTTTTGATGTGTCGATATCACCATAAAATGGTGAGCATAAAGAAATCAGATTGGACGACCAATCAGGTCAAACGACCCTCGTAGCAATTTGACTTCACGGGCGCCGTGTTTCTTCCCGGAATATCCGCCTTCAAAAGCGAGGGGTTTTACGGCGGCGTCTGGCGCGAGGCTTCGCCCATCCGATCGCTGCGCCGGCACCGGGAGCTGCACGTGCTCTGCTCCGTCGCGTCGCCTCGCTGCCACGCCGCTCGAGTGTGCCGAGCAGCGGGCTATTTGTGTGACCTCGAGGGCCCTCGAAAGGCCCTCGCCGGCCCCGCCCCTTTGATCTGAGGCGCCGCCGCCGCCAGACCCTGCGACCTTTCATCGCAGCTTGCTCCGTTGCGGCGCTGTGTGGAACGCTACTGTTTCATTCGACCCTGTGCCATAACGAGCATCTGCTGCCATCGAGTGTTGGTTCGTGCTGTAATAAAGTCACAAGAATTTGAAGGGAATAATGATCAATAATTACTAAGACTCACGGTTGTCTAACACATTTTAATTTATACGGGTTCACTATACTAGAAGATTTGATCCGGTATTTGTGATACGAGAATGTAAGGTCACAGACACTTCGTGGAATTCAGAATGTGGTTGCTCGTCTGCTATCGTTGAGGAAATGCGTTTATTATACGACGTCCTATCATTTGCATATGAAAGTGAAGAGTGTTGCAAACTGCTATATTACCCTTCATTTAAATTTTATCGTGATTCAAAACATTACATGGAGTAATTTCACTTCGGTAAGGAGTAACCTCAACTACTTACTTTGAAATGTGTTTTTTACTTAAAAAAACTATTTGTTTTTCACATTGCTGATGGCGCTTTGCCGTAATTCTAGGTTAGATTTTTTTTAAATTTTCGCGAAATTTCATTAAAACAATAATCTTTTCAAGATACGTTAACTTAAGTTTTGATACACTTAACAATGGATTTATAAAAGCAGTAGCATCGTGGTTCATGGCCATGATGCTTCTACTCTGCCATCGATAAATGCAACTTCTATAAGATGTTTTAAAAAAAATTCTTGTTTTCCAAATAGCGTGTTTTCTATGTTGCTAGCTGGCGTAATTTTCCTTACCTCTTTTCGGACATTTATTTTTATTATTGAGTACCCACTTCTTAATGTTTTCTTATCTTCATCTCTCTTCTTTGAATTCTTAATCCATCCTTTTAATTATCGGTAAAATAAGTTTGGTATTACTTCCATTATAAACTTTAAACTAATTTCTTTCATGTGCGACAATTTAGTTATATGAAATTACTTTTTTATAATTCTTTAGTTTTTTTTAACAGGTTTACAAAAATTTCAAGATCGTGAAGTATATGCACTGTAAGCCAAGAAAACAAGGAAGTTATCTTGAATTCAAATTCAATCTAGATCTGAATTTACGATACCGGTTTATTAGATGAACATTAATTCTCTCTCTGAAGAGTTCTATCTGCGTTCGTTTTTACGAGAAAAGGAGATCTTTTAACGACGTCTTTGATTTGAATAAACGAAAATGTCAGCGGCGATATATAAGCCCATCAGTGAATTATTATTATTATTATTATTATTATTATTATTATTATTATTATTATTATTATTATTATTATTATTATTTAGTTATTCCATAGTGTATTCCATTTGATGCATTTTTTTCTCAATCATTATAAAATATATTAAACCATTAATATAATAAGTTTCTAAAAAGAGGAAGTATTGCGAACACATTTTAAACAACAAACGTGCAAATTCTTCTTCAATAGTTATTAATAGGGGTGATTTTAATGAAAAGCCATTTTTCCCCCGCTTTAGAACATTGCAATTTAGTACAGAAACTAATGTTATGTTATGACAAAAGGAAATTACTCAATTGCGTAATATCTTTGCATTTTCGTCATTTTCGACTAATAAATCATTTTTTACCTATTTCTGCCATTTCAATGCATTTTTTAATGATTTCATCAATTTTTATACTTTAATTGTACTTGCTTCAAATATTTATGAGATGAAAGAAATGTTCTCCACAGAATTCTTGAGTAGCCTATTCGACTTCTTCGCTTAGAAATTGTAATATCAGCCGATTTGAGTTCTATGTAATCTAAGTTTCCTGTGACTGAGATTTCCTGGTAAAGAACAGTCCAAACAAAAGTTTGCATGCTGAGTTTACTTAAACAAATAGAAGATACCTCGATTAAATCAGTGTGTCCAATAGATTGAGTTGTTCATCCGAACTGGTTTTGATCACATATTTCCGTCATTTTTCATTGCTTTTAGAGCATTTTAAAAACATTTTAAGATCATTTTGGCTGATGTTTTAGGTCATCTAAATCCGCCCCCTAGTTATCAACGTTATCAGCCTGAATACACGTCGTATTAGCCTTAACTACAATGGACGCCGGACTATTAAATCCTTAGCGGACGCTGGTTTTAGTAGTTGCTTTTGATTCATCTGTTTGGATGTGTTACGTCTATATTATAACCGTACAGTGTTAAGAAAAAAAAACATTTCAGTGCCTGAAATGAGCGGAGAATGGTCGGCCTGGCCCAGGGACCCCGAAGGCCTCGCGCCCTCGCGTCGCCAGCGGAAACGCCTGCGCCTTCGTTTGTTTGTTCACGCTGCTGCCGAAGGAGCCGGCGCGACGCGGCGCGGGTGGGCGTGGCACTGGGCAGCGCCGGCGGAACGTGTGCGTATTAACTTTGCGTGAACGCCCGGCCTCCCGGAGCGGAAATTAAATGTCGTGTAATAAGCTCTGCTCCTCGCAGACGCGCAGAAACGCCGTTTCCAGTCCATTTGCTGTCTCGCGACAGATATATCGATTAATCTCGAGAGCGACTGCCGTAAATTACGCGAGTCGTTTCTCTTCCCGCCCTAGAGGTGCGGCGGTGAAACGGTGTCAGGAAAACGGAGAGCAGGGAGCGCGGAGCAATGTTGTTCTGTGGAAATGACATTTTACTTTTTGCTTCTACGGTGCGTTTTGTAGCAGTTGTAGTCGCGGTATTATGAGAAATAATGAATGTCTCTCGACTAAATAAATGTAATCTGTTGCTGGTCTCTACATAAAATAAAGAGAATATGGAATTTTAAAGGTTTTGTTGGGTTTAAGAGAAAGTGAATCTATATAGACACGTTAAATATTGAAAGGTTAAAATTGATGTTAATATTAAAAGGCAAAATACATGTTAGTTTTCATGATATGCGCTCATGATGTTATGTAGGACTTTGTATTCCATAAAAGCATTTTTCTGTAGATATATTTCCTCGCAAATGTTAATGTTTCAGCCACAGATATTAATATTTTCCCTGTGTTTTTGAATTTGTATGCATTTGTTAGTGTTACTGATTCACTCTTTTGAATAATCAGGGAAAATCTACAAATATAACGTCTGTGAACATGATATGTGTTCATGTGCTGGACCTCTGACGGTTCGGTGTCGTAAAAGGAAATATGAATATTAAAGAAAGTGTTTAATGAATACTTATGTAGTTATATCTCAAAAAGAGATGCATTAACATATTCAGCAGAAGTAACAATTTGAATAATAAAAAGTGTCATATGTATGTGACTGAAGAGATTAATGCTTAATAATCCAAATGTCTTGAAAAATAAAGATCGGATGAGTATTTTGGATAGGGAATCGGATGAGTATTTTTCAATCGTTGTTCCACATAAAATCCATTCAGAGATCGATTAGATTTGGCCAAATTCTACCGTTTTCATTTTTGAATATTGTTGTTCCGTTGCGTTCAAATGACACAACTGTATTTGAGATACGTAATGTTCTCATAAATTGGTGTTGGTTATAGTCCACGTATCGCTTGCTCTTCGAGATTTTAGCTTACAGGTAGACAGCATTGTTTGTGATGGCATGTTAAAAAAAGATGGAAACAATTACCATTCAAGTCCAATTGTGTTAAATGCTGCAATTGAAGCGCACTAGGAATGCTTTAATTAATAATAAAGAATCCAATGGAAATGGCGGGATCGAAAGTAATTGCTTTGAACGTGGAATAAAAATTGAAATATCGAAATCGTTTGCCGTGTTGAATTAATGAGGCGGCAACAGCTACAATATTCGGTCTTCTGTTGGAAACATTTTAATTATAGTATTCCATTCCATTCTCGCTAATTTTGCAATGCCTAACGAAATTACGGATTGATTTGCGCCTTCAGCAATTTACATTAGATTGTGGTTGCAGATGATCACGTGCAAGTGTACTTTATCGAGACTTTTTTTATATAAAATGATGTACAAGAATACATACACAGTACAAAGAAAACTATTGTAGCAAGTAAGTGATTTCTAATTTCATACTCAAACATCAGTGTGTTTGTTCGCCAATAATTTATCCAATGTGTATATTGTGTTTTTAGTAAAATAATTATCCTCCGCGAGCTAATCCATGCATATTTCATAAGAATGCAATCGAGTGAAGTGAACAATACATTTTGTTATTGGATTTGCTCCATTCTTGGCCAATAGATATTCATATAGTGTTATAAAGCTTCGACCGCAACACACGGTGTTTCTGTCCATTACGCCCACACGCACACCATACATGATGCTTGTGACCATTATGCTCGTCTACAGTTTGAATGTAATACGTTAACGCTGCAGCTGTGATGAGTATTAGGTACTCTCACAAAGTGATTGTGAAAGCGATACTCCTATTACGAAAATTAGTTTGCCTAATAGTTGCACCGCTCCATTCATCGCCAGTAGTGCGCTCATTGCGCGAGCGGGCGCTGCCGCCGCGCGGCGCTTGCGAGGGCGCGTCCCGCGAAACCGCGCGGCCGCTGTCGTCTCCCCTCGGCGGTTTGTCCTCCGGTACGAGAGAACAGCGTTGCAATGAAGGCCGCCGCCTCCCCCTTCCCCTCCCCTCCCGCGTAATCAGCGCGGCCCCGGGGGGCGGCACCCCGCGCGGCGTGGGATTGGCGCGGCCTTCCCAAGAAGTCGTCATTCTCCGCACTCCGCTCCTTCGCCCCCTCGCGCCCGCTGCCTCGGAGACGCCCTGTCCCAGTCGGCGGGTTTTCATTGTTTAGTGATTGCGGCCCGCCCAGGGCAATTTTTCCCGTAAGTGTAGTACATTTGGGATTGGCGCGGCCTTCCCAAGAAATCGTCATTCTCCGCACTCCACTCCTCCGTCCCCTCGCGCCCGCTGCCACGGAGACGCCCTGTCCCAGTCGGCGGGTTTTCATTGTTTAGTGATTGCGGCCCCCCCCCAGGGCAATTTTTTCCCGTAAGTGTAGTACATTTGGGATTGGCGCGGCCTTCCCAAGAAATCGTCATTCTCCGCACTCCACTCCTTCGCCCCCTCGCGCCCGCTGCCACGGAGACGCGCTGTCCCAGTCGGCGGGTTTTCATTGTTTAGTGATTGCGGCCCCCCAGGGCAATTTTTCCCGTAAGTGTAGTACATTTGGGATTGGCGCGGCCTTCCCAAGAAGTCGTCATTCTTCGCACTCCACTCCTCCGTCCCCTCGCGCCCGCTGCCTCGGAGACGCCCTGTCCCAGTCGGCGGGTTTTCATTGTTTAGTGATTGCGGCCCCCCAGGGCAATTTTTCCCGTAAGTGTAGTACATTTGGGATTGGCGCGGCCTTCCCAAGAAGTCGTCATTCTTCGCACTCCACTCCTCCGTCCCCTCGCGCCCGCTGCCTCGGAGACGCCCTGTCCCAGTCGGCGGGTTTTCATTGTTTAGTGATTGCGGCCCCCCCAGGGCAATTTTTCCCGTAAGTGTAGTACATTTGGGATTGGCGCGGCCTTCCCAAGAAGTCGTCATTCTTCGCACTCCACTCCTCCGTCCCCTCGCGCCCGCTGCCTCGGAGACGCCCTGTCCCAGTCGGCGGGTTTTCATTGTTTAGTGATTGCGGCCCCCCCCAGGGCAATTTTTCCCGTAAGTGTAGTACATTTGGGATTGGCGCGGCCTTCCCAAGAAGTCGTCATTCTTCGCACTCCACTCCTTCGCCCCCTCGCGCCCGCTGCCTCGGAGACGCCTTGTCCCAGTCGGCGGGTTTTCATTGTTTAGTGATTGCGTCCCCCCCAGGGCATTTTTTCCCGTAAGTGTAGTGCATTTGGGATTGGCGCGGCCTTCCCAAGAAATCGTCATTCTCCGCACTCCACTCCTCCGTCCCCTCGCGCCCGCTGCCTCGGAGACGCTTCACTCAATTGCGCCCCCCCAAAGGGCAATTTGTCCTGTAAGTGTAGTACTTTTTTTCCCGGAGGGTGACCGTGATCTTTCCCCCATGTATGGCGAGTCCGTCGGCTAGCGAGTTTTCCCCTACAAGGTATCTCTAGCCAGCGGGGCGTCGTCCCAGCTGGGGCAAGCTCTTAGCTCCCAACCGGTCTCCCGGCATGTCTTGGTCGGTGGGGTTACCCCAGATTTCAGATATGTCAAGATTCCGATTTTTTTTGCTCTGTCTGTGTGGGTGTAAATGGATAGTCCAGATCGCATCACTTTTTTTTATTTTTGCGATTGTTGTGCAATCTTATGAGTCCCACAATTATTGGATCACTCATGTTTTTAATGAATTCCCAATTTCATGATAAAACGACGCTACTCATATTTCTAAACCACACTACAGATACTACTACACTACAGATACAACAAATTATGTTTTCTGTACGAAAAGGTACGTGTACAATTAGCGATGAGTCAGTAATAGCCCCAATTCTAACATTTGTAAAGTGATATATTCTTCGTTGAATATTATTTTGAATCACTGAACATAAACTTTTGTTTTGGACGCCTACTCCTTTATTAGTATCAACAGAGAACTTAAGGCTTGCTCATAAATCTCGAAACCTGATTTTATCAAAAAAAGTGTCAACTTTCTAACACTCTTTGTACAGACTGTGCGAGGTCACAAAAATGATAATTTTTGATTTTAAAATGAATTTTGTTATAAACCCTAGAGTCGCACCTTTCTTCACAACTGTGCAGCAAATACTGAACTACACAATCCACTATAGTCCGAACTCTTTTTTCAGTATTGAAATGATTCAGTATTCAGTTTGAAATGATTTATGTGCAGAACGCGTATTTCGTTTTAGCACCCTGATTTTCTCATTTCAAATGACGGATGGGAGTTTTAGAGCCAAAATGGGCAATCAAAGATTTCAATCATACATACTGCTACAATGATTAGAAATAGAGAAGTAAAATAGATTGTTTCTCTAGGAACCTCGAGTTCCCCCATATTGCCGTAATAAACTCTTGTTCTAAGAGTCGAGTGCATTCCTCAAAAAACATATTCTTAAGTGCTCTCTCTCTCTTTATTAGCTAATATGCCCGTATATTTAGGAGACATCCCCTGCTCTAGAGACGCAAGAAATGCGTTCCCTTCGTTCATCCCATTGATACTTTCTCCCCTGTGAAGCGAAATGACCTTTCCGGGAAGACGAAACTTGGCTGCGCCGCCATAAAAATTATTGCCCCGAAGGGTTCCTCCCCTGCTCAGTCAAGCCCGAAGCGAAACTGTTCAGATGTTCATTTGTCGTAGGAGAATGAGACGGTCTGCCGTTCGGAAGTTCAGTTCTTGCCATCTGCGACGCAAATACACAACGCGCGGAGATATGAATGATTAGCCGAGAGGTAATGGATGCTGCGAAGTGTTTCACTACACAAGCAATATTTTGATTTGTAAAGACCGGCTGAGATAACTCGACGACAACTTCTGTTTCCGCTGCAGCATCAATGACCGGGAGATCCTAGCATTCTGTAGCTAAATTGCTAGGTCAAATTCGCATACGGGCTGTAGATGGATTCTAGAGGCCTGCCTATCTCATCCGTGATTTCCCCAATCAACACACCAGATCAAATCCTAAGATCCGGGCAATGGATCCCGCACGATTTTTCCTTTCTTATTCTTAACTTGCAACTCTTTACGCGTGCGCGGACATATTCACGCAAACACACACACACGCTCATAAACACAATCATACTTATTCCTACAAGCCCCTCACAACAATACATGTCGGAAGAGTAGTCGGATGCTTAGAATCCGCCCCGGCTACATCCTTCTAAGGGGGTTAGCTGGAGGGGGAAACTCCGCGAGACGATTTCCAGATCAGCGCCGATCTCAGATTCCAGCGGGGGACGAGCACTGCCGTCTCCCCGCTGTGTCCCATGCTCTACATGCTCGGGACTAAGAAGTTGGCACGCCTGGAAATATAAATAACAAACTTTCATTCACTTCGTCTGGAAATATATAAAAAAGAACAAGAACTTTTCATTGTTTTCTTGTTAACATCTGATCTGTGCACACACTTCTGGAACTGAATTTCAAAGTATTTTCGAGGGGCTTCTTGCATTTAGTTTCCTTAATAATATTTATTAACTTAAATAAATAATCTATTTTTCAACGGTGCGAAATTGTCTCTTGAAGATAATGAAAGGTATTCACGCAATAATTTCACGAGAAACTCTTTTCAAATGATATGAATTTTAGTTAAATATGGCTTCTACAGCTGTCATGTAAGATAATAGTTTTCTATACATAAAACACAATCCATTGGATTGTCTTTTACATTTGATAATTACTCGGTGATTTACACAATGAGTAATTTTGTAATCGTTCATTGACACGTCGTACAGAAAACTCATACATAATACTTTTTGAACCTTCTCCATTCCATTGCAACTGTTCTTTTAAATACTATTCAATAAAATTTAGCCGAGAGACATATTTTGGTGAACTTAATTGAGATGCTATTTTTCACATAAGACCACCATTTTCAAACGTAGGAGGCTATTGATTTCAGGCGCTGCAATAGAATTACTCTGTAAACGTACTATTAACTCGTAACAAGATCCGGTGCCTGTACAGAATCGAGATTCCCCTGTTCTCGGCGCTGCACAATTCCCCTCGCCCCCTGAGGGTGGGCAACCGAAGTCCCTCCACTCTGCCCTGCTCGCCTCTGGCGGGCGGGGGCGGGGGCGGTCCCCGGGGCGTGCTACAGGTGTGCCGCGCCGCCGCCCTTCGCCCCGCCCCCGCCCCCGCCCCGCCCCGCTCACTCGTAGGTTTTAATGAGCCGCAGTAAAAACGCGCTCGCTCGCCCGCCCGCGCGTGAGTGATTTACCCGCGGTCTTTGTGCGGGTTTAGGCGCGCGCCGCAACACTTCATACCCGACCGGCCTGCGGCGGGGCGGCCGCCCCCGCGCTCCCGCCCTCCGTCTAGCGCCCTCCGTCTAGCGCCCTCCGTCTAGCGCCCTCCGTCTAGCGCCCTCCGTCTAGCGCCCTCCGTCTAGCGCCCTCCGACTAGCGCCCTCCGTCTAGCGCCCTCCGTCTAGCGCCCTCCGTCTAGCGCCCTCCGTCTAGCGCCCTCCGTCTAGCGCCCTCCGTCTAGCGCCCTCCGTCTAGCGCCCTCCGTCTAGCGCCCTCCGTCTAGCGCCCTCCGTCTAACGCCCTCCGTCTAGCGCCCTCCGTCTAGCGCCCTCCGTCTAGCGCCCTCCGTCTAGCGCTCTCCGTCTAGCGCCCTCCGTCTAGCGCCCTCCGTCTAGCGCCCTCCGTCTAGCGCCCTCCGTCTAGCGCCCTCCGTCTAGCGCCCTCCGTCTAGCGCCCTCCGTCTAGCGCCCTCCGTCTAGCGCCCTCCGTCTAACGCCCTCCGTCTAGCGCCCTCCGACTAGCGCCCTCCGTCTAGCGCCCTCCGTCTAGCGCCCTCCGTCTAGCGCCCTCCGTCTAGCGCCCTCCGTCTAGCGCCCTCCGTCTAGCGCCCTCCGTCTAGCGCCCTCCGTCTAGCGCCCTCCGTCTAGCGCCCTCCGTCTAGCGCCCTCCGTCTAGCGCCCTCCGTCTAGCGCCCTCCGTCTAGCGCCCTCCGTCTAGCGCCCTCCGTCTAGCGCCCTCCGTCTAGCGCCCTCCGTCTAGCGCCCTCCGTCTAGCGCCCTCCGTCTAGCGCCCTCCGTCCACCGCCCTCCGTCTAGCGCCCCCGTCTAGCGCCCCCCGTCTAGCGCCCTCCGTCTAGCGCCCTCCGTCTAGCGCCCTCCGTCCACCGCCCTCCGTCTAGCGCCCCCGTCTAGCGCCCTCCGTCTAGCGCCCTCCGTCTAGCGCCCTCCGTCTAGCGCCCTCCGTCTAGCGCCCTCCGTCTAGCGCCCTCCGTCTAGCGCCCTCCGTCTAGCGCCCTCCGTCTAGCGCCCTCCGTCTAGCGCCCTCCGTCTAGCGCCCTCCGTCCACCGCCCTCCGTCTAGCGCCCCCGTCTAGCGCCCTCCGTCTAGCGCCCTCCGTCTAGCGCCCTCCGTCTAGCGCTCTCCGTCTAGCGCCCTCCGTCTAGCGCCCTCCGTCTAGCGCCCTCCGTCTAGCGCCCTCCGTCTAGCGCCCTCCGTCTAGCGCCCTCCGTCTAGCGCCCTCCGTCTAGCGCCCTCCGTCTAGCGCCCTCCGTCTAGCGCCTCCGTCCACCGCCCTCCGTCCACCGCCCTCCGTCCACCGCCCTCCGTCCACCGCCCTCTGTCTAGCGCCCTGCGTCTAGCGCTCTCCGTCCGGCGGCGCGGGGTTTTCCCCGTGTTTTCTCTCTCCGCGAAGCTGTTTTTTTAACTCCTGCCAATTCATCTGGCGTTTCTGTGTTACATAAACGACATAATTGACAGCTTGTGAAAAGTAATTGCGGCATCGTCCTTCTTCGTCTCTTTTTTATTGATCACGGTTGTTTCAGAATTCATTGTTTTACGTCATATGATGCCCTTATTCGTGGCATTGCTCAAAGCTCGTTACCACTTTCATAGTTGTTTCCAGTTTTTAAAAAAATCGTTTATTTCGTATATGATTTTTTTTCATATTAAAGTGTGTTGGATTAAGTTAACTTTCAACGTTTCTAACTTCATTTACTACTTCTGTGTTATAAATATATCTCTCATTTCGTCAATTAATCTTGATTATTAATTCTTTACAATCAAACCCTGTCGGTTTCACCATCTATTGTTCATAATCTGCAAACAACTCTATTCCTTAATGTCTTCAGACCTTTGTGTTCCACAAACTATTGAGGTACTCCCGTTAGTTTTATTCTGAAAATTCAGTTGCCATGAACCTTGCTCTTGGATCAGACAATGTAGATTTTGAATAATTTTTATTTTATAGGCAACTTTATTGGTCACATCAATTATTTCCCTTACCCATCCCCCAGCCCTTTTTCTGCCCCTTCTTTCTGTTCCTCGGAGCAGTCCTTCCACTCCCTTCGTTGCCCTCAATGCGCTCTCCGCCCTCGCTTCCGCCGACGCAGGGCCCGTTGCGCCCTCCGCACCCTGGGCACCCTCGTTCCGATGCCCGCGTTCCTTCCCCGGAGCCCCCGCGTTATTTATTTACTGCCCCCCCTCGCCCCCCGCAGCCCCGCGGGCAAAACGCCGCCGCCGCCGCCGCCGCCGCCACCGCGAGCTGCACGGATTGCCGTGCCGCTGGCCGGGCCGCCCCCGCCACATTTATAATCTGCCCTTGCGAGGGACCGGACAGTCTCAAGGACGGAGGGTAATTGAAGTGAAAAATTGTGTTAGTCTTGTGCGCCGTATACCCGACCCTTTTCACCCCCTCGGGAAAACGGCAATGGTAGCCCGACTAATTAATTCGTATTATTTCGAGGTTTTTATTTCCCAAAATGTTTTTGAAAATATCGCAGGGAAATTAAGTTCCTTTCTGGTCCGCGCGGTTTCCCAAGTTGTGAATTGCTGTTCTCTCCTTTCTCCCGCCTTCCTTCGGAATTCGACTGGGAGTTAAGGGCTGGAAACGGTCTCGGGTGAGGGGTTTGCAGAAGCCCCGTGTTCTCTCACAATATGCTTGTCTTCGAAGCCGGTTTGTTGATATTTCTTGCTAAGGATCGTTGGCTTACTTGGGAACTGCTGAATATAAGCTGTTTGTACTTATTTCTCGGTAAACTCAACGTGATGAATGTACTTTTGGGTAGTTAGTTGGAGTTAACAGCCTGTTTTGTGGAATTATGAGGATTAGAAGTTCGGTCTGTGCTCAATACGCTCGAAGCTCAATTTTGATTGTGCTTTATAACGACGTAAGGTATATGTTTTATTTGTTACGACAACTTTTTGAATCCCAGGAAATGGACAAAAGGAAAGTTTTTCAATGCGTCTATGAACAAATCGCCAAAGTCGATGTCGTGGCATTAGTTACAATGTCATTGTATTGCTTTTTATGTAAAGAATTTACATGTTTGTTCAAGGTGTACAAAAATGGTATTATGAATAATATTTTTAGTATTTATCTTTAGTATTCAACTTCAAATTTCTAATTTCAAACCTGTAACGTCATTACAATTCTCCCATTATTTTCCTTTCGTAATTTTATTGTGCAAACGATGGTCTTGCATCAATATGAATTTTAATAAGTAGTAATTGAGGAGTAAAAGTATTTTATAATTTTCCCTGCCTTAATTTGCAGAATAAAAATAACTGCTGCATAAATTGAAATACTCGTGTGAAGAATAATATGAAAACTGGAACAGAGCAATGATAGGAAAAGATATTCTTAATGGGAGATTTTACTTACAGATTTCAATAGCAAGAAAATCAAACGAATTGTAAAGTTGTCATTGAGAAATGAGGCCAACTTTACAAGTAAAATAATATTTACAAGTAAGTACGTGTTATCTGAAGGACATTTAAAAGATAGCCGATATTGTTGCTGTGGAAGAACCAGTAAAATTTAACATGGTTAATTTTAAAAAGAAGTCTAATTAAAACTATTTGAACACGTTTCAAAGTAAAACATTTTCAAGCTTACTTTGTCTTCATTTTGTAATTTAAAGAGTATTGCCCCCAGAATTTAGTGTTTTATTTTTTTTCACTGTTTACTGTGACATGTTGCACAAGCAAAAACTTCAGAGAAACGCATTCTCTTGAAACATGTAAACAGCTTTGTCACAGTACAATCGCAAAAAAATTTGCTTTGCATTGTTTAGTGCCGATATTTATTTGAGAACGAATATTATTTTTTAAACGAATTGCCTGATCTATCTGGGATGCGTATTGTGAAACAAGTTTTCAATCAGCAGAAAACAACCAATGAAGAGTTGGAATTAAAAAGCTCCATTGACATGAAAAATGCTCACTTTTCAAAAATAAAACAACTCTTCATGACTACGAGATTCTTGTCGTATATGTTCAATGACTTTCAACTTGAACAAAATGATAGCGACATAGGATCTCTCTCAGCAAGAATGGCAACCAAAACATCGGCGTCGGTTCTACACACAATTATAACATCCCCACACGCTGACGTGGTGGAAAGAGAGAAAACATTTGTGCACACTTTATCGGGCAAGCGTTAAAAAAGATAAACACGGCGTGCGTCAACGGGACGCCGCCGCGTCAAACGCGTTTCATTGGCGCGCGCCGCACTGCGCCACTGGCGCCGCGCGCGAATCGCAGCCCTTGCCCGCGGGCGGGCGAGCGGCGCTGTGGACGCGCGGGCGCGCAATACTTCCGGCCTCGGGCGTCGCGGCGCACGCCCGCTGGGCGGCGGGGGCGGGGCGCAGCGCGGACGAGGCGGAGTGAAGACGTGGGCTGGGCGGAGGCGGTGTTGAAGGCGGCGGCAGGGCGGAGTGGAGGGGAAGGGCGTTGAATAGACCGAGGGGGAGGCTACCTATTCCACGCGGGGCGGAGGCGGACGTGGAGGCGGACGTGGAGGCGGACGTGGAGGCGGACGTGGAGGCGGACGTGGAGGCGGACGTGGAGGCGGACGTGGAGGCGGACGTGGAGGCGGACGTGGAGGCGGACGTGGAGGCGGACGTGGAGGCGGACGTGGAGGCGGACGTGGAGGCGGACGTGGAGGCGGACGTGGAGGCGGACGTGGAGGCGGACGTGGAGGCGGACGTGGAGGCGGACGTGGAGGCGGACGTGGAGGCGGACGTGGAGGCGGAAGTGGAGGCGGACGTGGAGGCGGACGTGGAGGCGGACGTGGAGGCGGACGTGGAGGCGGACGTGGAGGCGGACGTGGAGGCGGACGTGGAGGCGGACGTGGAGGCGGACGTGGAGGCGGACGTGGAGGCGGACGTGGAGGCGGACGTGGAGGCGGACGTGGAGGCGGACGTGGAGGCGGACGTGGAGGCGGACGTGGAGGCGGACGTGGAGGCGGACGTGGAGGCGGACGTGGAGGCGGACGTGGAGGCGGACGTGGAGGCGGACGTGGAGGCGGACGTGGAGGCGGACGTGGAGGCGGACGTGGAGGCGGACGTGGAGGCGGACGTGGAGGCGGGCGTGGAGGCGGGCGTGGAGGCGGGCGTGGAGGCGGGCGTGGAGGCGGGCGTGGAGGCGGGCGTGGAGGCGGGCGTGGAGGCGGGCGTGGAGGCGGGCGTGGAGGCGGGCGTGGAGGCGGGCGTGGAGGCGGGCGTGGAGGCGGGCGTGGAGGCGGGCGTGGAGGCGGGCGTGGAGGCGGGCGTGGAGGCGGGCGTGGAGGCGGGCGTGGAGGCGGGCGTGGAGGCGGGCGTGGAGGCGGGCGTGGAGGCGGGCGTGGAGGCGGGCGTGGAGGCGGGCGTGGAGGCGGACGTGGAGGCGGACGTGGAGGCGGACGTGAAGGCGGACGTGAAGGCGGAGGCCGCGGCTGGGCGGAGTGGAGACGAGAAGTGTGGGGTGGACCGAGGTGGAGTCGGAAGCGAGAGAAGGGAAGAGAGGGAAAAAACGGCGACGTACTGTGTATAGACTATGGCGGGGCTGTGAGCAGTGGAGAGGAGTGGAGATGAAACCGAAGGCGAGGGCGAAGCCGAGAGGGATGAAGGGGGAGGGGGGTAAGTTAGCTGAGATGAGATGAAGAGAAGCAGCATGGGACGGACTGTGATGGATTCGGAGTCGAAGTCGGTCCAAGAGGAATGAAGTAGGACGCAGCATTAGGAGGCTGGGGTGGAGTGGAGAAGGGAGGGGTGGAACGAACCGCAATGACGTCGGTGGCAGGGCAGAGCGGAGAGAGGTGATGAGAGAGTGAGTGGGAGTAGGAAGAAGTGGGGGTGAAGGCAAGCGTGCAAGGGATTGAGGTGAAGTCGGGGCGGAGAGAGATGGACCGTGTAAGGGGCATAAGTAAGGTGGAGGGGCGGAGAGAGCCATGGAGTCGGAGTTGAGATTGGGAGGGGGTATGAGTGAGCTGGAGGAGGGTCAGGGAGGGTTGAAGCGGGGCGGGGCAGTTGTGAGGTAGAAGTGCCTGGGCCGTGGGAGCGGAGGGCGGAGTGCGGCGGAGCAGAGGCAGAAACAGCGGAGAAGAGGCCTCTCCGCACGCGACCGAATTCCATGCACGCAGCGATGGGCACGGGGCCTGCTGCGCCGGCTGCGGTCGAGGAGGGCCCTGGACGGAATCGGAGAAACGCTGGACACAGCAGGAAGGGTGGGTGGATGGATGTCATAAGATGTGGTCGGGAAGGGAGCCACGACTGGGACAATATTGGTTGGCAACCTTGTGTTTAAAATATGAAGCCAATATTGTATGTTACACTGAAGCAAAGGAGTAATTGAGCCGTAGTGAGAAAAATAAGATGAGGAAAAAATAAAGAGAAATGAACTTGCAATGAATATAAATCTTTGATTTTGAGGAAAAAGTTGCCTACTTCTGGTAATGTAAAGTCATCGATTGGGAGAGGATGTATTAATGTAACTTGAATGTGTAATCACAGTGATCAAACCAGAAATGCAGCATTTTGTACTACACGAAATATAAAACAAGCACATACGAGTCACATGAATAAATGAGATAATGATTCTGCACTTCTGATAATGATTTTGTTTGAGAACTTTGGTTTAACGGCACAAAACTCATTTCCGTTTAACTTTCCGTATAACGACACAAAAGTAGGCCTATACATCAAGTCTAAAATGAACACATTTCTTCCAAATTGTCAGAGACGAATACCGGAGGTACGGTTTCAGAAAAAGCGGCTGTAGCACTAGTCAGCAGACCTAACCTTAGAAGTGGGCAGAAGCACAAAGAGCTAGCAACCTGCATAGAAAGACTCGCCGTGCATTCCCCGACCCTTCCTCTCTCGACGTGCAATCCCGCAGAGTAGAACATCGTAGTGGCACGCCGGAGGAGGGCGGCTGCTGGGATATGAACCGCGGTCGGGGGGGGGGGGGGGAGGGGGGTGCGTTGCCCGAGGCAGCGAGGGGCGGCGCGCGGATATTGGAGGGCTGCGCAGGCGAACAGGGCCGGCGATATTGGGCGGCGCCGCCCGGCGTCGACGCCCGCCCCGCGCGCTCGAGGGCCTCGGGCGGCCTGCCTGCCACGCCCACCCGCCCAGCTCCTCCACGGGGATGAAACGCGCGCCGGCCAGACGAGAGGAGGAGGAGGAGGAGGAGGAGGAGGAGGAGGTGGAGAGGGCTTCAAAGAACGCAGCGCATTTTGGCTGCGCGCGTGTGGGTGGGTGGGTATGGATGTGTGTATGGGTGGGTATGGATGTGTGTGTGGGTGGGTATGGATGTGTGTGGGTGGGTATGGATGTGTGTGTGGGTGGGTATGGATGTGTGTGTGGGTGGGTATGGATGTGTGTGTGGGTGGGTATGGATGTGTGTGTGGGTGGGTATGGATGTGTGTGTGGGTGGGTATGGATGTGTGTGTGGGTGGGTATGGATGTGTGTGTGGGTGGGTATGGATGTGTGTGGGGGTGGGTATGGATGTGTGTGGGGGTGGGTGTGGATGTGTGTGGGGGTGGGTGTGGATGTGTGTGTGGGTGGATATGGATGTGTGTGTGTGGGTGGGTATGGATGTGTGTGTGTGTGGGTGGGTATGGATGTGTGTGTGTGTGGGTGGGTATGGATGTGTGTGTGTGTGGGTGGGTATGGATGTGTGTGTGTGTGGGTGGGTATGGATGTGTGTGTGGGGGTGGGTATGGATGTGTGTGTGGGGGTGGGTATGGATGTGTGTGTGGGGGTGGGTATGGATGTGTGTGTGGGGGTGGGTATGGATGTGTGTGTGGGGGTGGGTATGGATGTGTGTGTGGGGGTGGGTATGGATGTGTGTGTGTGGGTGGGTATGGATGTGTGTGTGGGTGGGTATGGATGTGTGTGTGGGTGGGTATGGATGTGTGTGTGGGTATGTGTGGGTGTGGGTGGCAGTGGGTGGGTGTTTTGTGAAAAAATGACTAGGTGGCATGGATGACGCGTTTGAAACGAAGCGTCGGGTTGCCGAAGGCCTCGTGATTTAGAGAAGTTCTTTTTTACGTAGGACTTGTATAATTACTTTTCTACCTCTTTGATACCACTTCAGAGTTGGTGGAATGAAGAAACATGTAAATAATAAGGATGTAAATGGTTGCGTTCGTCCTTAGTATTTGTCATAATCACATTTTTAACATTATCATAGTGTGATAGTTTTTTAAAAAGGAGATGACTGGAAAAGATATACTTACCAAGCGCATTATATTTCATACCGAGAGCATTAGCCCATTTCTTAGTCTTCCTCAACATAATAATTGAACATGATTCCTTCCTTTCAATAATCCCAGGTAGGTTCAAAGAATATTAGTTCAGTTTCATATTCAATAAATGTCATTGATTGCGGTGTGGAAATTGGGAAGGTGCTTTCAAGGAGCAAGTCGTGATTCTGTGTTCGTTGAGGGGGCTGTATTTGCAGTTCAGGTTTGTTTGTACTAACAACGGCCCTAATGAAAATTCGAGGTAATTATCTTGGTCTAACTAAGAAGTTGAAGGTAAATAAGAAAACTGACTTTTGGAAAATATTCTCGGGATACCTATGCTTCTTATGGGAAATGTTGATTGTCAGACGGAATACAAAAAAAAGCCTACAGAACAAATAACACGACTTTCTGGCAATTCCATATTTATCATTCACCTTTTGCGGAGTTCTAGACGCTCATATTCTCATTTATGTTATTGTTTCTCCCAAGTGTAGAAAATATTATGAATGTTTTGGGAGAGCAGTTCACAGACAAGTAATCGCAGTTCAAAACAACTTGCTTGTCAAAAAAGTATTAGGGTAATCACTGCTATTCGATTCTTTTATAAAATACTAGATACCTAGTATGAAATTTGTGAAGTATAATACAAAATGTTCTTTTATATCTTTAAATACTTTTTAAATTTATTGCATTTCCTTCTTCATGTAACATCAAGGCTTGCTACTCTAAATATCGATAACCGAAAATCCTTCGCCGAAAACTTCACACATATTTCCTCATTAGAAAAGCGTACGAGCTGATCATGGACTCCAGAATTCAATATCAAACACTTCAGTGAATATAATCTGTTTATCCCATTTTACTAGGTCTGCATCTTGTTTTCTTCTCGCCCGGCGACTCAGCGTAACACCTCCCGTGGCCGTACGGCGGACGTCAAAGCAGGGCGACCCAATCACAGGCTGTGTTTTGCTCACAAGCGCCTTCTGAGCAGCAGCGCAGCCACGTATATACGTCTTACATCTAGTAATATTAGTTCTTTGAATCTTCCAATCTTTTTTTTTATTTATTTACGTCAAAAACTGTTCAAAACAGTGTATGACGTGCTATGGGGAGAAGTTAATTTGGAGTTGCATTTATGTCCTGAAGCAAAACAAGGGGTCATCTCAGCATTTGCTTGAGGATCAGGCAAACTGGACGAAAACCTGATCGAGATGGGTCATTGACCCACGAGATTAATGACAATACTTGTTACAGGTTCTTTACAATTATACAATTCAAATGATATATAATAATTAAATGTCATTTTAAAAATGAATATTACTTTCCTTTTGGATTCTCAATATAGTCTTTATCTATATAAAAACAGTTGTGCAGCAGAAAAGATTGTACTTGGGACTTAAATTTTTGTATCGAATTTAATCGTTTAATGTCATTTGGCAAGGTGTTGTAAAATAATGTACATGTATTATATGTGAATGTTTTGTAGTGAGCTGTTGATAGTGTTACCTGATGAATGTTATCACTATGTCGAGTGTTGTAGTTATAGACAACGGCGTTTGCTGAAAATATATTCTCGCCCTTAAGTAAGTCATTTTTGACAAAAACCACTGGTTCATATATTAAGAGACAAGGTAATGGTAAAATACCTAGATTAATAAAGAGAGGCTTACAAGAATCACGTGGCTGGGATTTGCTTATTATTCGTACAATTCGTTTTTGTAATCTAAAAGTCTGGGAGCTATAAGGTATATTTACTTGCGGAAACTCACCATAACAGCACTCCGCGCCACGAACTCCAGCACTGTGCTCATCCACACACGACGTATTGTCCTCCAGCGGTTTGGGTCTCATTCGGAACAGCAACAGCAGCGCAGCGCGACGCGAGTGGCCTGAAAGCGGCACCAGCGGCGCTGTCGCTCGCCGGGAAAAAAACAATTACATCCACCACGAGGATGCGCGGCGGCGGCGGCGACGACACAGCAGCCTGCGCCCGTAACGCTATTAGTGTTTTACTCATATTGGATGTTCAAATACACCGCCCGCCCCCCTCCGCGGCGCGTTCCGCGGGTGTGTAGCGCGCCGAGGCGGGAGCGTATAAAAATAATAATTCCGCGGGAAACGAAAAATACAATCCCGCAAATGGGTGCGCGGTTTCGCGGGCCCGGCCGCGCGGCGGCGCGTGCTCGCGAGCGCCCCACGCGCATTACCCAGATTAAAAACCAATTGCGTTTCGCCCTCCGCGAGAGGCCGCCCCCGCCGCCACCGAACCTTAGGCGCGACCCGAGATGCGTTCACGTCCTGTCGGTCCCGACATCTTCGTTTCGTTTCTGGACGTCTCGTTTTAGAAATGCGCGGGTTGTCTAATCCGGTTTGTGAAACCAAATTTTCTATTTAAATATTTTTTTCCTATTGTGTATAATGATTTTAGAAAATTGTCATGAGGAACTGAAGGACTGAGATTTGATTTGCCACGATAAAATGTTTTCCGTAAACTAAAAGTGAAGGAAGACTCATTTTACACGTGTTCCATTCAATGCAATTTTTTCATTGGTATGTTAGATGAAACTGTCTCGGTGGGTGAGGGTATAGCTTCATGGTCTCTGAACTCCGAGAGCGCGGGTTCGATTCCGGCCGTGCCCGTATATTTGAAGACCTAAAATCCACAAAAGCCATGTCACACGTGTGGCATGTAAAAGAACACTAGTCGTATGCCCGGAGAAATAAAATCTCTCCGACAACATTCGCCCAAACGAGACCTCACTTTCACCCAAACAGTTCGTATGTAGTAACTGAAAGAGAGAATCAAATTCCAGCCTCATTAGGGGAAGCTGCCCGCACGGCGCGCCTCCTTCATAAGGTCCCCAGACCCGTGTCGGAGGTATGCTTCTTAAGAAGCCTGGTTTGACAACTCGGGGAAGGCAACGGGAAACCACCCTGAGTAATTCATCCCAAGAAAACCCGTTATGTGTCACCTAAATTCCGTATATGGAAGATAGGACCAAAGAAGAAGATATTAGATGAGGTGTTTGTTCAAAAGAAATGATTACTCAAAAAACTAAAAATTATTGCCTTAGTATCTTAGTAAGCTTTCGTTTCGAACACACAGCACATTATTATACATTATTGCATATTTGCACAAGGAAATGAGCAAGTTAAATATTTTCTCTTCACTGGGGTTAATTATTTCACTTTACTCAAATGCATTACGAAATAGTAGCCTTCATAGACTGTTAGAGAAACAAAATCACAACATGAGTTTGTTGATCACAACATGTTGGAGGTTTTTAATAAGTTGTATAATAATAAGTTAAACAAAACTTAAACTTCATATTTCACATGAATACTGAAATGAAATTAATATGTTAATTGCCAGATAATGTTAAATATAACCAATTTTTGAAATATAATATTACCAAATTATTTGCGATTTAATTTTCTTTTGGATTAATCGCAAAAGTACAGCTTCGATGGAAAAAGTTACAGTGAAACGGGGAAAGCCTGATGCGTCAGATCAAATGCACTTTGATTATTCGCACGCCCTGACGTGTCATATTTGCTTCTTCCTTTCCCATCCACTCTCTCGCGAGAGCCATTGTGCCCTTCGTGACGGCGACGGTTGAAAGCCTTGATGTGAATTTGCTCGGTTCCGTGAATTTTGCTTTGCGTCTCTCCCAAGAACACACTCTGTAAGGTCAAAAGCATATTGAACTGATGAATAGAAACAAGTAAAATAAAAAAAAAATAGTATATGCTGCATTTATCGCAGGAGTTAAATTTGTCATAAGTTTTTGCTTCAAACGTCATTATTTATAGAAATGTATGGATATATTTCATTCATCAAATATTTCCATACAGTTTTATATTATCAAAGTTAGCACGGACAGATAAATTAATGTTTAATTGGCACTGCCTGCAAGAAAGCATGCGATAATTGCTGCTTCTTGCAAGATTTTACGTACCGACTGATTCTTTTATTTCATATACATTTTTGTAGCGTCTTTTTTTTTTACCTCTTGACTTGTATTACGTTACTTGTGTAATCTTTCTTAGAAGGAAATAACAAATTGCCTACTAGTGAAGCAAAAGCTTAAAATATTATTCAAGCGCAACCAATATTCTTTGGATCAGCTCTTACGCTTTTCGACGAGTTGTGCAACAGATTTTTAGAAGCTTTTTTCGAAGTTAAGAAATATCAAACTAAAATCTGCGAGTCTACCGTGTGGGAGGCCATCGATCTTCTCGAGTACGTCGATTATCGATAAGTATAGGCAATAATCGTGTCCGGAGCACGTTCGTCCGGAAACTGCCTGCGCTTACGGCAGCCCTCCCCCCGGCTGGAGCGCCAGCGCCCCTGTTACGGGCGTCCTTAGCGACGCAAGCGAGGCCACCGGGGCCGAGGCCGTTAGGGGCGAGGGTGGGTGCCGCTCCTCGCCCCCCCCCCTGCACAACCCCCCGTGCTGCCTTGCCACGCCCCTCCCCGCCACCCCTCCCCACCACTCAGCCCCTCTCGCCGCCTCACCCCGCCTCGACACGCCTTGTCTCGCCTCGCCGCGTCCCGCCTCGTCCCGCCTCGTCCCGCCACGTCCCGCCACGTCCCGCCACGTCCCGCCACGTCCCGCCACGTCCCGCCACGTCCCGCCACGTCCCGCCACGTCCCGCCACGTCCCGCCACGTCCCGCCACGTCCCGCCACGTCCCGCCACGTCCCGCCACGTCCCGCCACGTCACGCCACGCCACGTCACGCCACGTCACGCCACGTCACGCCACGTCACGCCACGTCACGCCACGCCACGCCACGTCACGTCACGTCACGTCATGTCATGTCATGTCACGCCACGTCACGTCACGCCACGCCCCGCCTCACCCCACCAAGCCCCGCCTCACCCCGCCTCACCCCGCCTCGCCCCGCCAAGCCCCGCCAAGCCCCGCCACGCCACGCCACGCCCTGCCTTGCGCCGCCCCGCCTCGCCACGACCTACCTCGCCACGCCCCACCTCGCCCCGCCTCGCCTCGCCTTGCCACGCCCCGCCTCGCCTCGCCTTGCCACGCCCCGCCCCGCCTCGCCCCGTACTGCTCCGCCCGCGCCACTTGCGCCGCCACGCGCCACCTCATGCCACCCCCCCCGCGCGCCGCCCAGGCGCCACGACGCGCCGCCACGCGCCACGCGCCACCCCGCCCCGCCCCGCCCCGCCCCGCCCCGCCCCCTCCCGCGCCGGGTCGCGCCGCCGTGCGTGAGTGGTGCATGCGCCAGCGTGGAGGCGAGGCGAGGCGAGGCGAGGCGAGGCGAGGCGGGGCGGGTCGGCGGCGGGGGCACGAGGGTAACAAGGCGTCGTAACGACGACGCAACGACGTGGTAACGGGCGCCGTAACCGGAGGCGGCGGCTCGCGCTACGCAGGACGACCAGGCGGGCGGACGAGGCGACGGAGGAGGTGAGGAGACGGAGCCTGATGATGACGAACTGAAGGAGGCAATGCCTTTAGTGAACCAAGCGAGGTAACGCTGAAGAATATGTGGAATGTATATTCATCAGAGAATACATGCGATATTTGCGAGCAGGAAGAGGAGAGGTTGAACTTTGTCGTAGATAGATGTGATGGAAACGCCGGAGTATATGCAAGAGAGTGTACGGAGAAGTAACATGTGGCAGGCAAAATAAAGAGAATGAGATGAAAAATAACCGTAAGGAGCGACGGGCGCAAAGGAGATGCAGAGCGTGGGTAATAATAACAAAAGTCCAGTACCGGATAGGAAGGTGACTACGAAGTATAAAAAAGGGGACATATTGACTGAGAGGAACACACGTTGACGGGGAGGTTGGAGGGTCGGAAGGACGAAACCGCGAGGTGACACTGTAGTAAGCGTGATACAGCGATCCGGTGAGATACTAAGAGATGAGGTACAGAGGCACGGGGTGATCGGCGAGGCGGGGTGGCTTCCCGGAATTGTAGCGCTCCGACTGTCACCGAATGTTATTAGAGGGAGTGGCCGCACCGTATGAGAGGGCGGGCACAGCGCGGTCGACAGAATGGGAGCGCGGCGGTCGAGTCAATGGAAGCGAATTCTCATGTAAAGGGGTCGCCCACAGGCCACGTGAATAGCGGCGCCGGCGGTGGCGAAGGTTGCGGCCGCGCCGCCGACCGTGTAAGGTCGCGTTGTAAATCTGCGGGTCGCCGTTTTACACTCGAGCGCGGAGAGCGGAGCTCACCTCGTTTACACATTCCTTCTCCCTCGCTCCGGGCGCCGTCCGTCCGGGATGTTTATTCCGGGGGGTGAGGGCGCTTTCATATCCCGCCTAACAGAATTGTCTCCATGAAAACACAAGGGAAGCGTCGACTATAGAATGAAGCTCACATAAAAGTGACTTTCTGATGAAAACTGAAGGGGTTTTGTGTTTGAACATACGCCTCTTCACAACTCGTGTGTGATGGTGATTCGCTTTTATGAGGAATACGTGACAAACATTGATTGCTGGGAACAAATTTGAATTCTAAGTGAGAAGGCCGGATTTAATTTAAGGACATGGCTCCTTCTCGACGATTTGTCGTTGGTGTAAAGTAGTGATTCACAGACATTTTACACCATTCATTTGACAGATCACAATTTCATATCTTATGAAAACAAATATAGTATTGTCAGTATCGGTGTAAATATAGTCTTCGTTTTATCTGTTCCTCTATGTTTTCTAGAACAATAAAGAGTTGATTTATTTCAAAATTTTCTCTATATAAGCTGTTCGAAATATGAGTGTGCAACGTTTCGAAAATCAACTTATGGGAATACAAAATAAGTAATAGTTTTAAGTTAAGTACATCTTTATTAACATGAAATATATTATTAATGCATCTCTTTATTTGTTGAAAATAAAAGTTGTCTGTCAACTTTACACCTCAGCAAATGTTTTATAACGTAATTTTCATTGAAATCAAAAAGGAAATAAAAGTAAATAATTTTACGAATGCTCAAGACATATCTACTTTCTTCCCGATGATCATACCTTAAGACTCTGTCAAAAATTCACAACGGAACATCACATAAACGAATATGCATAGTAGTTTTTAGGGTGAAGTTAATGTATTTGTTTATTGAAACAAAATCACAATTATGACTTAATTGCATCAGTTGTTAGCGCGAAAATTAAATCAAAACGGATACATTTCAATCAGCTGCTAGGTTTTGCTAAAGGGACTCCTGGTCTGAAGCCGTAAAACGTAGTGCCCATTGGAAAGGTTCTGTGCGAATGGCGTATTTATTTTCTTTATCTAGATTCAGACCGTCTGGCTCTCAGATGCTTTTGGCTGAGGCGGGCGCATGGGGCCTGTAAAGCAGGGTCTCCTGCGATAAGCCAATCCCTCGGTGCTTTCCAGCACCTCTTCTCCTGCGCCTTTTCTCCGATTCGCCACTCGCTCGCTGCCTTCTGCTCCCAGTTTCGGCTCTTCACTTCCACCTTTTTATTTCTCGTGATTTCTTCAGTTCTCGATGTCTTCTTAGTTCCATTTTAATGCTGGTCAAGTTTTGAATGCTTTTTTTAGCGCCCCAACCATTTTAATATCTCCATCCTGTATTAATTTCTTTAGATTCTGTCGCATATTCTTTCTTCTCTCTCGATTTCTCTCTTTGTTTCTCCTGAAGACCCTTCTACACGCTTAGCTTTCGCTCCTTTCTCTTTCAATTTTCCCGCACACGAAAATTTTAAAAATCGTATTGCAACAAAATCATACTTCTTCTCCATCTCCATTCCCATTCCTCTTCGCGACCTCCCAACGTTAATTCTCCAACCGTCACGTCTACCTTTCGTTTTTTCTCCGTTCCAAGAGCCCTCGCGACTTCTTGTGTATTGTACCTGGGTCGCTGCGCCTCCCACACGCGCCTCCGCCGCCCTCCGCCGCCCTCCGCCCCCTCCGCCCCCCGCCCCCCTCCGCCCCCCTCCGCCCCCCTCCGCCCCCCTCCCGCCCCCTCCGCCCCCCTCCGCCCCCGCCGCCCCCTCCGCCCCCTTCGCTCCCTCCGCCCCTCCGCCCCCTCCGCCCCCCTCCGCCGCCTCCGTCCCCCTCCGCTCCCTCCGCCCCCTCCGCCCCCTCCGCCCCCCCCGCCCCCCTCCGCCCCCCTCCGCCCCCCTCCGCCCCCCTCCGCCCCCCTCTGCCCCCTCCGCCCCCCTCTGCCCCTCTGCCCCCTCTGCCCCCTCCGCCCCCCTCCGCCCCCCTCCGCCCCCCTCCGCCCCCCCTCCGCCCCCCTCCGCCCCCCTCCGCCCCCCTCCGCCCCCCTCCGCCCCCCTCCGCCCCCCCTCCGCCCCCCTCCGCCCCCCTCCGCCCCCCTCCGCCCCCCTCCGCCCCCCTCCGATCCCCTCCGATCCCCTCCCCGCCCTTCCCCGCTCCCCAATCGCTCTCCGCCCCCTCCTTCACCCGCCTCCTCCACCCCCGCCCCCATCCGCCCCCGCCGTCCCCCGCCCTCCTCCACCCGCCGCCTACCGTCCCCCCGCCACCTGCCTGGAGATTTACGCGTGGGCCTTCAACAAATGAAGACGTGCCGGCGAAGGGAGCGCTGCCCGCGCCGCGTGGAATGGAAGCGAAAGCGGCGACTTTCGTTCACGGCAGCTGGGGAAGGCGATCGCGCGTTGTTTGGGAGGGAAAAGCCCATGTCACGGTGACGAATGCGCGAGTAAGATGGATACGCGGGAGCGTTCGTGAATTCACAGGGAAAGAGGTAAACCTTTAACCGGGAGTTGACTTTACAGGCACGATACTTTTTGATACGATATTGACTGATCTTTTATTCTTAATTTTATACAGACTACCTACTGTAAAGATATCCGGCTTATTAATTGCTAATTTTTAACGAATGATAACTTCCTTCCTCACTTCAACTTCACTGAGCAGTTTTCAGTTCCGTAGTGTTTATTCTCGTGTCTGCGGATTTGCAGATGTAAGATGTCCGATGACTTTTTGTAACTTACTAAAAAATGTACTCTGTGCATAGTATAGAAAACAATGGAGCCGCACAAAAAGAATAATGGCACTCCTACAGACACCACATTTAAGACAATAGGGCAACGTTTAAAAAGTGATAAAAAGAACGTTAAGATTTGTAATGGAAAGTAGAAAAACCTGAAATAAATATGACGTTTTTATGAACATAATAAATTATTTTGAATTCGTAGTGAATTGAAATGATTTTCTCTTTTTACACCAACATAAATTTTATTAGATAATAGTATCACTTTTAATTTACGAATACCATTGAATAGGAAGATTACAAAGACAGTAGTAGGATTAAAAATGTCGAAAGTTAAATGGGATTCGCATTTCTGATACAAGATCGGTCAAACCCGACATGAAAGAGGCGATGGAAGACCAATGAGGAACATACGAGCAGTCGCTGTGTACGTAGGTTCGCCAGCGGAGGCTGCTGGGAGGTGGCGAGCGCCGCGAGCTTTCAGAGGCGGAAGCGGCGTCGGCGTCGGCGTCGGCGTCGGCTGCGGCTGCGGAGGCGAGGAGCGGCGCGGTGGCGCGGCCCTTGTACAGATAACGGCGTCGGCCCTGCTGCTAATTAGAGTCTCCGTCGGCCCTCCCGGCCCCGCCCCGGCCCCGCCACGGCCCCGCGCGCGCCCCTGGCGGCGACGCCGGCGCCCGCAGTAAATCCGCCCGCCCCCGCCCCGCCCGCGGCCGCCGGGCGGCGCCTCGGTTTTATTGCCCTGCGGAGACGGCGACGCGGCCGCCCGGCCGGCGCTCGAGGGCCGGAGGACGGGAAGGGGCGGGGCCGAGACGGGCCGGGGTGGGGCAGAGCGGGGCGGGCAGAGCGGGGTGGGGCAGAGCGGTGTGGGGCAGAGCGGTGTGGGGCAGAGCGGGGTGGGGCAGAGCGGGGTGGGGCAGAGCGGGTGGTGGGCAGAGCGGGGTGGGGCAGAGCGGGGTGGGGCAGAGCGGGGTGGGGCAGAGAGGGGTGGGACAGAGCGTGGCGGGGCGTGGCGGGGCGTGGCGTGGCGGGGCGTGGCGGGGCGGGGCGTGGCGGGGCGTGGCGTGGCGTGGCGGGGCGTGGCGTGGCGTGACGGGCGTGACGGGGCGTGGCGGGGCGTGGCGGGGCGTGACGGGGCGTGGCGGGGCGTGGCGGGGCGTGGCGGGGCGTGGCGGGGCGTGACGGGGCGTGGCGGGGCGTGGCGGGGCGGGAGTGGCGGGGCGTGGCGGGGCGTGGCGGGGCGTGGCGGGGCGTGGCGGGGCGTGGCGGGGCGTGGCGGGGCGTGGCGGGGCGTGGCGGGGCGTGGCGGGGCGTGGCGGGGCGTGGCGGGGCGTGGCGGGGCGTGGCGGGGCGTGGCGGGGCGTGGCGGGGCGTGGCGGGGCGTGGCGGGGCGTGGCGGGGCGTGGCGGGGCGTGGCGGGGCGTGGCGGGGCGTGGCGGGGCGTGGCGGGGCGTGGCGGGGCGTGGCGGGGCGTGGCGGGGCGTGGCGGGGGCGTGGCGGGGCGTGGCGGGGCGTGCGGGGCGTGGCGGGGCGTGGCGGGGCGTGGCGGGGCGTGGCGGGGCGTGGCGGGGCGTGGCGGGGCGTGGCGGGGAGGAACGGGGAGGAACGGGGAGGAACGGGGAGGAACGGGGAGGAACGGGGAGGAACGGGGAGGAACGGGGAGGAACGGGGACGAACGGGGAGGAACGGGGACGAACGGGGACGAACGGGGACGAACGGGGACGAACGGGGACGAACGGGGAGGAACGGGGAGGAACGGGGAGGAACGGAGTGCACGCGGGCCGGGGCGAGGGGAGTGGAGCGAGGCGGGAGGGGACGCGACGAAGAGGAGCGGGGTGAAGAGGCGGGGCGGAGCAGGGAGAGACGGAGTTTGGAAGAGACGGGGTGGGGCACGGCGTGGCGGGACGGGACGGCGCGGGGCGGAGGACGAGGGCATGGCGGAGAGAAGCAGGGCGAACGAGCGGTCGCGCTGGGTGAAGCGAAGTCGAGCAGAACAGGGTGGAGCGGCGTTGCTGGGTGATGCGCGGCCTTCATTAAAGCAAGGTCCACTCAACCGCATTTGCCTCTCTCGTTTCATCTCATTCCTTATTTATTCGTATTTTTTTGAAAACTATATTATGGTTCCTTACAGAAATGCATGTTCAATATGAGTTAATTCAGGCTTTTATTGAAATAAATGATTAATTCCATATTATTTTCATAGAAAATTCTGCCATACTATTACAACAACCACCTAAAGGGGTACTCCATACTTACGCTTCATGTACATACCTCTTGCAAATAATTGGTACCAATAAGCCCTTCATATGACATTTACGAATATCTAACGCCACGTATAAAATAACGGCTACTTTACAAAACCCTTTCCTTGAAATGGAAGATATTGGATTTGTGATTAAGGATACAGTAAGGATACAGTACAGTAATTGAAATTTTTAAAAAAAATCTTACATTGTTACACTTAAGAAGAGAATATTGGGGGAAATGTTCGACGTTTCTTTTAAAGATCCTCATTGCAATTGTCTTATTGTTTTCATATTTACGTTGGGAATATTTTTGCATATGCTATGTACTCAAGTAAGTAAAAACCTGGCAAATATATCACAAATGATATTCTCGCCCGTGTGTTTCCTTCTTGGGAGCAGCAGTAATTCATCGTCATAAAGTGAATTTAAGAGAATTGCCGGTCCCCTGGATCGAAGTGCCGTTTGCTGCCTCTCGACGGCAGCTGCTCCGGTTCACAGTAGTTCTAATGAGCCCGGTCGCTGAGCTGCGGGGAGTCGGGACAAGTAGGTTTAATTGCCCGTCGCCTTCGCTGCCCCCTGCCGACCTACGAAGAGAAATCTCTGCCGGCCTGTGGCTTACTCGGACTTGACCGCCCCCCACACCACCTCCTCCCCCCATCGCCGTCGCCACTGCCGCTCCTGGATGTTGGTGCCTCCTCAAGCCTTCGGGAATTGCAACTACTGCTTCCTTCTCCAAGATCATTACCATGGTTTCTATCGCTTACAATATCACCAGTCATGTGGCCTTCTGGGCCGAGTCACGTGTCAACCTACATTAATTTTGTATTATGTTGTCTTTCAACCCCTTGCCACGATCTCATTTTACTTCATGAAATTACATTCCAAATCATTATTTCCTTACTTGAGTCCTCCCATTTTTCTCCCACAACGGCAACGTTTACTATTCCTGCTACCTACACCTTGTTTGATGTTTCGTTTAAGGTGTCAGTTTCCCCTTTCTTATATAGTGTGAATTTCCATCCACTATTCGGAAGTTTTTGTGCACAATTCTTAATTTTTTTGCCTTCTGGTGTTTTAAACAGTCTTTCTCGGCGTTTCTACCTGTTTTTCAAAACCAATCTTGTTTACCTCCCACCTGAAGCTTCTCATCCGGTTTTGATTCCCACATCTGATTCCGACGGCGATTGCAACAACAGCCGGTTCAGCAGCAGCCATTTCAAATACCCCCCCCCCCCCCCACGGCTCCCGCTGGCATTTGCCCCTTCTGCCCGTAAGGTTGTTGGCGTCGCGGCGCCGGGTCTCTGAAATATCGCGCTCCACTCCCATTTATTAATTTTTATTTACAGCTACAGCCATAAACGACCCTGCGCGCGTCGCTGGCCTCTGCCCCTCCCGCGGTCAGCGTTGCGAACCGCTGGCGAACGCACAAAGGCCACAGTGTTATTTGGTATAAAACCCTTCGCATGGGAAAGGCCGCGCTTTCGCTCTGACAGAGATGAAATGGTTTGTCTTCCTGGAAGGAAGGACGACTTGAAATGTAAATACCCTCTTTGAGATCACCACGCAATTTGATATTTGTGCGTAAAAAAGAGGTGATGTTCTGTTTGTTCTAGGAGCTTGCAAGGCATGCGTTATTTTAGGTGTATTTGATATCTTTGTACTTGGTTTTGGTTGTCGCTACATGAAATATTAACATTAGTTTGAGATTGAAGTTTTAATAATATTTTATGAAAAGAGAAATTTCCTTTGGTTTCACTTCCCAGCACATGAGCAAAATGAAGTGCTAATCGCATATAAATACAAAACAATGTATAATCTTAGTATTTCCTTCTTGCTACTCATGAATTATATATTATCTAATTAACGACGTTTTCTTGTGCTTGACATTTCAGAAAGAGGTTTTATTTGCTGTATAATGATGAACAGAATTCAAATTAGCAAACAAAATCCCTTGTCTTATTTAAAAAAATATGAAGGAAATATTTAAAGCTAACTTCTCTAAAGTTGTATTTTTACGTTCTGTATTATCTTTCGCCAAGTTTTCCAGAACTGTAAATTGTTAAACTGGCCGTGTCTTGCTTTCCTGCGACGTCGTACCCATACCGCTTCGGTTTAGAAAAAAATTGGAAAACTAATTACGAAAATTTCATTCGAAAAGAGTTCTTCAGTGGAATTATGGAGTCATGATATTAATATCCTACGTGTATAATGAGCCTTTGTGCCACGGTCGTAGAGATACGTTGACTGCGTGGTAGTGTTTCGGGTCCGCAAAGGCGTGAGCGCCCAACTTGTAGCAACTTTCGCTGGGCGACCGCGATACGCTGCACCCCCTCTTTCTCATGGTGACTCGTCTCTCCGCCCCACGTTTCCCCACCTCTTCCCTTCCCACCCTTCCCCATCCCCTTCCCCATTCCAGAATTCGCCGCTCTGCGCAAACTTCTACACATTCACACCCCTTCCTCCCAATTACTCCCTCCGCCTCCTAGCTACTCCTCACTGCTTGTTGTTGTCACTTCTCACCTTGCCCACCTCTTCAGACTTTGCCTCGTTGCACTTTGTACAATAAGCTTAACTCTAGGGTGTGTTATTTCGACTGCTTCTTCTTTGAGGTCTGGTCTCGTTCCGCCTGTTCTACTTGAAGGCGTGACATCTCGTCTCATTGATTGACGGCTTTGTGTTATCCAGTCATTTCCACTACTTTCTATCTTGAACTAATTTATTTTTCTACCCTTTCTTTCCTGATTATTCGATAATTTCACACTTCCCTCTCGACTCCCCTGGAGATTCGTCTGTATTGTATACATTACATCATATACCACTCAGTTACACTTCATTTGCTCTCGCTGGACTTCGTTCTCTTCACGCAAATCTGCCTTTTTTTACTCTCGCCTTCGTAACGTTTCTTATTTTTCCACAGTTCTTCCTTGCCCCTGACCCTCTCCCCTTCCTCATTTCTTCCTTCATCTTTCAACTTGCCTACTTTCCCCTTGTCCCTTCACCATCCTTACACCTCTCACCTCCTCTCCTTTTCCGCATTCCACTTCTGCCTCGTCGCCACCTCGCTTCGCGTCCGCTTCCCTTTCCAGGCCCCACCGCACCCTCCACCGAACCCCCAACCCCAGGCCAGGTGCGAGCGGCTGGCAGCAAGTTAAAGCGGCGGCAGGCGGGGCGTTATTAGCCGGGGCGTAAAATCATTCCGCGAGTTGCGGGCTTTTAATATCGGAACCGCAGGAGGTGGTGTGGAGGACCACGGCGAAACAGGCGAGCGGGGGCTACGGAGGGGATGGCTTCACTGGCGCCAGCCAGGCAATGCGACGGTGCCGCGGAGCGGGGCGTAGGTAATAGCTGTATCAAAGCTGTTTTACTTCAATGACCAAGTCGGCCAAACAAAGCCGAATTTCAATATCAGAAATTAAATTTAAGTAGATGGATTTGATATTGATTGATGGTTATTTCTGTTGTATCTATTTACGTTTATTGTGACGAAAGTGGCAATGCGTGTGTTGGCCACATGATCCTGCTGTAATTGATGACTGATAGTGCAAAGTTTGTAAAATCGGGTCTAAACCTGGACAGGCGTTAATAATAGTATTTAATTATGTCCTGAATCTAAGTGATATTTTAATTCCGGACCTGGAAAATTAATCAAGAATACATTTATCTAGTTCATTAACCAGCAAAATGTTTAAAAGCTCTTAAATTTCTTGAATAATACGTTTGTTTGATTTCCACGATGAAATCATTACAAATTGAAATATCTCTCACAATTTTAAGTGTTGAGATGTATAGTAGATTATGTGAAATTGGCAGATTCCTGTTTATCTAAATAAAAAAAAACAAAAATCCATGGAGTGCGTAGGCTCCATGGCGAAGGAAATAGTTACAGACCAAATAGATTCGAAAGTTTGAATAAACTTGCTTTAGGGGAATATATGAAGAAAACATTAATACAAATATTTCTTATGAAGTAGAAAAGTAACTTTAATAGTATTGGGTCGATGTGATTCCTCAAAATTTGTCTAAAACCTACAAAAAACTGTAACTTTTATTGTGATTGGAAAGAGAGAAATCAAGATATTACAGAAGAAGCAATTTTCTTATTTGATTTATCGATTCCTTCCCATAATTCATTCCGACGGTATGAGATTCACTGAACACGTTGTTTTCGTTTTTGTTAGCATTGTTAGTCTAGTAGTCAAGGTTTTTACTGTGTCAAGGAATATCAAGATATATTTGCTACAAATAATGTTATGTTTTAGTGAATCATTTCTTGCTAGTTTTGTTAAAAAAATGAGTAGCCCATTAATCGATTTCTGACATCTGAATGTGAATAATACTTTTTTCTATTTTCACTCCCATGGATATCATTTTCACCCTCGCGCAAAAAAACTTTATTAATTGCCTCGTTGCCAAGCAACTAAACGAGTTTTGAAATTAAGGAAAATGTCAGGCTGGCACCATTATGAGCTTTGTCGAAGATTGTTCTGTATGTGAATATGTAAGTGTGAGTGTTTGTGTCCTCACGCGAGAGTACGACGGAATATGCTTACATTTGTAAAATAGGTTTTCCATTGATTGGAGTTAATGAGGACCAGTATATCGCTTGATTAAGACGTTTGCGTGTTGAAATTAAGTTTTTCAAAATTTACTTTGATCCTTATCTGCTAGTACTTTTATAAAAATAGTTTTTCATATTCACCCAATTTATGAGTTCTAGAAATTAATTTCTGTCATTCTATGTACCCACCATAAACTTAGACCAGAACTTGAAAACTGCTTGTGAGACGCTAGAAAATCTATTTTAGAAGGATATTTGGATAGTTAACAGTAATTTACATAAAGCATCTACGACATTTTCATTTTTTTCAACATTTTTTTACATTTTTGTCTGGAATAGAGCAAAGTATTATACAAAATGATTGATTAAAATGACACAGGGGCAATTTGTAGACAAACTTCTGAAGTTTTGAATGTCACAAAACTATTTTTTGACTTTTTCAATCATTTCTTAATCGTTTTTGTTCATGATAGCATTGTGTAGAAGGTATAAGGCGAAAGTTTCCGTGTTTGTTCAACCAAACATACAGTAACATAACACCCGAATTCTCGCATTACAGAAGAGGAAAATGGCGAATCTCTTGATGCTACACAAATTAAAGGATGAAAAATTCGTTGGAAACACAAGTACCAATTATCTGCAAACCACAGCGGGGGCTAGCAAGTTTCGGGTATCATTCAAAAGACAGAAATTGAATTTTGGTGTATGTTATATTACGCTTGTAAACAAAATCGCACCACAAATTAGGGAGAGCGCTGAAATACTGAATTATTGCATGTATTGGCATTTAATTGAAAATATGAAGTTGTTGGAAACTAAGTTTAAAACTTTTCACAACTTTTATGTCGCTGTAAATTACTATAATGATCATGTGGTTTCTAAAATTTAAAGAAAAATATCGATCCATTTTTTAGAAAAGTGAAAATACGTATCAAAAAGGATTCATGTAGAATATCATCTCCTGTATTATTTCAGTAGTACACATACCTGTTGCGGATCTCACATGCTACCGATCTGTATAGATGACATATCTAATAAAAGAGAATTTCATGGAGAGGTGACTTGCGTAATTTCACTTTGACTTCAAAAAATATGAAGGATTTGATTAAAAGTAGGCATCTAAATATTCATGTCAAATGCAATCCGCAACACTGTCAGCTATATCGTTAAATATCTCCTAAACGAAGCGTGTTAGGGCTTTAAAAACTACCATTTTGAGGGAAAAGTCCTTAAAGAAACGTTCCTCACACTCTAACCTACAGGATTAGATATTCTTGGAGATTCTATTACATGTTTGCCTTCTCGGCACTTATCGATATTCGAAATGCCACATATATTTCAATGGTGGTGGTAGTAGCCATCTTTGTGACGTTACATTTAGAACTCTCTAACTTACACTATTTACGCTTTCTGTGTACATTGTGGGTTGTAGACTCAGGAGGTTTATTTGCGTAATTATTAATTCAAGATTAGCTCTCGCAGCAACAACTAGATGTACTATTAATAGTTGATACATACCGATGAAAATTGTTTCCTATGCGTGTAGTGCAACCATTCATTTACCCTTTTGTCGTGGACTAAAAGTGCTGTGTACTTAATTGTGAAGAGAACTATTATGAAAACGGATCACGTGTTCCCATGTTTCAGTTTCACGATACCCTTCGGAAAAAAGGGTGGGGTTTATCATGCAAGAGTTCTCGCAAGGGTACGATAGTACCCAAGAATTAAAATATAATTTTCAAGTTCTAGAAGCCGTTCCATTAATTTGATAGTTATTTTACAAAGAAGAGCAAGTAGAAATCACTCTTCTAGGATCCGCAAAACCTGTTGTTTTGTCGAACAATCTACTCTTTTTTCCTGCAGCATCATAACTTTCACTTTCTACGAAGTACATGCGGTAAAAATAAAAATTGGATGTAATCCGATACGTTTAAAGAAGAAAATTAAATATGTCATGCACAAAAAAATGGTTAATAAACAATTAATTAAGCTCTTAGGGCCAGAGGTTCATCTCGAACTTGCGATAAAAATTCAGATAAGATGTAGTTAATTAGTTGCAATTGAGTACAACATGTTGGCAGTAATTTACAAAATAAAAGAATGTCAATAATAATAATAATAATAATAATAATAATAATAATAATAATAATAATAATAATAAATTAATATTAAACACGACATCACTACACTCGGTGATAGACAGCACTGCTAACTGTTGGACTGTTCTTCGCTGCGTTGCATTGCATATCAGTGTCTTACGTTCCTACACCATTTGGCGCCATTCACAACACTTTACTGTACAGCAAGACACATTTAAGATACTTAAAATTTAACTTTCTATGTCTAAAATTGTTACGTTGCTTACTTTATTGCTATTATACTAACTCTAATATATTTATAAGATCATGAACATGGCGAAGAACAGTTTTGAAAATTGTTCCCTGCAAACTGTTCCAGTTGGGGTTAGTTTCCTTTGACAAATGTAATATTACCTATATCTGTTCTTCGCTTTTTTGTCTCACTTGTGTGATGATGGCCCCCTCTTACAAAATAGGTTGGTTTCTCCAGTCTATTCTGAGTCCCCTGCCAAGCCGGTTGGCCTCAGTACGATTTATATAAAGCGCAAACCCTTCCTTTCATTCTTCTTGTTTCGAGCGGTTTCCATGATTGTGTTAATGTATTTTTTTTCCTCTCGCTCGTAAACTTGAATTGCGTTCACTTACTGCATGAAGAGCTTCAGAGGAGTCTCTGGGGGTTGAGAGGTGGCCGTAGGCGAAAGGCAGAGCTGGACGAAAGGCAGAGCGGGACGGGAAGAGCGGGAAGGGAAGAGCGGGAAGGGAGGAGGCGCAGGGCGTCAGTATTGCGAACGCGCGTCCGCCAGGGCGGTGCGGCGGCGAGGAAGGAATGCGGGGTAGCAGTGTCGCCGCCCTGCCGTCCACTCGCCCGCATCCTCTCTGTTCCCAGCGCATATTGGCGCTAGCACGCCAATATCCGGCGTGGGGACGCCCCCCTCCCCCCCCCCACGCCCCCGCCACGGCCCACGGTCGCCAACTTCTCTCCCCGACAGCATCGCCGTCTCCCATGTGGCCACTCCTGGCTAGCGTGTCTCCCTTCGCCTGTCTCCCTTCGCCTGTCTCCGCTTTTAATTGATCCTTTATATGGCATTTTTTCCTTGACGTGGTCTTCGTAACCGGTTTCATACAGTCTTTGGTGTTTCTCAGCTTGCCTCTTCAGCATCTCATCCCGTGTAATTCAACCGTTCCGTTAATCTTTGCACTAATATTCTTATTTTTGCACCCTCGTCAATAGACATATTCTCATTTTGTCGTTCCTTTACTCAGAAATGCGATTTCTTTCATTCTTCCAAACGTGTTTACTCTTCCCCTTTCCTCCAACATTCTCACCATTCTCATTCCCCTCCGCATTTGCCAGCCCTCTCTTCCTTCCCCATCCTCGCGCTTGCCCTTCCCCTGTCCACCGGCGCGGCGAGGCGTGGGGGGTGTCCAACGCGCGCAGATATTGCGTCACAAACTCGGGCCTAATGTGACTTGCGACGCGCGCGCGACCTGGACGGCGCGGAGAGGAGCAGCGCGGCGATCGGCGCGCGCCTCGACTTCCAACGAAGCTCCCCTCTCCGCCGGTGGGCGGAAGACGTTACACTGCAGGCGGCGCCTGTCGCACTCCGCGCAAAAATAATTTTATTTTAAAGGGGAAGTCGGTCCTCTATATATCCATTCTGACAGTTACTTCGATAATATTCGATACATAGAATCTTCGATCTGTAGAAATGCTTTTGAAATACTAATTACAAATGCTTTTAAAGAACTTTTGACGTAAACTCTCGGGTCAGTGCAAAATAATAAAAATGAACAAAAATACTTTAATCATAAATATCAAATTTTTATGAATATTAATTTAAAATTAACATTTACGTACATAACTAAATGATTGAGTTGAAATTAAAGAAAAGTCTGTTCAAAATATAGACGTTCAAATTAATATTCTAAGTTTTTCGTAAGTTCCATGATCTAATTCGAGAGAAACGCTGTTAAGTCTGATGTCTGTGAAAGTTCCTGGCAGATTGCACATTGTCGAAGGAAAAATAAGGCAATACTAATACAAAAAATCCTTGAAAAGAAACTTTTTTTCCAAATTAGTTGGAATGTTCATTCTCTAATGAAGATGACATTTTTATGCATGAATCACAGTGCCACAAAGGCAAAAGTGTATTGAATAATGTGGAAGAAAAGCAATTTAAATGGTTGCCAAAGCCACGGAATAGCTTTGACTTGAATTCCATAGAAAATGTATGGGATTATTACCAAGAGCACAATACGGAAATATACAATAGGGAAAAATAGAGGAGATTTGTTACCGTGACGATGAAATTAAAAACTCAGGTGAAAAGTAGACAAACATTATGCCAAAAAGGATAAAGTTGTTGATTAAGAACAAAGTTGCGCACACCAACAGTAACAAATGTATGACTATAACATGAACACAAATGTAAACGTGTAATCAATGCAAATCTTGTACGAAAATTGTCATTTGTCTAATAATTTGAACTTGTGTGTAGTGTTCATACTTATTAATCCTCTGAAACACTTCATCTGGAACGTTTTTTCTCAATCGAAATCGCTTCTTAATTTTCTCTAAGGAGTGAGCGTGACATGTGGGTTTTCTAAGGTTTTCTTATCCTTATCAATATCTGCATAATTTTCATCACCATTTTTATTTATCGAGCTATGTCATTTGTTGAATATTGCGCCGTGATAATATCCTCGTTCATGAACAAAGTTTCATTGACCTAGGTTTCCTCAGGAAAGGGGTAGCAGAGTTGAGTAAACCTCACGAGAAAGCTGCGTCCGTAATTTTTAGTATTGAGAAAACCGTGTTTGAACGTTTTTAAAGGTACAGTAACTTATGGATAGGCAATATTTGCTTTCTGGGGAAAAGAAATATCCCTCTTATACGGACACAACTCTTTATACACTTGGTAGATTCGAACAAGAGATCTCTAAAATGATATTAAGTCGTAAATGATCATTAGTGGACATACAATGTTTGTGCACTAAGCCATTGATATCTTATCGCCGCTTTTACTGCATAGAGAATAATAAAAATCGGAAAATAAGTTCGCTATTTATGAATAATTTTCGATACAAACAAGGATTTTTGATTGAAATTTTCACGGAGCCGAAAAATTCGATGTTCAGAGACTCTCCATATGTAATGGTTCGATACATGTCAGTCTGGCTGCAGTTTCACGCTGCATCCCAACCTTTGACCACCCAGTCTATGAAGTGGGGATATCCGCCCTGCCTACCCTGAAGAAGCCTGCGACATGACAGGCGAAACATCGGACACTCTGCCAACGACGCGGCGTCACCCGGACAGCCTAGAAGTAATGGACTCGAGCCGCGGAAGCCTACGTGTATACGCCCCCATCCTCGTTCCCGTCTCTTTTCCTATCTCCAATTTCCCCCCTGCTCCCTCCATCAGCGCGCACCCTCCTCAGCGCCTTAAGTAAGCTATTAAACTGAAGTCGAGGCCGCGCAATTCCGATTCAGAGGTTGCACTCATTAGTGTAGCATTTGCTATAATAAGCTTAGGGGTTGAGGACTGTGCGGTCGTCTTTAAATTCTGTAATTGCCGAGTTCTTTCTTCCGCGAAGGACCCAGCTCCGCAAGGGACGAGAGTCTTCCAAACTCTTGTTATAGCATTACCTCTGTTTCCTTCCGAATTCTTCCTCGAATTCTGTAAATGGTGTGAGGGAACAGAGAAAAGTGGTTCCCAGGCAATCACTTCAACTTTAAAGAGCCAACATTGACTGAAATACAACTTTTTCTATTAAGGACTACATTCGTGTGAACTTTGCATGCATTTATTAAAACGAACTTTGGTTTATTCAATTTTACTCACTAGTGTAGGAGTATTTGTTCGTACAGTTCGCACGAGTGTTCGTAAAGGTTCATAAAGGTAATTAAATTACTGATTTTTTAAAATATTTCTTTGTAGTATCTCTTCTTATTGTCATTCGTATTCCTTTCCTTACATTTTTAATTCTTATTTTAAAGAAAATATTAAACATAAATCTATACATTTCTGACGAGAGAGTTTGTTTCAACAAGATCTGGAAAACTCATTTCAACCTAATTGGCCAGGCAGGAAAACTCGATACACCACAATAAGGAAAATATTTGTAGTAAATAAAAAAATTCTTAGTAACCATGTAATATAGTAAAAGTATCCATTCTGGTGTATTAGAATAGATACTGAAGAGTCCCTAATGAACTGAGAGTTAATGAGTTACATCAACATCTTATATTGAATAATTATGACTATATACGGCGATGACAGCTCTTTCACATAACCGCAAATAAAACTTCTGCTGAAGGAAACCACAAAAAATGGTTTTCCAATATATCCGAAACACACACTTCGAAAGTAAGAAATAAAATAAGTACTCAGTGTGCCCTATTACAAAAAACTAATAACTAGTAAGTATATACATTTGAAATTTAAAAGATTCAAAAGTACCAAAATTTCAGAAAAGAATTTGGACTCTCAATGGCACTTGAAAATTTAAAAATGGAAATTGAACGCAGAACTTTGTTTCCGACCCGGAAGCTGCAAGCTCTGATAATGATCGCTACGCGATCGAAACGATCATTAGAAAACTAAATTTTTGGTACCAGGCAACAGCTTTAATTTACCATATTTAATGGAAATTGAAGCTATTAGTACATGGAATGAGTGGCAGAGTGACTCCCACTCGCGTTGCTTACCCTCTACTCGGCAGCCTGGCATTCACCCCACTGACTGAAAGCTAAAAAATGTAAGCCACACGTCATCGCCGACCTTTCGATCTCGAAGAAAAATCCTCTAGTTGAAAAAAAAAAAAAACAAGCTTCGTCCTAATACAATAGAAAGCTAAGCTTAAGTTAAATATCTAGCCTTCGGAATATGAACATCTGGTTTTGTCTAGTAAGATGCACCCAATGCAGTCTTCGCTTTTAAATCATCTGCACCTACGAATACATACTTTTGACAATATGAAAGCAGTGAAGAAACATTTACGTTATTAAGAAAAGTACATCGATGCTATTTCAAAAACACTAATTTATTAAACAGTTTCTAACATTACTACGATAGTTATCGTCATTCTTTCAGACACGGGCCAAGTCACTTTTCCCAACATACACCATTTTATTTTCGAGCGTATTCAACATGCAAATGCTTAAAAACCTTCACAATCTGGAAATAACTTTATCACGAAGGTTTGAAACCACGTAATATTCCTGAGAACGACATAACGTGAGGCAGTTACCCACTAAGGAACCAAATGAATAAATACATTTTTTAAAACACCGCGCAGCTAAAAACAACGTGAAGGGAAACCGCTGCCGCCGTTCCATTCCACCACTAGCATCGGCTTGCCGGCCGCGTCAGACCAATCGTTCGAAAGGGTGGCTGCCCGGGGCCACGGGGCGAGCGGGCGAGCGAGCGAGCGAGCGAGCGAGTGCGCTCGCGCTCGCGCCAGCGTATTACGGCAGATATTAGCAGCGCGCACTGATTTATCTCGTAATAACCCCGTGCGGGAAGCACACCTAAGGCGCGCCGCCGCCGCCGCCGCCGTGGAGGGATGTTTGCGCGCCCTTACGCCGGATTTAAACTCGCGAAATTAATATTCCTCGCCGCGGCGGAGAGATGAGCGAAATTGCCGCTAAATTTTGTGAACCTGTTTACTATTACGGCTCAGGCGGGAAATTTGTTGTTCTCTCGCACAGGAGCGGTTTTGCGCGATGCCGGAGGGCTTAGTTTTCGGGAAGGTGCGCTTTGCGAAGGTCGTGGTGGATTGTAGAGTAGGTTCTGCATTTTTTGATAATTAATTAATAATTGGGTGAGAGCAATAATATACACTGTGTGCTTTAAGTAATTGAAATTGTATTTGTTGTTTCATTTTGTGATTGTGTTCTACTCCGGAAACAAAGAGGTAAATTTTACAAAAACAAACATAATATTTTTCAGAGTATATATTTCTGGTAGTTTTTTATCCCAGTTATCCCCAAGCGAACAACGAAGTTGGGTTTCTCGGCGTGTACTCAGTATTTCGTAATATACAGTATGTGTACATTACTAACGGTAGTGAATGATATCATGGTAGGAATTTTGAGACGTTCTGTAACTGTAAAATTTTGAGACACACAAATCATACCTGAGAAAATGAAAGAGGAAAATACTCATTCAAAATCAGAAACAAATTATTCTTGGAGAACTGTTCTAACACCATCATTCTTCTATTAGCAACATTCAGTTAAAAATATGTATTTTGTTTGTGAGTGGTATGTCCTCCTTGGTCATTTGGGGTAACCTACGTGGTTATTTATATATCTGGTTCGGTTCACTTTTTTTTCTTTTTTCGTTTTAATGTAAATTTAGTTTTTATCAGTTGCCTTCAGCAAGCTTCTATGAGCTACCTAGATATTCAGTAGGTCCAGGTTTACCCATACAAAAAGAATCCAATGCAGCATTTCATAAGAAACAAGAATAAAATGCTTGTGTAATAGCTTAATCATATTGTAGAAAACTTCGTCCAAGAAATAGTATACACATACTTTACTCTGCATTGAAGGTGTTTGGGTGCAACTGGCGACTAGAGCGGAAGCCGGTCCGCGGCCTGCGCTATCTCTGTGACCAGGAGCACTTGTTGCAAAGCATTGAGCGATCGCCTTTGCCGGGCTCCTCCCCCGCAACCTTGCAGAACGGAGAGGCTTATCGCTAAAACGATGTCTAACAGGACAAATCTCTAGCGACAGATGATACAGGCGGCAGCAAAACAAGACAAACTCTTCCTCCCCAAACAGCTCATGACAAAATGCTAGATTTACAAATGCCTCAACGTTTTTAAGCGTAGTGTGTAATGAGTGGTGGATGTTTTTCTCTTGCAAAATGTTACATGAGTTTGCGTTAAAGTCTCAAACATGAGTAACTGCAACAGATCTGTAACCTCTAAAATAGCGTATCGAATTTAAGAATATTTGGTCACTTCGTTGCTCGCGGTCATAACTCATGGTTTAAATTAGATACAGGAAAGTGTGAGCATCTGTATACATCTCTCCTTTAGTTCAAAGTAAATTCTGTTGCATGGAATTTGAGTTGTTTTCTCTCTACCTTTTTCTAATGTCGCCTTCCCTTTTGCGTTCTGTTCTCGTTTTGACGGGAAAAGCTTATCTTGACTTTCATTTTCAACGTGGGTCGATAGCCGCCTGGCTTTTTATTTTGCTCTTGTGCTTTCTAACTCGTATCTGGGTCATTCCAGTGTTCACTAGACAACGAATTTACTATGGAAACAAATCTCAAAAGGTTTGCTATCGCAATTGACTTTACACACGAATGAGGTTTTTCTCAGAGTATTTACTGATACGAAATATTTTGTTCTACCGATGAAGGTGTGTACACGTCTTGTAAGTCAGTTCCCTAGAACCTTCCTTACATCTCTTAAGTTGTGACCGAGTAAGTTGTATTTGTGCAATATGATTTTTTGTTAGTTGGGCTTCTTCTACACTAATAATCTGATGTATTGATGTGTAAAAGTTGTCTTAACGTGAATATTAGATCAAGGATTTTTTTTTATGATTGCCTTCAAATTTTGGGATGTGTCACTTTCCTCAGTTCATAACGATAATAAATCCAAAGGCAATGAATGCGTTTCGAAATTATTGCCACAATTCTTGTGAATAATTCTCTTCATTTCCACAGAAGCGATATCATTAGTGATTTGTAACTTTCGACTCTCTGATATCACCTCGCTTGTTTGTTACATGTTTACCTATTTCTACCTTCTTCCCTTCGCTTCTTAACATCTATTTCTCATTGTCTACTCCCTTATTGACATCAGTTCGCTCCAAACGTGCTACTCCATCAACTCAACGAAGACCATCCTTGCAATTATCGTAGCTCGACTGCTTTGGAAATTGTCAATTTATCTGAGTATTTCCAATGCACGAGTAGAATTTAATAGGAGTATTAAACGAAAGATATGGCATAGGTATGCCTTTATGCTAACCACATGTGCGACTTAAACCCATAACTGCGAGGCAGGGACGCTGCTGGTAGCCCTGACCCGGTCCCGGGCTGTCGCGCCTAGTAGAGACAAAGATAATTTCACGGAAGATGTTTGAATTTAATAAGCCTAACAATGAATACATGTCGTAGACGTTATTCTGATACCTTCACAAATTTTCGATAAGTTAAATTGCTATATGCATCAATCTCTGTTCACTAGATGCTGCCCTCTTGCGACAATCAATCAAAAAACAAAAACAAGTTAAAAGAATATTATTTTCTGTAAGGTGATGATCATTAACTGCATGAGAAAATTCTATTTCATTTGATAATATGATTCCAATTCTCGCACGCTGAAATTTTATCAGTGGAATACTTTTCGTAGTTGCTCTGTTAATAGTTCCAAGGCTTCCGCCACTCCCATAACCATCACATCGTCATCAGCCAGGACACCAACCACACCGCCGTTCTCAAAGTCTTCACCACGCTTAGCAATCTCATCAGAAATTTCACCTCCATCATCAAAGCAGCTGCTTCACCTACATTGATTCCGCGAACGTTGTAACCCAAGCGGTTACCGAGTGCCCTTTGCCACCGCTACCTCCACATCTACTTCCGCCACCTATGCCACCACCGCCAACCACCATCTCCACCCCCACACTACCACTCAGCTGCTTCACCTACATTGATTCCGCGAGCGTTGTAGCCCGAGCGGTTACCGAGTGCCCTTTGCCACCGCCTCCGCCACCGCCGCCTCTGCTTCTGCCGCCTCTGCCACCACCATCTTCACCACTCCCACCACCACTGGCGCCGCTTCCGCCGCTTTGACGCTCCGCCGTCGGCCGAGTGGCGAGCGCTGTCGGCGGTCGACGCGGCCGCACTAATGAAAGCATGGCCGGCGGCGGGCGCGTGTTGGCGGTCGGCCGGCGCCCATTACTGTCGGTGTTTGGGTACACAGGCGCCGTTATGAGAAATAGTGAGGCGGGCGCTGTTCACACGCGCGTCGTCGCCACGGATCTGGATAATGGACCGCGTCGGCGAGGGCGATCGACGGGGCCGCTTGGATACCTTGCTGCCATTGACGCTGCTGGACGGTGTTTTGTTACCTGAACGTCAATATCGCGGATGTGACGTGTGTTGCGTACCGCATTAAGGTATTTCCATGTACTCGAGACTTTCCCTGAATGGTGTGAATCAAAACGACTTTCCTACAGGCTTAAGTTGCAGTGCACAATCAAATGTCTCGTTTAAAAGATTCGTGCGACGATGACGAATTTGGAAGTTTTGGTTTTGTAATATTACATTCTCTTGCAGAATACGTTTCATAATATGATTTTCAATCTCTGTGGCATTCATAAACAAGGATAATATTGAGATTTTGAGCGACTGCAACTCTCTTTAAATTACGAGGTTACGAACAGTTCTTTCAATAAAAAGCACTGAATAATTTGCTACATAAATTTCGCCGAAACTAAATAAGTATTGACAGTAAATATATCCAGGAAATAGTATTGAAATTATTATGTACTTGAAAAATATAATATTACTTCGAAATGTTTCACAGAATCAAGATTGCGCTACTAAACATATTCGAGTCGAGCCCTTTTAACACGACAAGAAATTACTAAGAGATTTCTTGCAGGGAATACATAAATATTTATTAATTGCAAAAGAACGTGCAGAGAATATACTATTCTGTAAAATTCTCGGTCACTCCTGGCTTCATGAAAGTTCGAACATTCACTAGCATTATCGTTACTTTCACACATAACCCCTTTGAACTCACGTTGTTAATCAAGGAAAGAAATCTCTCGAAAGTGTGTTTTCATAATCGGTGGTGTCAAGGGTGACGTCGGGTACAGCGATTTATGTAGTTGAAATTATCCAGAAGAAGAGGGTAACTTCTTTTTCTTTATATTTTTACCGTCACTTTGTGCACATCCCGCATTATCATTTAAAATAAGAAGTTCAATGAAGCATATAACAAATAAAGCATAAGCAAATTATTGTATTACAAATAAAACAAATAAAGCATACTTGTATATGACGCAAGAAAGCTTCTTGAAAAATTATGAATACACGTTCAATTCATGGCAACACTAAATAATTTTAAATACTTAAAAATGATGAGTGATTGATATTCAAAATATTGAAATCATCGATGTTTATTGCTAAAATTCAAATAGCTTACATTATTTAAAAAATATAATAAAAACAGCCTAAATTCTCAAAGCTCCAAATCGCTCTAAACTTGTACGAGAGGATAGATTCCGTTCTGTCCTATTATCTACCGTTCTGTGCGCGGCCGGCGGATTAAGGCCAACTTGTCGGTACGTCAGAGCGCCTGCTCCGCGGAGTGACGGCTCTATGGACGGCGAGTTGTGCGAGAGTAGACGCGGCCTCGCGAGATGCTGGCCGTCAGCGACGGGCGTCAGCGGCGGCGGCGGCGGCGGCGGCGGCGGCGCTGACGGAAGCCACTCCCGCAATTAAGCCACTTTTCTCCGGATCCCCGCGGCTTGGCGCCCTCGCTCCCCGCCCCGCGCCCGCTCTGCTCCGCTCCGCGCCCGCCTCGCCGAGTTCTCCGAGCGCCGAGCACGGAAAGCCACTCGCGGGGACGTGTGCGCGTGAATTATTGAGCCGCTGCGCGGGTGTTGACCTGCGCCTGGCCGCTGGGCTCTCCGCCGCCCACGCCGCCCACGCCGGCCGGCCGGCCCGCCCGCCCGAGCGCGATCCAGCGGCTGCCTCCGGGGCGCCGGCTTCTGGGAATTGCCCACTGGCCACTGGCCGTGTGTGCTTATCTCTTCTAATGCAAATGTTTCATGCCCCTTCTTTCCTGCCGTGTTTGCTTTTGATCTCTTTCTGTATAAGCTTCTTTGCCGTGCCCTAGGAAGTTCGCCTTTTTGTATTTTACCCCTTCTTCCTTCGCCTTACAGTTCTTTTCGACAAGAAGTTTCGTTTTTACAAGTATCACAGCAAGTAGCACAGTGAAATTTCAACAATTCTTATCACTGATAACTCCAAATATTACACTGCTATTTTATTCCATTCCTATTTCCTTACGCACAAATTGATAACTTACATCTCGTGTTCTTTTTCGTAATTGAAGTGCACGTTATGTGTTTAAACATATGCAATTAAAATTGATTATTTCATGCGCAGAATAATGTAGCACTTTTTAGTTCGTGGAATAATATTTCAAGTTAAGACCACATTATAGCATGTCTATACTGGAAAGTAATTTATCAGAAATAGATTTTTTAAAATATTTTTTATTATTCAAACACTTTACAAAATTATTAATTGTTTTTGTTAGATTAAACTTGAAATTCCGTATTTTATTCCTTTACCACTCTGCATTATTAAATTTAATTAACTGAAAATGTAGATTCCTGAAAATTACGCTAACACGTAGAACGAATTTGAAACGTTGTGCAACTACTTCCAGTTTTAGTAACCATCGATTCTGCAATTCTGAGCTGTGATTCAGCGCACGAACTTCACGGGGCTCGCGAGAGTTACGAGACGCCTGTGATCGTCAGGCGTCGGCGCCGGCGGAAGCGCTGGTCTCTCTCGCCCTCCGCGCGCCGTCGCGTTTCCCACCTCCTTCCTCCGCTCTCGCTTTGAAGCAACTCCCCTTTGTCCTTTGCCGCCTCGGAGATCCGACTGCGCGAATCGAAACAATCTATCAAGTGTTTTCTTCCGAAAGTTGAATAATTTATATTCATGTAATGTTTCATGAGTTGATATTTTCTTATTCGACCATAAGGGATAAAAATAGTTTGGTTTTCCAACTAGGAAAACTGTTGGGTTATGGTAATTAATTCACGAGAAGTAATGGTAACCGGCTATTACATTTCACGTTGTACTCTACCGTTTGGTAGGTTGTAACAAACATTTTGTTAACATTAGATCCTTAATTTAAACATTGAATTTGTACATAAATGTCCTCAAATTACCATTGAATAGAGAATTCATTGTTTTCAGTATCAAAAATTTAACTGTTATCTATTTAATATTCTTTGTTACTCTAATTAATCCTTACTGTGTTCATATTCCAGTTATCGATTTGCCTTAACATTGTCTTAATATTTGTATACAATTGCGCCAGACTACAGTACAAATTGTAGACATTATATTAACCCAATCATCTATAAAATATGTATTTATAATACAAGCACGAAATGTTTGGGGAGATAACCATTTCAAGACGGTGTTTTATTGAGTTTTATGGCTTTTATCTCGGTAAGAGCAGAACTCCATTTGTGCTAATAAAAACAAGCTACAGGGACCACTGTAAAGCCTTGTCGGCGGCCAAGTGAACAAGAGAAAGCGAGATGAGGTGCGCCAGAACCAGGTGCAACCCCCGTTTCCCACCAACTCGTCTGCCCCCTCCGTCAGCCGTCGTCTTAATTCCCTCGACGCTGCCTCCGGCGGACAAATCCTAAATTGATCCCGCCGCTGGGAAATAAATAGACTGCGTAAGGAGTTCGGATGGCGCCGCCTCCAACGCCGCTCCTGCCTCCAACGCGACGCGACGCGACCCGACGCGGCGTCTGATGCTCGCTTGTTACGCCGGTCCAATTCCCGAAATGGAAGCGGCTCCGGAAGGACACGGGAAAGAGGAGAGCGGTAGTGTGCGGGAGGCAGGAAATATGCCAGGGCGCGAGGTCGCTTTGGAATGGAACTGTGCACGAGTGGATCTGCTTGATGGCAGAATGTGACGGCAGCCTTCAAAAAGCAGACTTACGATGGGACGAATTGCGAGGCTAGTTACGTTTCAAGTTAGATTACAGTGATATTTCATCTTTCTATAACCAGGAAGATAATTTGTGTGGATATTACTTGTCTTGAAAGTTAAGCAAATTTCAATATAATTGCCGTACCGGGTTTGGAAATTTACTGTTTAAACAATTTTATTTGAGTTTGTTTTTGATATGTTATATTTGACCCATTTAACTCAAAAGTTCTGTATGTATCCTACGTATTCTTAAATGATGATAAATTTAATGAGAATTTATAATGTCTTATGGACAATTATCAATATAAAATACATCAAATTGAATTTTCTTCTTTGTTCTTGCAATGCAAACTATTTGAGAATATTTTCAAAATAGCCAGTTGTTTAAAACGCAAGTAACTTTTGTATCTTTCCTCTATTTTTCTTAAACATGTATTTGTAGCCGTCAGTCGTTTTATTGCCATTATAAAAATAGTACTTGCATATTCAGCAAGAATAAAATTGAGTTCTCATGCATTATACTGTATGTTTCCGAACATTCGAATGCGGCCGACCCTCAACACGGAGCTGTAAAAGAAAGACTTCCATCGGGGCATTGTGTCAAAGCTGTTTCTAGGGCACGCTCGATATCCCTGCGGCGAGATAAACGTAGCAACTGCTACATTTCCCTGAGCTTTGTAGCTGGTGTCTGTACTCGAGACCGCGATCAGTCGCTGCATTAGCAATGGCCACTCTCCCCCCAGCGCCCCCTCCCTCAACAAGCCTTCTCCCCCTCCCCCACCGCCCTTTAATTTACGGCGGGGCCCTCCATCTCGAGCCGTCTTGATGTTTCTTCCCGGCTTTTGTTGCTGAAAACAGCTCCCCGCTGCCGTTGCCGCTTTGTACCTTTGTGCCGAAAGCCGATTTTATAGCGGGGCGGAAATAGAACGCGAACAATGGGACAGGCCATCCTGAAAATGCTAAATTTGCCTCAAACGCCGGATTCGTGCTTTCGGTCCGACGGTTCGTTTGCTAGCGATATTGTGAGAGGGAAAAACACGTGGGCGGAGGGCCTGGTGCGGACAATGAGAGCTTGGCGTCCTGCTCCGGTCGTATTCATCTGCGAATGTCAAAATCTAAACAGTTGAAGGCCGCGTGGCCCTGACGCCAAGCGGGCAGCGGCAGCGGCTGTTCTGGAAAGAGTGGAAATTGTTATTTTTGTATCTCTTCCGAGAACCAACTTTTTTTTCGTTTTTCCACAAAAATAAAACATTGAATGCTGATGCTCTTGCATTCAATAGAAATACATGCATATGAGAGTCGCACTAAAGAACTTGTGGAACATTTTTGTGGATCTATTGTTCTAAAGAATGGAGGTAGCTTTTTAGAAATATAAAAAAAATGAAGAGATCATTTGTTAAATTTCCGCCAAACAATACATTCGTGTGTACTATTTGGTTGTTTGTTTACTGTATGTAATAATAAAAATGCCGAGTATAATAGGGAATATTTAAGACGAGAAATGTATCAAAAATAATATTTATTTGTAATAACTCTATTACCATAGTCCTAAACACATGTATTGTAAATAAGTAGTATTATTTAAATAAATAATGATTTCAATGTATTTAGATACATTAAACAAAAGGGAAAAATGCATCGATTCTGTTCAGAAATTACAATGAAACTCCTAGAAGTTAGAATCAGTCTCCTTCTACCCCGTTCCGTCTGACCCGTAATACAACTGTGACGCGCGGGTTGCATTTACACGCCTGACTCAAGATCGCCAGTGCGTTTTCTCAGCGATACTACGGTCTGAAGAAGGCCAGAATACGCTGGCCATGTCAGTGACGCGGCTCTTCCCGGATAGGCTAGACAACACAAACCCTGGCCGCAGAAGCCTACGCAACCATGCTTTAATAGAGCAATTACATTCCAAGAAAACTGATTATGCATTCTTTTGTGAAACGAGGCAAATATAATATTAACTCTCTCAGAATTTTTATTATAATGGAATGCAGAATAAGAGACTGAAAATATATCGCTCACCCATTGCTCCTCTTCACCCTCCCCCATCGCACCGCTATCACTCATCGTTCTCCACCTCTCTTCATTGCTCACGCACCGCTTCTCATCGCTCAGCCATCGCTCGTCATCGTTCTCTCATAGATCTCACACCGGTCATCATCGTTCACCCACAGTCTCTCTTCGCCTCTCCCCCTGCGCTCCCTCATACCTCCCTCATCGGTACTCATCGCTCCTCATCGCTCGATATGGCTCCCTCACCACTCCTCGTCGCTCTCTCACTGCTCCTTATCACTCACCCTCCGCCACTCTCCGCCCCCCTCATCGCTCCTCATCGTTCACCACCTCTCTTCATTGCTCACGCACCGCTTCTCATCCCTCAGCCATCGCTCTTCATCATTTTGTCACCGCCCTCCCGCCGGTCTTCATCGCTCGCTCACAGCCTCTCTTCGCCCCTCCCCCTTCGCTCCCTCATACCTCCCTCATCGGTACTCATTGCTCCCTCATCGCTCCTCATCGCTCGATATGGCTCCCTCACCACTCCTCGTCGCTCTCTCACTGCTCCTTATCACTCACCCTCCGCCACTCTCCGCCCCCCTCATCGCTCCTCATCGTTCACCACCTCTCTTCATTGCTCACGCACCGCTTCTCATCGCTCAGCCATCGCTCTTCATCGTTTTGTCACCGCCCTCCCGCCGGTCTTCATCGCTCACCCACTGCTTTTCATCGCACATCCACTGCCCCTCTTTAACCCCATCGCTCCTCATCGCTCTCTCATCGCTCCTCATCGCTCCTCATCGCTCGACATTGCTTCCTCGCCGCTCACCCACCGCCCCTCTCCACCCCCTGCTCGCTCCTAATCTCTCCCCACACTTCTTCATTGCTCGCCCACTGCTCCTCATCACTCGACATTGCTTCCTCTCCGCTCCCTCGCCGCTCCTCGCTGCGCTCCCCCTGCTCCTCATCGCCCCCTCATCGCTCCCTTATCGCTCCTCATCGTTCGACATCGCTCCCTCACTGTTCCTCGTCGCTCTCCCACCGCTCCTCATCGCTCCCCACCGCTTCTCATCGCTCCCCACCGCTCCCCCGATCCTATTTACACACGTTCCCGTCGCCCCTCCTCGCTTCCATCATTCCTCTGTGGCCTTCACACCACACGGCTCTTACAGCTCCCTACATTTCTTCCCGTTGCCCCGGCTCCTCACTGCACTTTCCTCTGTTCTCCCCCCGCTCTCTGCCCATGTCTCCTCCTTCCCGCTGTCCCCGTTCCATGCCGCTCCATACCTCTCCGTATCGTTCCCCTCGAATCCTACCGCTCCACGCCGCTCCCCGCCCCTCGCCGCCTCCCCTGCCGCTCCCCGCTGCTCTGGGCGGCCGCCGCAGGGCCAGTTAATTGGGCTCGACCGGCGCCTGCATTCAGCCGCGCCCGCCCCGTCCCTCGCGGCGTTTTACTCCTCAATTACGGCGATCCGTCTCTCCGCGCCGGTGGCGCCGCCTGCGTCGACACCTCGGCCTCCAGCGTCGCTACACCTCCGGCGAGACTGGCTCCGGACGTTTGCAAGCTTGCTTCTGGCGCTTTTCCTTTTGTACTTCTATGCATATTTTCACTTATTGTAGCTGGAGATTGGATTTGGAGACTTGTTTTACAATTGCATTCTGCATTGTGTATAGTTGTCTTGACGTGATTTATTGTAATAGGTTTTATATGAATCTGAAAAAGAAACTCAAACATGAAAGGATTTGCAAATGTGAAAGGTTTTTCTCAATTAGTAAGTTAATGGGATTAATAATGATATATGGTTATCAATTACTGCTCTACTTGCAAAATTGCTTAATATTCTGTCATATATCGCATTATTTGCTTCTTCAACACTTTCTCACATTTCTCACTCTACTTGTTACTGCCGTAGCACCGAAAGTAAAAGCTCGCATTACAATTAAAAATGTATTATTGCGATTATTGTTACATCTTTATTCTTGGTTTCCGTTGCACTCAGAGTTCCTCTCGTTTCCTCCACCAGCGTTTCCATCTCATTCGCTGTTCCGCTCTCCCGTCTGACTCAATTGTCTCGGTCCTTGCGTCTACCGTTGAGCACTCAACCCAACCGCAACCACTTCCACCTCCGACTAAGCCGGACTCCACTCGAGCGTCCATAGCGTCACAACGGCGCCACCGCGTCTCTCCTGAGCCCCGCGTCGCCGTGCGCCGCTCCGCCACACTTCGCCCGCCCTCCATCCGGGCCACGGGCAAGCGAGCGGGCGGGCGCGCCCCTGGCCTTTCACTTGCTAATTCGGGCGCCCCCGCGCGCCGCCGGCCCGCCCCCGCTAACCCGATGAGGCGCTTCGTTACGCCCATGTTTATTGGCGCCGGCGCCGGCGCCCGCGCCCGGGCCCGGGGCGGCGCAGCTGCCCGCCATTAGCGCTTATTTGTATTCATTGAGGGCGCGCCGCCCACGCGAAACTCGAGACGGGCGACGGCGGCGCGCGGCTGGGGGGGGGGGGGAGCGGGGGAGGCGAGGCGCTGGAAGGAGACGGATAACGGTGATGAGAGCCGGGGAAGGCCAGGGTCGTGCGGGTGGTATGTGCGTGGTGACGAGTGCGATGACAGTGAACGCCCAGTACCTGAATATTAAATAAAGAGGAGTGAAGGTGGTACCTTTATGTCATAAAGATCAAGGTATGAAAGTGTAAAGAGAAAGGTATAAAACCAACTATATTCAGATTATTCTAAATTATTATAGCGGCAAATATGTTTTGGAGATTGTTATATATAATATTGGAATTTATAGTTTCGTGCATATCTGTCATTACATCAAGAAGACAATGGTTACTGGATGATGCTCTAGGAAGAATATAAAATGCAAAATCAGAAGGACAAAGAGACGAACAGATCGCAAATGATGGTAACGATGGGTATTGTAGATACAGCACTACATACACAATGCAAATAATGCCCGTTATGGTGTTAAATTGAGATTGAGGAAGAAGTCATAATCGTGAATTATTGAGATAAAAATTGAATACGTATTGATACAGTATGAAATTAAGGAGACATTTTTCAAGCATTAAGGAAGTATATCGTATTTAAGGAGAAAAAAATTGATCCAATAATACGTGGGGGCTGAGGATCGTTGAGGGCGCGGGAGATACAATAAAGAAGGGTCAGATGAATTTACCACGCAGATGGCGGTGAATCGGAGTTAATGCTAGCCAGCGAGGCAACCGAGGGAGTCCCTGGCTTTCGGGCGCTGAAGCAACGCTCAGATTAATTAACACAACGTCCTCGGAAGGCGTTGCCGCGGACAGCGCGAATACGCCCAAGTGCTTTTAGGCAGCCACCTACGCCCGCTGCCTGCCCCAACGGCGTCGTTGGATCGATTCGAATCCTCTGTTTCCACCACTCGGCGTGTTTCATAATTCTCTGGAACAGCGTATGACATGCCTTCCCGTCACCCTACGCGCGTTAACCGAGATTAAAATTAAATTTCGCGTTGAAAAGTTTCAATTACAACCCGACACGGTCTCGGGTATCGATTAAATCGAAGAACCGTCATCTCCACGTCCGGAGCTTGGCGGGGGATCCTTCTCGCTCCTTGTTCCTCCGTGCGCTGGCTCGGCGAGTGCAGGCAGGGGGAGGGAGCGGTATCTGGCGGCGGATCTGGGAGCCACGCGTGTTAACATGTGTCCCGGCGCTTGCGTGCGGCAGCTGCGGCACTCGAGCCTTTGAGGCAAGGAGAGAGAGGCTCGCCTCGAGCCCTTGCGTTCATTTTCCGAGGTTGGCTTTGGTCGAACGCGAAAGCTGGGAGCTTAGTATAGCTTTAGATTTAGGATTTTGTTTGTGTGAAAATAGTACTACGAGTATAAACGTATGTAAGTTATAATTTTCATTAACACGTTCGTAAAATAATGTTCCAATTTATGACTGGTGAATCGTTATCGCTAATATTTTCATTTAATGTTCTGGGGAATATTGGTGATCAAGCATCATAGATGGAATTTATTTACGGGGTTATTATGAAATTATTTAGTTATGCTATAGGATTGGGTTAAATTCTCTCGTGCTGTTACCAAAATCTCTTGTGGTTATGACTCATGATCATTAGTACTAGTGAATACACAATTTAATAATTTGGGGAACTTATCCCCAGTTTATATACTATGGAAAACTCAAATTCCTGCCATCTTTCTTTACCTGTTTCCACTTGCTATATTTTTTAATGTAACGAACGTGTCCATTTAACTTGAACACAGTTACACCTTGGCGTGGTTGAGTCAAGAATGCATGAATAAGTTCTCTTACTCGACAATGGATTGCCTTCTGTATCTTTTCTCGTGTAACTCTTGAAATCGCGTGGGAAAACGGTTGGGGGAGGAGGAGGCCCTTGTGCCTTGCCCCTTACGGCGGGAGACGAAAGTGGGAGGGAAGAGAGGCGCTTATCGCTCGGCCACTCGCCGCTCGCCGTTCGGAGCGTGTAATCCGGATCTGGAAGCGGCCGTTCGCGCGGATTTCTACCAGCGGCGTAGGCGAAGGTGGCGGAGGCGGCGAAGAAGGCGGAGGCGGCAGAGGAGGCGGAGGCGGCAGAGGAGGCGGAGGCGGGGGCGAAGGCGGAGGCGACGGAGAAGGCAGAGGCGGTAGCGGAGGCGGATGGAGTGGCAGAGGCGGAGACGGGGCGCATCGGAGGCGGGGGCAGAGGCGGGGGCAGAGGCGGGGGCAGAGGCGGGGGCAGAGGCGGGGGCAGAGGCGGGGGCAGAGGCGGGGGCAGAGGCGGGGGCAGAGGCGGGGGCAGAGGCGGGGGCAGAGGCGGGGGCAGAGGCGGGGGCAGAGGCGGGGGCAGAGGCGGGGGCAGAGGCGGGGGCGGAGGCGGGGGCGGAGGCGGGGGCGGAGGCGGGGGCGGAGGCGGGGGCGGAGGCGGGGGCGGAGGCGGAGGCGGGGGCGGAGGCGGGGGCGGAGGCGGGGGCGGGGGCGGGGGCGCGGGCGGGGGCGCGGGCGGGGGCGCGGGCGGGGGCGCGGGCGGGGGCGCGGGCGGGGGCGCGGGCGGGGGCGCGGGCGGGGGCGCGGGCGGAGGCGGAGGCGGCCCGAGAAACGCTACTTCTTGCTCCCTGGGTTCCTGCGCCCTCCGCTCATTGCATGCGGGCTGTGCCTTTTGGTCTACTCTCCTCATTCCCCTCAATCTCGGTTCGAAAGATCGCGCGTTCGAATACCGTCTCGGGCATGGATGTATTTGTGATCGTACCTTCACCCTTCATCATCCCATCACTTCATTAAAGAAGGATTAATAATTCCCTGAGATAGCATGCGGTCCTTGCCCTTAACGGGATGTACAGTAAGCTAATAAAAAAACAAGATTTCTTTGAGTAGAAGTTTCATATACTAATTATAGAGATATATTTTAATTCTTCTTGATATTTCATTTTAAGCATTATTTTGTTATTTAAGGTCGCATAAACATCTAGGACATTAGCGACTAGCATATTATTTTGTAACTTAACTGTAGAATTTTGTATTTCTAGTGCAATCCACAGGAGATTCCTCCCATTCCTTTCACTCCCATTCATAGTTTTCGTGACGCTCGATACAACCATTATAAGGATTTGAATGCTTTCAATGCCAATGAAACCGACTAACACGTGCGTTCGGACTCTTGTAAGGCTTTCGTTACCTAACAGCTACACCACGGCAAGCCATTAATCGCACTTTTAAATCATGTCGATTAATTTCATTGCTTCTGGAGCGCAACGCAAATTTTAATGTGCCAGTTTATTTGTCCGTTTCATTTGACGTTCATTGAAAAAAAATAATTTCTATATTCTGAAGTTTACAGTCTCTCTTTTCTGAACTACGAACGGACCCTGTTCTTCTCCACACCACCCACCCCATCCTGGCTTGCTTCACCTCGCCCTGCCTCTGGTGGCTTCGCCATTCCAATCTCTGCCTCGCAATGCCCTGCCCCTAACCCCACACCCAAGTCTACCTCACTTGCTAAATAAGAAAGTTTACAAATTACAGTAAAAGACAAAGCAGTTGGATGCACGGCATCCGTAACTTTTCCTTCGTTTAGTGTTACTCCCTCAAAACTACTTATTTATTTTTTTAAAGTTAGAGCTTGCCATCATTTAAAGACAATATTGAGGAATAAATTGAATGCAGAAATAAATCTGTCTCTAAAATTGGAGATGTTGGACAGGGCAGGAAACAAATTTGAATTTTTGCTATTTTTAAAATATATGAAATTTGAATGAAAATCGGAACTGAAAATCGGAATTCATAAATCATCCTTTTTTATTTGAGACAAATATTTAAAGAAAATGTTTGTAGTAATTTTCAAGAAAATTTTGAACATATCACGTGGGCATTGTGAAATCACCCTAATTAAATCAGCTTAATGATCTCCGGGATGGTATAACTAGATCTTACCCGTGATGAAATTACCCAGTTTCAAAGCAAAAGCTTTTAATACGACAGAGTTGTGTGACACTTACATCCATCTACCAATACCATTCCATCCCATCCCATCCAGACATACGAACGTACAGACAAACACGAACGTACAGACAAACATACGAACATACAGACAAACTTGCCAGATTTCGGGTACACAACTGTATCTCCCAGCCCCCTACAACAAACGTAACTTTTTTTGGAACATACCTAATAGACCTTAATCGTGGTGTGTATGTAAAGCTATATCTCAAAAGGTCTTTAAACACGGTTTTTTGGCCGAAAAATCGAGGCCATTTGGTTGGGGCGATTCGAATAAGTAATAATATACTTGTTTGACAATTTCATTTACTTCATTGCTATTTGGAAGTGTTAAAGTGTATTGTAGGACAACCATTACTAAAAAATATTCATAAATTTCCTATATTGCTGTACGAAATTTAGAAATAGTAATTCAATTATCGATTACTATTTGAAGTAATAGCGATATGTGGGCGCGAGTTAATCCTAAGTCGCATTTTCGCAGGAGGATATCGATCTGAGGGCGACTTGAAAACCTGATCGCTAGGGAGGGGGGTGGGCGTGGCGTGGCGTGGCGGGGCGTGGCGTGGCGGGGCGTGGCGGGGCGGGGCGTGGCGGGGCGTGGCGGGGCGTGGCGGGGCGTGGCGGGGCGTGGCGGGGCGTGGCGGGGCGTGGCGGGGCGTGGCGGGGCGTGGCGGGGCGTGGCGGGGCGTGGCGGGGCGTGGCGGGGCGTGGCGGGGCGTGGCGGGGCGTGGCGGGGCGTGGCGGGGCGTGGCGGGGCGTGGCGGGGCGGGGCGGGGCGTGGCGGGGCGTGGCGTGGCGGGGCGGGGCGTGGCGGGGCGGGGCGGGGCGTGGCGGGGCGTGGCGGGGCGTGGCGGGGCGTGGCGGGGCGTGGCGGGGCGTGGCGGGGCGTGGCGGGGCGTGGCGGGGCGTGGCGGGGCGTGGCGGGGCGTGGCGGGGCGTGGCGTGGCGTGGCGTGGCGGGGCGTGGCGGGGCGTGGCGGGGCGTGGCGGGGCGTGGCGGGGCGTGGCGGGGCGTGGCGGGGCGTGGCGGGGCGTGGCGGGGCGTGGCGGGGCGGGGCGGGGCGGGGCGGGGCGTGGCGGGGCGTGGCGTGGCGGGGCGGGGCGTGGCGGGGCGTGGCGGGGCGTGGCGGGGCGTGGCGGGGCGTGGCGGGGCGTGGCGGGGCGTGGCGGGGCGTGGCGTGGCGGGGCGTGGCGGGGCGTGGCGGGGCGTGGCGGGGCGTGGCGGGGCGTGGCGGGGCGTGGCGGGGCGTGGCGGGGCGTGGCGGGGCGTGGCGGGGCGTGGCGGGGCGTGGCGGGGCGTGGCGGGGCGTGGCGGGGCGTGGCGGGGCGTGGCGGGGCGTGGCGGGGCGGGGCGTGGCGGGGCGGGGCGGGGCGGGGCGGGGCGGGGGCGGAGCGTGGCGGGGCAAAGCGTGAGCCCCAACAGTGGAGCGAGTGGCGAAGACTCCAACAGCTGTTAGCGGCGGGTAATCAGGCGCCTCCGCTCGCGGCGAGATCCGCTGCCCCTCCCTGCCTCCCCTCCAAGTACCACTCTCTGCCTACGCGATCTTGGCCTCCATCGAAAGGCCTACTGGCATCCCTTTGTTGTGTACTTCACCTTCTCTTCCGGAGGATCCACTATTAGTTTTTCCTTACTTTTCTGTTTCCTAGCAATATCTTGGGCAATGGGGCAAATAAATGTTTTAGGCCTCGCGATGGCGTAGGTTTAAAATGCGACATTTCAAGAGAACAAAATTCTCGGAAGCGGTATATTCGAAAACAAATACTTTCTCATATTTTGATTACGTTTACACAGTATATTTCTACTATTTTATGTATTATACTAATGCATGTAACTATTTTTATCGATTCTACAATTTTTTAATTTTACATTTCATCAAATTCCGTGTTAGAGGAAATTTTATGAAGAAAAATATATTTATTTTCTATATTTTAAGAGTGATTCGAAAAATGTAACTTTTTCAATTTTCAGAAAATTCCGCGGTTTTAATGAAAATTGGTTCTGGGTGATTTTGTAGGTATACATTTTTCTATTCGAGGAACTCATCGGGTAGACTTCTCCTCCACTCGAAGTCACTGGGTACATTAAAGCGCGCGTTTGTTATAGCCGCGGGGCGCTATCAACTGGCACACGCACTGCATTGCGATGGAGCACTTGGAGCGGGGATACGTGGCCCCCGCGGGAGTCGAACCGTGCACCGGGGCTCGCCAGCCGCCGCAAACAGCACCGCAATTTGCGCGTGTTTGCGCAGCGGCGTGGGAGTGGGGCTGGAGTGTGATGATGGTGGAGGAGGGGCTGCGGTGGAGACGGCGGCGGCCCGGGGCAGCGCGTATTGACTGAGTGCTCCGCAACGACACGAGGATTAGACGCGGGACAAGCGTCCTTAATGGCAGAGTTTAGTGATTGGGTCTGATCACCAAATTTGACACAAATAAATGGAACAATCTACAGCACATAAGAAGAAGAATAATGTGCGGAAAAACATGCAATAATTACTTTATATTGGTTGCACGTCGAATACTCGTTTCGTGTTATATTTTAAACTAGATTAGAAAGAGAACAGCATTTTATATTAATTATTTTAGGTTCTTTTTTATTTTCAAATATCTAGTTGAAACCATCATTACGCAGGAGCAGTCGAGTTCCTCAAACGTTTCTGCCGAGGATGTTTAGGCACTAGGGTGTGCACTTGTAAATGTTATAACGTACGACGAGAGCCAATTTCTGTCCTATGATTGTATCTCTTACGGTGGAATGAGTTCTAGCAATCGTGACAGATTCTGATCGGATGGGCAAACTCACACCCGAGTGAACTCTCTTGACGCCGCCGAGTAAGGCTAAATTGCTCTTCGAATGGATCATAAGTGGCGAAACGGTGCATTCTGTGAACGTGACACATAGTAAGTGATGGAGCTGGTGTTCTTCAAGCACAACGATGCTAAAGACGCGTTTGCATATGGTATGGGGAAATATATAAGCGAGAACATAATTTCGTTACACGCCATACGGTCTACTCTCCGTAATTGATTTTAAATACGTTTTTAAAAATACTGATTTATCCTAGAGCTTCGAAACGTTTTGTAAAATATGTTCCATTATATTTCTGCGGAAAAACATAACATATTTTTTAATTATTTGTTTCTGTATAGAAATTCAAACTCTCAATGAGTCGATGTTTGATGAGACAAAGTAAAACTGTTACATTCCATTTAAAGAGTAATTTTGAAACATTTATTAATTTTTTAGGGTTTTAGAGTAAGCAAATATTTGCATTCAACAAAAATCTAATAATATTCAGTCGGTTGTGAAGGGGTTAGAAATTTGAAATTGAACAGACAACGAAGGAATGGATCGAAAGAAACGGTGACATGAGAATGAATTCAAGAATGCGTTACAAAACTGAAATTTGTTTACGGAATTATGTGTATTTGTTACAAAGTAGGAGTTTGAATAGTATGTTGGTAACGTAATTGTTGACACGCGATACTGTCATTCTAAGTAAACCACATACATGCAGATTAATCCCGTTAAATTTTTCATTAAAATATTGTTTAATGTTTGATGCGCAAGAATGGTTGAGGGGAGATCCAGGCCGACTGTCCTGAAATGCGTTCCCTCGCGAATTGCAAATGCGTGGGCGTGGGCGTCGGAGCGAGCGTGGACAGGGAGGACAGCGTCAGCGGTGTCCGCGCCGCCGGCAACCCGACCCCGAAGGGCTGTGGGGGCCGAGGGCGAGACACGGTCCGTCGCCTGCCGCCGCTCCTCCATCAGATAAAGTTACCGCGGGGCGGCGCGTCGCGTCGCGTCGCGTCGCGGGAATTTTGTAAATACGAAGGGGAGCGATCCCTTCGACCCTGCGCACTCGCCGTGGCCACTCCAACGCGCCGTGCCTCCGCTGCCCCTCCCCGAGTTCTCTTTTATTCCTCCTCTGATATATTTTATAGCGTTTTCATATCTTACATCAGACACGTTTTGCTTATGCTAAAGCAGGCGGACGTGCAGCTAATGCGCCCCTACTGCTTTAGATGCATTTCATTGAACTAATGCAACTACTGTTTTGCAATATTAAAATCAGATGCGAGCACGTTAGCCAATGCTTTGTAGCTTCTGCGTCAGTGAAGTTCATAAATAGACCGGTGTCAACAAATTGTGTATGAACATGTTTCCCTGAAATACGATATATTGCAGTTCATGTCTAAATGTTTTCATGTCATTCATTCGCACGAAACTACTGCGAAAATGTTCGAGACCCCTTTTACGGTTATCAGTTTATACAAGTGCCTTGGAATAAATGTTACCAACTTCTAGGGGATGTAGAGAGGTCGAAATTTAGCAGCTTTTGCTAATGAACCTATAGTGGGAAATTGCATATAAAGGAATTATATGTTTGAAATGTGACATTTTCTTCTGGTTGTTAGGCAAACACGTGTGGACAGACGTTCGACAAGTACCTACTACATGAAATCTCCTTGACACCGGAACGTGACCTGTCGAACGTTGTAGCTAAGGAGATGTCAAAAAATCAAGGAAAAATGGCATATGTGTAACTCATATTTAAATATTTTTCTTACTTTTAGTTCAATACTTTTCTACATGTTTTAGAAATTTGTAACATTTGTTCTGAGATTCTTCAATATTATGATTTTTCTTTACTAATGCTTTATATTGCGACACGACTTGCAAGTATTCCTTTTCAAATTTAGTGTGACGTAAGTACATTTCAGCCACAACACATTTAGGACACACATGAAATCTGTCGCTCGCGAGACATCTTAACCCGCACGCCATCTCTACCCGCCTGCTTGCGATATTTCGCATCCCCGCCATCTCAACCCATCTCCTATCTCCGCCCGCCATCTCAGAAACGCCATCTCCGCCAAGCTACGAAACACCATTCCTTCCTTCCATCTCTTTGCCCCCCCCCCCCCCCCCCCCGTTGCCCATCCCCGTCGAAACTATTTTTTAGCTTTAACCCTAGATTTCGAAGCCTAATTACGCAAACCGAATGCATTAAAATGCATTTAGTGGGAATCAGAACGGGCTCTGAAAACAATTGAATGCGTACATTCAGTGTCGACATTCTTATCGTTTTCGTGAACGAATGAAAGAGCCCGCACATTATTTTATTTTACAAAAATTGGAAAAGGAATGAGAATAGAAGTTAAAGATGAAAGGTACATGTTGTACTGTTCAATAAGAAGATGCATAAGTTTTTTACTTTTTAAAAAAATATTAAGATGGAGAAATGTTTTCCAGGGTTCACAGTTACATTAATTTCATATATATATATAAGCACAAGCATGCAATGTACTATCTAGTGGTAAATTAGTTCATAAAGCTCAATACGCAATCCCTCGAGAACGAGATACGAGAACACGATGCTTTTTGATAAGATGTTAATGTATTTACTCTATGCGTTTTCATAACATTTTAAGACTTTGGCGATTTATTTTACGGGGAAATAAATACAAACTGAAAACGTCTTCTCTCGCTCTCTTTTTCTTTCTCTCTCAGAAACAAATTGTGCGCATGGCCAACGGTTTCGGCGTCTGCGACACAGCTGTTCCGAGGGGTCTCGTATTTCTCTCTCGATTATTAAATATCCGGTTCCTTCGAACGATGATTCACGGACCTTCTCCAACCTCTTGAAGGGATTTAATATCGCAGAGATGCCCGCCTATTAATTTCCGGGATTTTTCTTCTTCACAGCTCCAGAGGGCCTACTCTATATTGAGTACACGGCTACGCAACCGTTGTCGTGCTGTTTGGTTGCAACCCACTCCTTCGTGAAGCAGAATGTTGAAATATCAATTTATCTCGCCTTCTCTCTGTGTTAAAAGCGATTCCATATGCTGCTGTCAGTACATTAGTCATTGCAATACTTCCTTTTTAATCTTGTAGTTCTTCGTAATTTTACAAATTAAGCATTGACACGTATACTACCATTCAATATTCATTGATGGCACAGCTTCACTCTAGGGCGGAATACGAGGAAATTCGCCCACGTGTTCCCCCGTATCATTAATTTAATTAATTATTCGTATTAGCCAGTGGAAGACAATGATTTTCATTTTTTTATGTCAATTGAAACTGCATTAAATGTAAAAAAAAACTACTTATTACTTATTTACTACTAACTACTTATTTTGTGATAGTGTGAACAGCTTCATTGGAAATAACTTCAATGGAAAAATCACATTGAAATTATTCACAAATACTATTAGATCGTGTTTGTTCTGTTCAGTTGACAGAAAGAAGTTAAAATTAAAATACGAATGTTATCAGAAATGCACAATAAGTAGTTCAAGCCGCATCAACATCATGATGAGATTGTTTATTACAAAGAAACAAATCCAATCGCTACGATGTGACTGTTTAATTTACATTGCATTATATAAGTGTATCATTCAATTGTCTCATTATTCAGAGATAGTGTACTTACGGAGAGGTGATCTCCGTATCCTGCCCCATTTCGTTTCAAGCTTCACATTCCTGCGAGAGTAAAAATAACTTCATTTTCAGTCGTATTGATTTTCAGTGCCTACTCTAAATTATTTCTCCCTTCATAAAATTCGCATAGGCTTATTATCTCGAAGTTCACAACTCACTCGGAGTGGAAGAAAGGTTGGGGTTGAAAATGAATAAAAAGTCCTAAAAAAGTGGAGTTTTTCGTGCAGTTGTGAATTATGGTTTTCAATCCTTTTCATTTCTCTTTCAGGCCCTGTTTAAAATGCAATCTCGGAATCAGATTGTTTCATTATTATGGTGAAGAAATTCTATTACATTGTAATTTCATTGAAATTCTTCACGCCATCAATAACATCATATTTTAATATTCATGGTGTTAACATCATTTTCGACAGTTCTTAGACTATACTTTAAAAAACTAAATGTAATGTTTTTGAAACATGAATATTTACTAATGTTTATTTATCAACAATTAGGTGAAGTCAACATAGAGATATATGTTAATGGAAAGCTCCGGAGTATTACAATAACGTAAAGTTTTACCCGATGATGAATGCTACTGATATTTATTGACCTATTCTGCTTCCGTTTATTGCAAGCACAAAACAAATGGGTTCTTGTTATATTTCCTGCAGTCCAGGATACATTTCGTTAAACATTTAGTATCGACTACATTGTTGTGAATTATTACAGCAATAGATATACAAATTATTTCTGTTTGTTTGTACTTGTTATCGAAATGTATTGTAATTCTCTCTGTACAGAAATTACTTCCGCAACTCGTACAATTAATTCTCAAGAGACAGGGTGCGACATGTGTTTGCAGATTGGAATATAATGCCAAAATCGTGTTTCATCGTGCTGATGCTTCATTTCATTATGTGATCATTCAAGCTGCTCTTCAGTTTCAATATAATTGATTGACGCGGACAAGAGCTCTCATGATTTTTTTTGAGAGACATTTTTGAACTCGAATCTGTGATGAGTTTAGTCAGTGGGTAGATTAGCTCAATAATGAGTTGAACGGACTGCGGAAGTAAATTATCAATAGAACAATGTAAGAAATGATTTTCAAATAACACTGCATGTAGAGCACTGGAGCCAGTGTTTTTTTTATTTTTATTTAAAGCATTTATTTCAATATTTATTAAAATAAGAATTTTCAATTCAAATATCCCAGAAATTAAGATTTCTCGCTCACGGATAAATATTTGTAGATAAATATTTCAGTCTCCAGTATATTAGTGTTGCACTCACTACTCCTTAAAAATATTGTGTAATATCCACAAAACGTAATGAATCGTGCTTCTATGCTGGCTATTACTGTAAAATAGCATGGGTAATGTTTATGTTAAACTCTAGCTGTCCTAATTTCCTTTAAATTTGTTAGATAATACATCATATATTTAATTTTATAAGCAGTCATGTATTATTTAAAGAAGACAACCCTTATGTCGTAATATATTTCGTTTATTAATACAATCATTCCAAATTGTGAAATACCCTTAATAAAAATAATGTTTTTTATAAAAAATGAAATAAATTATTAGGGCATATGTGATGGGTTGTCACAAGTGTAAATAAATAGAAATATTTAACGTAACAATATTTTACGTAATTATCAGAAGTAATAGAATAATTAAGGTAATTAAAATTATGGTATACTTTTCACCAAAGGTGAAGTTTGTAAATTTTCGATTGACTCAACATCTTGGTACTGTAAGACGTGGCTACAAAGTCGATATCACTTGTGTGCCATGGAACGATGGGTATGCTACCTCAGGCAATTTCTAGTTAAACACTTGAAAGACGTCTCACCAAATACATATACTTCATTCTTTACTGACAATTAATAAAGCTTTTAAAGGAAACTTGCTCTCCCAGAAAATGTACTAATCACAAAACTGTAAAAATGAATACATCAAATAATGTTGAAAGACCTTTTTAGAAATACAAGATGATAGTGTTTAATAAAACCTTAACGAAATTAAATCTAAACAAAATGCATGTAATTTTCTGTTATTGTAATACAGAATTATATGTGAAGAAATATACAAATGGGCTTTAATTTTCATATTCTACGTTTCTGGGCAGAACAAAAAATGTCCTTCTAAATATGTTTTTGCAAAAAAAATCGTTAATAATGATGTTAAGATGTTAAGAATTTCACTTCTTATTTCAATACTTTTGCATTTCCTCATTCAGGTCTACAACCTTGACCGCCATCAACTTGCATTATACGTATTGTATGTTTCACATCAACAATGAGCTGTCGCCAACCGCGCCTTGTCCTTAGTGCAGAAGCAGCCGCCCTTTGTTGCGCTCGGCATGGCTACCGCCGCAGCAGAGTCCACCGTCGGGGCCGACGCTGAACGCGAGTCCCTCATCAAATTTCCAGCGCTCCAGAACGCTAACGCGCTCTGGCGAGAGCTGCGGGAGATGAGCCGGGGTTCCGGGACCGGCCCCTGGCCGCACCGCCCGCGCCGCCGCCTGGCTGGGCCCGATGCGTGACTTATTGCGGCATAATTCCCTTGTTTATCTTGCGCGGGCATTGTCTTGGTGCAATTAGCATACCTGGCGGGCCCGGTGGGTTTATGCCTCGCTCCAACGAACGCCCAGCCCATCTCCTCTGCTCCTCCCACTCCCTCACACTACGCGCGCTCTGGGGGGAAAAACCACGCGCACCTGTAGCACGAGTTGCTTTAATTTATGCCTCCCTCCGCCAGAGCGCTCCGAACGTCGGCCGCGTCTTAGCCGCCGGAGATCCATCATGCCCCGAGAGATTGATTTAAGGCGCTCACTTGCCCAATTGCATGCAAATTGCTTCTCGGGCTGCGCCCCTCCGGAGGAGGCTAGCACTCGCCGTTGCGTCTTTTAAACGCAACCAGGGCAATCAATACTGCTGGTTTTATATTTCTCGTGGAATGAGAGAGAAATTATTACTTGTACACTTGCTTCAGTTTGCTAATCAAAGGAGACGTTTACATTTTTTAAACAATGGATACCCTGTAAATTAGTTCTAACATTTCAAATTCTCTCAAAATTTATGTCATTCCTTGACAAAATTTATGTCATTCCTAGCAACTTGTCAAAAATATTATTGTGCGAAACCTATTGTATGCCTTGCATGAGAGTAGATAACCTTAAACAAAACAAGTTAATACAATTGAATGTGAATCGAAAATCAACGCTTGCAAATTATTTCTACTTATCTAGGCTCATTTGAAATACATGCCTAAGATGTCATATATTCTACCACAAAAAATTGATGAATAAGATGAAAAATATTATTTCGAGTTTTGATCTCATTTTGACGGCGTGTTCTGCTTTTTCTATGTTAGACATAAGTAATTTTTACACGTTTGAAAACAGACAATATTTTTTAAATATTATTTATTGTCCGTGGTATTCGAATGAATACGAAAACGTATGTCTTAAACAGATCATCTATGAGAAACTAAGGAATTCTAACAGTTATCTTTAGAAAACTGACATTTGAGGGTTCGTGTGTCCATCTGTCTTTTTGAGGATGGTCGCTCTGGAACTTTCGTTCGTGGCATAGTACGTCTATTCTTTTCTTAGTTTCTTGACATTTGCCCAAGGGAGAGAGCCTTTAAGAAGACTGCTCCACCTGTAGTAAGAGCAGAGTTTCTCGCATATATTATCTCGCGATGTTTGACATAAGACCGGTGCGGTGTTCTTAACGTGTGTATGTTGGGTTGCTATTTCAACACAGATTGATGGAGTCGTCTATCTGAACAGTTTGTAGTGTAACGAATGGGAGAAGAGGATTGTTTCTAAATTTGTTACCATGTCTTTTGAGAGACTGAGGTTCATTTCTACAGAACCCGTGCAGCAGCTGAAATATTGTAGTGGTCCATAATTAACAAGAGTAAAAGATATACCCACCATAAATAGTTTGAATGTATTTAATTGTAAAACATTAGACAGACATGTTTCGAGAACAATAATCGGGAACATCTTTCAGGTTTTCTGAAACCTTTGTCCACAAGTAATGTTATTTCACCATACTCCATTATTTATTTTCATTTTTTGATGATTAATTATACAGAATAATGATAGCGTTTCTTTCCTTCTTTAATTCTTATGGTGCCACTGACGGAGAATTTTTTCCTGAAACATGTCAGGCTAAATCTTTACAATTAAATATATTGAAACTATTTACGGTTAATATACATTTTATTCTTGATAGTCCTGAGATAAAATTGTAAATAATTACCAGTTTTTCAGAGTAAAGATATAAAATAAAATGTTCAAGATTAATGAATTCCAGTATTCCTTAAATTATTTATTACATATGAAATCTTTTCGTCGAATGATGGATGTGTGAATTAGAAATCTACATCAAAGTAGACAGATAAATAAGAGCCAATGTGTAATAGGCATTGCGGCAAAAGAATGATGCCATTCTCAGAACCCAATGTAAATGAATGTTGTTGTCTGTAAGGTTTTGTGTTTATGAAGATCTCACGTTGCTCTTGTAACAAATGGAGGAGCATTTCCTGTTCGCCGAAGAGGAAAATTGATTCATCAATAACCCCGCTCAGCACTTGTCATAATGAGTCAGATTATTAGCGCAACCAGTGAAACAAACTGACGTGCCGTAGGCGGCGGCGGCGGCGGGCGGCGTGCACTCGCTTCGCCCTCCGTCTCCCACGCGCGCCTTCCCGCGTGGGAGGGGGAGGGGAGGGGAGTGGGAGGGGAGTGGGAGTGGCTCCACACGCGTATGACTTAAGAGGCGGCGACTCAAGGCGCGGTTGTTGCTTGCGCTGGCAGCGTTTGTCTTCGTTGCTGCAGCTTACCGAATATGAAAAGGAAAAGCTTGCGTGAAATCCGGCTTGTTGGCTGTTGTATCTCTGTATCTGGGAGTTGATCTCGTCAAGGGAGTTTACCTATGGGATGGATTGACTACCAGGGGTCTATGATGTCGTCGTCTGTTCGACAAATTATTCATTCGGAGGGTCGAACTCGATGGCGCGATCGGTGATGTCCGTTTTAAGACACCTGTCTCGCTTCTTTCGTGTTTGGTCTTCTGTCTACACATGAGAACCCTTGGAAAAGGAAACGCGCCTTTCCTTCTTCTATCTGAACTGTAATACGTATATGATGAAATTGCGTAATTTAAGCATTTATCCAACTCTGCATAATTTGAAATGCACATTAATAATTTATATTTGTCCGTCAGTGGAGTATACTGCGTTGTCCAACTAGGCATTGGTTCTGTGTTATTAGAATAAACATTTCTATGTGAAATAAGAAAACGAAGGCCTTTTTGTTTTATTCTCTATCTACAAAGTAAACAACTTTCATTTCAACGTCATGTGCGACTACGTATTTAATTGCTTCGAGGCATGTCAATTAGTTTCGTTAATAGTGCTGTAAGTGTTGTGTATGTTATTCCCCGAGAAGTATCCACCAAGTATCTCATTCAGCGGGGCGTGTAAGCAATAAGTTAGGTGGTGTAGTGCCTATAAGTTTGCATGGTTGTAAAAGAGGAGCGAACAAAATGTGTGTAAAAGATAAGAATCAGGAAGGAAAGATCGCGAGTGGTTGAGAAGTGCTTTTTTGTTATGGCACTGCTCCGGGAATCACCTGGTATTGATCGTAAAAACTCTCAAACATACGAATCTTAGTAGTCGGTCGCTAAACCTTCTCTTCCAGTCGTTGAATATAGGTAGTGCTGTATAATTGGTGCCGAAAATCCGCCAGTGTGAAGTCTCGAATTCTAGAACTCCCGGGGAACGATACTGCAGTTGTCTCAATGCTGTCGCTGACCAATCGCAGTCGGCATCTCAGAATCAATTTAAAAGTCAAAAGTCTCCCCATACGGAGCAATCACCATTTTCAAAGCAGCTGCAGTCGCTTCCAACACTCCCTCCTTTCCCCAACCTTTGGCACTTCCCAACGTTTCTATGCTAATTGAATCAGCGGAGGCGGAGGCGGAGGCGGGGAAGCGGTGGTGGGCGCCTGTGCGGGGTTGAATCTCGCAATCAGCCTGCAGCCTCTGCGCTGGATAATTAATGCAAAGTGACGGCGCGTAAGAAAACGGCAGTATTTCTGTTTGTTGCGGGCGGGCGCCCGCGCCCTCCCGCCCGCTCCACGTCGCCCCGCCGTGCCCTCCCCTCCCCTCCCTGCTTGTTTACGCGGGCCCCGCGGCGGGCAGCCCGCGCTCGAGCGAGGAGGGGCGGAGTCGCGTGCGGGGGCGGGGGGCGGGCGTCCGGACGTAAACATGCATTCACCGACTCCGGCCTCAGTGAGAACGTCATGACTATTTCGAAACGTGCTAAGAATTGTTATTATCCCGGGTAACATGTTTCCCTGAATAATCCATTTAAGTATAGATATAGTTTCGATAATCTGTTTTGCGTTGAATTTTAGAAAATATTAAGAGATTTTATTTTATCCACAAAGTTAAATGCGCTGTTAATGGCCAATAATATGCTTCTACAGTAGCTAGAACTTGAACGGGTGATGAAAAATTGTTTGTCTACTCGCCTGGGCGCGTCTAGCAGTGACGCACGCGGTCTTGACGGCGTAGCAGCGTACGATTTGCCGTATCGTAGCCTAATTTTTATTTGCCTTTAATGTGGAATAAAATAAATTATTTCACGCGATAATGATCATTTATCTATTTGAGAAATATATCTTACTTGCTCCTATTGTCGTTGGTGAGATGTATTACTCTCATTGATAAAGTACTATTGAAGTTCTAAAGCTTTAACATCTGAGGAACGATGTAAATAGAATTTGAAATTTCATGATTACCTAAAACTACTTAAAATTATAAGTATAACATAAAATATAGCATAATGTCTGAAACTGACATGCATATTTCAAAAGTTATTCACTGACTGTAAACTCGAGACAAGGACGTATATTTTACTATTAAAACTCCTTGCACGTGTTACGGTTCTTTATGCCACAAGTAAACTCAGGAAATTTCATTTTGATATTTCAGTGTTGTGGAGAAGAAGAAACAAAATTGCCAGAAAACGTTAATATTTTAAAAAAATAGACAAACTTTAAAAAATATTTGTAAAATAGGTTGAATTAATTGATTTTGACACTTCTATTAATCGGATCTGTACAGGATGGAATTGAATACTACCGAAGTTTCGGTTGGTATTATGCGGAACGTTGGTAACATTGGCCGCCGAGCTGCGAGATTCGTCTCCTGAGCTCCGATAGTTCTCTCGCCGCCTCTCCCGCTCCGCCGGCTCCGCGCCGCCGCACAGCCTCCGCCGGCCGCCGACGGCAGCGACGCGTGAAAAATGGCCTGCTCGCAACGATTTCCCTCGACGGGAAGGAGCGCAGATCCATTCGGTTCGGGCCCGACTCGGATACTTCCTCAGTCTCGCTGTACGTGGTTCCGCGGACTTAAATGCTTAAGAGATTCTCTGAGATTTGCGTTAAGACCCGCAGCATCGACTTCGAGGGAGCTTAGGACCGTGATTTTAGGAGCTTATATGAGGGGTTATTACGCATCGGAAGTGTAAATAAAAGAAATTACATTAGTAGTGTCTGCTTGCTTGTAAATGTTGAGAAGACGAGTACTGTGTAAGGATCGCCTTCAACTAACAAATTCAAATAATATGTCCAAGTTTGAAATGTCGAACAAAACTCCTCGTTGTGATCGGCATTTCCACAACGTTAAACACGACTTTCGGAGTTAAAGCCACGAACGTAGAGAACATTTGCCAAATGACGCTACGACTAATGATGGTTACTAGCGTGTACGCATTACTACTAAACACCTGGTGGTAGACGACCGCCTCCAAGAGTCGCCGAGCGGCGCGTACACTCGCAGGCGCGGCAGCTGTCGTATTGTGCGCGTGGCGCCACCTGCGCATCAAACGCCAGCCTCCGCTACCGCCTCCGCCGCCAATTAGCCGGGGGCCGTCTTGGACCGCCCCCCGCCCCCGCCCCCCACGCCCCTCCCCATCATGCGCCCGATATAATCCATAATTGCGATCGACGCCGCCGCCGCGCGCGCGCCCTCCCGCCCGCCGCACGCGACCTAAGCGTATTACGATAATTGGCTTTTCCATACACGCTAATTGGCGGGGAAGACAAGCGCCGCGCGGCGCGCGTGACGCGACTTGCGGGCGGGAGGGGAAGGGGGAAGGGGGAAGGAGAGGCGGGGGGAGATGAAGAGGGGGCAGGCACGGCAGAAGCAGAGAGGAGTGATTACGGGATGCCGCGGTTATGGTCATGTAAGTTGAATGAAAGGCGGGCAGGCGGAAAACACATGGTAACAGAGGGCAGATTGGGAGAGCTGATGTGGACAAGTCACTAGGTTCGGTATAGGTGAAATGTCAGGGGAAAGATAAGGGTAGTTTCATAAGGGTCTGTGAACTTAAAGCACAAGTTGATTATTGTTTGATGGGTTAAAACGTTCGTGGATATGACGGTCAGGAATATTTGCGATGCTAGTGAATGAAAAGAACAGAAGGATACTTCAATGATTTCTCTCAGAACAATTGATACAAATTCTTAACTTAATCAAACTATGTTAATAATAATAAAATGAAAGAAACAAAACATAGTTAACAAACGTCCTGAGGTTCTGTAATAAATGGGCTATTGAATTGCATTCAGATAATTAACTACTAATATTATGTATGTACTAATATTATCAACTAATATTGTCTACAAATATTATCTATTAATATTATCTACTAATTATATTAATATCATCTACTAATATTAACTATCTTCTAATATTTTATACATGTGCACACTCAGAAGCTGACACACTATTACAAAAACAAAAGCAATCACTCAGGTAAACAAGTCTCCATGTGCTCCTCACGCTGCACATTCGCCATATGCTTGCCACGTGCAAAGATGCAAACGCGCACACCGAGTTGGAATATTGAGGGTGAAGTGCTCGGTGCCGCACAAAAACAAAGCTAAAGAAAATCATGTAAGTGCCAGCACACAACCATATACACGTTCGGTATCCAATGATAGACCGGCTGGAAGGAATGTCCTAGTGTTCTAGTCGTAACGGGGTTGGACATTCGACTCTACAAAGCTTATCGAATTCAATCGTTGTCTGGAAGAGAATTCTACCGACCAGATGTCTGATCGATAGTTTTCCGGTGAATAACAAGTGAATGTCATAACAAAACGGGCCGCAAACGGTGCGAAATCTTTCCTTTCTCTACACCACCACGAACACATTTCGGGAGTCCAACCGGAAGGTTAGAGCTTGGCCCGCCTCGTGCTGTATCACACTGCGAGGAGAAACCTGGAGGTGAAAACCGGCGGCGGCGGCGATGGTGTAAGGTGGTGGCGATGGTGTAACGGTTAGCGTACCGAACTGTTGTACCGAAGTTGGCGGGTTCAAACCCGATTGAAGCCGTGGATTTTTAAGGGCGAAAAAATCCTTCGTACGCCTTCCTTCGGAGGGGAAGTAAAGCCGGCTGTCCCATGTTCGTAAATTTACTTGCATGTAAAAGATCCTCAAGCCTAAATGACGCCTCTGAGCTAAATTCAAATTACCTGTTTCTCGCCCAAGAAATACCCCTCCTTTCTCTCCTAGTTGGTGAAAGGAGCGTAGCGAAATTTGCGTGGTCAGACGGAAGAGCGGGCCCGAGTCTCGCCACGTAAAATAAGGCAAATTCAATTCAAAAAAAAAAAAACCCTTCAGGCCGGCGCTGGATGTGAGGTTCAGCGTGGCGGAAACGCAGACACGTACCTGGATAAACCATGAATTCCACTTGCGGGCCTAATGAGCTGCGTAGTGGACGCCCGAAATCAGTCCCCTCTTCCAGGACGGGCCCAGCGCCGCGTGTTGGGCGGAGGGGGGAGGTGCTTGGTGGGCGGCGCGCGTGCCGCGGGACACGCGCATAAAAACCGGTCCGCCCGCGCCGCGCCGCTCGTCGAAGCGCTGCGTGCCACCTCGGAGCGAGGCCGGCCGGCGCGGAACCACTGATAACGCACCTGCACAGAGGCTACTTTGCAGAGCGGTCAACAGTAATCTCTAAGAAGTAAATCAGTTGCGGAAATTAGCTGAACACGTGCGGGCATTTCGCGCTTTGTTAGATCATGCCCTGAACTAGGCGTTGTGAAATGGGGGCCTGTAAATTCCCATTATTTATTTCTACAACTGTTACAAATATAAAATATACAAGTATAAAAATTAAAAGAAACCCGTAAAATATTTAAGAACACGGCCATATAATAAAATAAAATATGTGACCATCTCCATGCTACTTGTTACTGCACTTCACTTGTGAAAGTTAAGAACACGTAATACAGCGGGCCAGGTTAAGTCTCTCCATATCGAGCCGAGTCAGGGGTGCAACTACTGCCGTCGTTCCCGCTCTCAGCCTCGCCGTCGTGAATGGCCCACCTGCCTCAATACGTCTACGCCCCCGCCGGACGGTGGGGCGCTGCCTGATGCTCGTGATAACAACATATTTTGTTGATGGCACTTTCATCGGCATGGTACCACTGCGCAAAAACGTTCCTGACGCACTGTATTTCTAAACCAAGAAATACTATTATACCTGTACGATTATGTCACACAGAATATCAAGTAATGAATTTATGTCTTAAATTCTTTAAGTATTACGGACTAAGGAACAAAGCTCATAGACGACATTCACGAGCCACGATTTGTGTTTTCCATAAACACCAGAAATGTCATTTCCGAAAGTAAACCACTAAAGGTACCCTCAAAGAGATAATAGTTTTGCGCATTTAAGTATGTGATTAGTACGTTACTGCCTTTAAATGATTTAGGTTCCACTAATGTTCTATAGGGTAAAGGATCTTTCAAACAAAGGGTTTGATTCAGTTCATTATCTATGAGTATTGCTCTAATGCCTGTTGTACCCTATGATTGTGCTTTGATTGGTCTTGAGTACAAAATTAATGTTTGCCTTTGACTGATGTTATAATAAGTGTCCCATCACACGTTTAATTTGTAATAATCTTATTTATATGATTCAAAACGGGTACTGAGATCCTGGGCTGCAATTGCTCTGGATTTTTACGTTTTCTAAATTGGGTATTACGTTGACTTCAATATGTTTAAAAAAAAACTTACTAGTTGAGCCTGTTCTAACATTCTGCACATTTTAAAATAATTGTTTCAAAGGTGAAATATTCAGAACGACAGGAATCGAACTTTGAACGTTTCTGACAACCTCTTACATTAGTATAATAGTTTTCTGATCTTATTAAAACATATACTAAAATATTTTTAATAATTTATTTCTTTGACATTTTGACCGTAGTTGGGTTTTTTCAAAAAATGTGAGGTCCATGTTTGTTGAAAAAAATTAACCAGCTAGCATTTTATAAAAACTTGACAATATTACAATATAAAAACATTGATCATGTATGTGAAGTAGCGAACATTATCAGGCGAACTGATTGAATATGTGATTTATTCCTTATAATATGATATATTCCTTAAAATGTCTATTGGTGTATTCACAGAATGTAGGTGCCCTCTAAAAATGTAATAGAACGTTCTAAAAGATCATATTTTGTAGATTATGATATACGAAACGTAACTCGTGTCTTCTTAGGAACACGCAATTTAATTGTTATTTTAATAGCATAAAAAGTATAATTTTCGATTTGAGCATAATGAAACTTAATGTAAGTTGCGAGCAGTATGTTGCTTGATTTCTCCTTTGCGTCATAGTCTGCGAAATTCTTCTTTTTTTCATCTTAAATATGTGTGACGCAGTGCTGAGGGAGATAATTCTTTTTTCGGCAATAGCACACAGAGGCTTTTTTATCTACCGATTCTGACAAACGGAGCAAAATCATCATTCTTCCTTAGCGTATTACATAAAGGATAATGAGACAGACTCTAACGAAGGATGTGCAATAGACTGAATACCTCTGGCGTCGCCATGCACTGGTTCGTACTCGGGACAGCGACGGCTTCGTGTGGTGACGCGATCGAGCTCCATCGCGACCTTCTGAAATTCCAGCCTCGCCATAATTTGCGGTGTTACGGCGCCGTGAAGATGCGAAGCCAGAGGTAGAGACAGAATCCCGAGAACCGTAGCGACGAAAACGCTGGAGTAAGAACCGGATGAAGGGCAGTAAGTGCGAGATGTCCTGATAGTAGTCAAAATGGGTGGAGGTAAAGCCTTCCGAGTGGTACAAGATCTGTGTATTCGACACCGATATAAATTAAAGGTGTTTATACTGTGATCGAGGGGCTGAGGTAATTAATAGGGAACAAAATACTTCATGTAAAAATAACAATAATAATAATAATAATAATAATAATAATAATAATAATAATAATAATAATAATAATAATAATAATAATACATATTATGCCGCGGAAAAGATGGTAGGTCTGATTTTGAAGAAAAGTGAAAAAAATATTGTAGGCAGGGAACTGTCAAAAGCACAAATACTGTTCGGAATTCTGTATCAACAACATCGTTGATGATTTGCAAAGCAGCTAATATGGAAGTAGATTTGTATTTTACCAACGTAATATTAACATTTTATAAAGCCATGCGAAGTGTAGAGATGGGCGCGGTGAGGTTGATAGCAACGGCCGTCGCGTGGGTGCGCGGGTGGGCCGGGGCCGCGACCGCCACCGCAACCAGAGACGCGCGCGCGCAACCGTTTTTCCTTTCATTAGACGGGCTAACAAGCGGCCGGGGGCTCCGCTCGCGTTTCTACCTGCGGGGAAGACGGGTGCGGGCGCGGCAGAGGAGGTGGCAGATAATTTGACACAGGAGCACAGCACGCATCCCCGGCCCGTTGCTCGGAAACGGTTGTCAAGCAACGCCGCTGCTCTCCTCGGCCCCGCGCACCCCGCGGTCCGAGGCAGCGGCTTCTTGTCATCGACGGTTGACGGAGAGCGCGCTCTCTCTCTTGCTCTCTCACTCTCTTGCTCTCTCACTCTCTTGCTCTCTCACTCTCTTGCTCTCTCACTCTCTTGCTCTCTCACTCTCTTGCTCTCTCACTCTCTTGCTCTCTGTCTCTCTCTCGCCGTCTCTCTGACTTTCTCTCCGTCTCTCTGTCTCTCTCTCCGTCTCTCTGTCTCTCTCTCCGTCTCTCTGCCTCTCTCTCCGTCTCTCTGTCTCTCTCTCCGTCTCTCTGTCTCTCTCTCTCCGTCTCTCTGCCTCTCTCTCCGTCTCTCTGTCTCTCTCTCTCCGTCTCTCTGTCTCTCTCTCTCCGTCTCTCTGTCTCTCTCTCCGTCTCTCTGTCTCTCTCTCCGTCTCTCTGTCTCTCTCTCCGTCTCTCTGCCTCTCTCTCTCCGTCTCTCTGTCTCTCTCTCTCCGTCTCTCTCTGTTTCTCTCTCTCTTTTTCTCTCTATCTCTGACTCTCTCTTTCTCCCTCGTTGTCTCTCTCTTTGTCTCTCTGTCTCTCTTTGTCTCTCTGTGTCTCTCCTCTCCTCCGCTCTTCTCTTCTATTCTCTCCTCTCTACCTATCTACCTATCTATCTATCAAACTACCTCATTTTAATGAATTTTGAAATGGTGGCGTAATGCATTACGGGGCTCTTATGAGCAAACCACGACTCTGATTTTGTAATCTATTTATAGATATTATTTTCAATAGGTACTTCAGAAAGTTCGAAACACTGAATACATCATAACTCCAAAGCAATTATGATTGTGCAAATCGGGTCATTTCAGCATTACGTTTGAGAGTTGACAGAAATTTTAACACGTCAGCTGTTGTGTGAAAGTTGTGTACTAACATACTCTCTAAGATAGGATTCCATTTTATTGCAATTTGTCATGGAAGCGGCCGTGCTGATGTAATAGCGTAGAGAAGATATTTTATTTGACGTATCGAATTTTGTTCTACTATTTACCCGTATGTACTACTTGTTCACAAAAATTCCTTAATTTCAAACAGAATTTTCCTCAAAACAGCTCCAAATGGTTTCTTGAAAATTTTCATATGAAAAGATACTCTGCTCTTCAATAACATTTCGACAAACGCAGTTCGATTAAAGCGGACCTGTCGAGGGTTTGCTCTCGCTGCACCAGTTTGCAGTTCCCGAGCGCACTAGACTCTAGCACCCTGGCCAGCGCCGGCGGCTCAGTGCTGCTTCCGCGACCGCCAAGGAGAAAATGTAGGAGCAGGGACGTGGGATTGGAAGATGTAAGCGCATACGGAATGGGTACAAATGTCCATCAAGTGAAGTTGCTTTTAACGTTGAAAAAATAAACTGAGGTTCATTCATGTATAATGAAAATGTGGGTTCAAAAAGTTTAATATCTACAGCGATGTGCAAAGCTAAACGTAATCTTATTTGTACACATAACACATTGTACTAGAAACATTATTACTTGTATTGTATTTATATTAATACACGATTACTTCATACATTCTCACATTACACAGTTTTTCAAATACATCAAAAATTGTTTCTACTTGCTGCCTGCTGAAAGAAAATACTCTGGCGTAAACGAGATAAAATTAAGGTTCATTAGAGAAAACAATTGTTCGCGAATGCATGTGGAAGCTACATACAAAGAAGCAGTAGCAAATAATGCAGCAATTACGGAACTCCAGGGAAGAGTAGTATCCTCCTACCGTAATTACCCTGGAGGCGCCTTCGTAGAAATTCTCAAGGGTCTCTGACCTCTCATTATTCCTCTTCCCCTCTTCGAGTTCTGAAGGCGTTGACGAACGAGGTTGTGCCCAACGTGGATAAACGGGCCCGATTCATTAAGATAACATGAAGAAATGTAAGAGTTCTTTAGTGAAAAATAAAATATGAAATATCAATATTACGTCAACGAATAGTAACTATATGCAATGTTCTCTAAATTTTGTGTTTTGCAATATTTTTTATAATTTGCTAATTTCAAGGAAAATATTTATAGGTGTGAAAGCTGGTATGTTTACATCTGAAAAGGCCTTGGAGCATTGTTATCATATAAGCAAGTTTTGTTAAACGTTGTTTAGACGTGTAAATTCAGTATTTATGTACGCAATTGTTGCCCATGTACACATAAAAAGATGTCAAAATCTCCTTAAGAATTTGTTCTTAGATGTTGGGAAATGGACATAATGTTCTCTGTTACAGTGAGTTTGGAGAAACGTGGTTTTCAAGTATTACCTGCAGTGAGGCACATAAAATATAACAATAATATCAATAATAATAACAGTAATGATAATAAAAAAATCAATCTCTAAGGCCTGCTCCTCTACATATAATAATTGCTTTGCAGTTATTATAATTTTCAATAATCGTCAAAACGCGAGAAAAACGCAATTAAATGCAACGGCAATGTATAGTTTAATTTTAGTCGTAGGCTATGTCTTCGAATTCAATGCAGTTTAGTATTTTGGAACTTCCAGGGGTGCTTAATATAGTGACGAATAATAATTTTGCTGTAATAAATGTTTTTAAATAATTGAGTGTTGTAAAGATAGATTATTTACATTGCATGTTCATGTTTGTCGCGCTTTTAACTATCGTGTAAACAAATTAGCGTCTTCATTCCGTGCATGACAATTCTTTCAATATCTATAAATTATCTCTAGTAGAAACATTATATTTGGTTGCATGCATTGTTTTTAAATCATTGGGAATGATGTTATGTTCTAAATATATTTGTACAAATCAATTACCTCTTCTAAGCCGTATGTAAAATATACAAACATCTACGTAGATAATAGAGCAACACAAAAATATGTAAACTGGTAACAAACAAATTACCTTCTTTTATACTCATAATTGATTAAAATATTTTATCAATGTTATTTTACAATTCTGTTGGACAAGTTCTTCAAGATGCAATTAGCACATAAAAATCAGGCTTTTAATAAAAATAATATTATTTCACTAATTTTCTCTTGTGATTTAAATAAATCGCGAGCTATTCAGTGGCTCATTAAAATACTCATCTTAGCAGCATTTTTATACACTCATGAAATGGAAGAGAGGGAACAATTTGCCTGCGGACGTTGTAGCATGTTGTTTTTTGCTGGATGCGTGCTCTTCCCTGTGGCTCTTCCTGGAGCGCAGCCCTTATTTCGATGTTAATTTCCTGTTTGCTTACGTCTCCCGCAGCGATTAATGTTGTAGGCAGCTTGTTTATTTTTGCTCGGTGGCTGTTTGTATTTCCACAGCGTAGCTCCCGCGATTCCCCGGCATTGTGCTTTTAGCCGACGAACAAATGACCTCGACGAATAAGTCATGTTTGCGTTATTGAATGTTCCATAGCATACACGCACGTACACTCACTGTACTTCACATCGAAAATATTAAATGATATTTTCTTTGCGACCGGTTTCGAGGGCGTGATTTTGAAAAATGTTTTCCTCTCATTGAGCCGCGGAAGTCAACTGTCGAGCGCCGCCGAAAGCCGTAGCTCTAAACGGCCGGTGCGGAACAACAAAAGCCCCTCTGCGGGTCGTTTAGCGCCAGGCGTATTTCGGCGGCGTTGCTACGTTGTCACCAGTCGCCTGCTGCCGACTGCTGTGCGCCGCCTCATCCCTCTCGACCCCCTCCCCTCCCCCTCCTCCCCTCCCCCTCCTCCCCACCCTTCTCGCCCCTCCCCACCCTTCTCGCCCCTCCCCTTCCCACCCGCCCCTCCTCTCTTCACACGCCACTTCCCGCACCACCCATCCGCACCCACCTCTTCCCACCCCCTCGTCACCCGCCCCTTCCCTCTCTTTCCCTCCCCTCCCTCCCCTTCCCCCTTCCCTCCCCTTCTCTTCCACAAAACCTCCTCCCCTCCCCCTGCCCCTTCCCTCACACTCCTCAACACACTCCTACCCTTCACCGTGCCCCTTTTAGCCGCCCCGCCCCTCCGTGCTCCATCACGTCCTGCGCCGTCCCACTCCGCCCCGCTTCTGCCCGATCCACCTCGATTGGCGCCCGGTTGATTGTCCGTTTTAACCCGAGGCAGCCTCGCGCAAAGTTAATTGGCATCGACCAGCGCGCGGTGCAGGTGGGCGCCCGCGGGGCCGCTCCGGCGCGACACTGAGGGGCCGTGGGCGGCGGGGGGGGGCGGACGGTCGCACCCACGAGGGCGCGTGGGGAGGTGCTGCGATGTGACTGGCGCTGCCGGTGCCGAGAGTTCACAGAGTTGGCTAGCGGGGGTGACTGGCAGAAAATGGACGCTGCAAATGGTGCTGAAGAAATGAAAGTGCTGAGTTGGATGGAAATTTACGTCTCTTAATGGCGATAATTTTGTTGAATAAAGTTGAGAAAAACCGAGGAGAAAGGAAAGATCTCGCGCGGTTCGTGGCCCGTTTGTTAGGGTACTGCTCCGGCGTTGATCGGGGAAACACCGGAACACCACCGATCAGAGCAATGGACCTCATGGACTATCGACCTTTAGAATCCGGATGGAATTCGACCTAGACATACAGTTAGTGTCGAAAACCCTGTACCGTAGGGTCTCCAACGCCAGGACAGAGTAGCTGCAAAAAAGCGGCAGTGCTAGGTATGAGCTATTTCTGTTGGTATAAATGTATTATAGATGATTCTGACAATTGTGAGATATAAATTTGATATCTTGAACACAAGCTGTACGATTCAACATGTACTGTACACGTTATATTTCTTCCTAATTTTGGTTTCGTGTTTCTGAAGACCATCGTAGCAATAGTTTTTGAAAACTTCAAAAACAACTTGAATATAACCCCAACCTTTGGTAGTAGCTAGGTTTTTCTCTGTGAAAGTTACAATTCTCATTCTTCTTTTAAGTTGGTGTGTGAATGAAGCGTCTCAATTAAAAGACATGTGTGTGTCATGTAATGAGTCATTATCTTTATGTGTAATATAATATAGTTCATATTTTGCCTTTTTCATAAAATACATATTTTCTAAGGGTGAGATTTAAATACACTTATCTCTTAATCATGTGCCTTTTCATGAAGTCATATATTCTTCGCTGAGAACTTTATTAAACATTAGCTTATTCGATCCGAGATCTGTCGTACCACCACTTTCCTTGTATACTCTCGGGCCCACATAATAAGCAATGGACAATAATCTGCTGAAGGAGAATATCAGAGCTCGTGCGTTGCGCGGCCCGGCTTTAGCTCGAGTTGCAGCGTAACAGGTGGCTGCAGCCGTGTCCCTCGCATAGGTGAATTTTTAACAGCGTAAATACGCAGTGCGCAATTGTTCGTCGGCAGCCGTAATTAGGAGCACCTGTACTCGCCCGCGCGTTCGCCTGGCGCTGGCGGCGTCAAGTGCTCTGGCGACGAGGGCTGGGCTGAGATGGGAGGGGCGGGGCAGAGCGGGCGGGGCGGGGCAGAGCGGGCGGGGCGGGGCGGGGCGGCGCGGCGCGAGGAGGGGTGGGGCGGCGCGGGGCGGAGCGGGGAGGAGCGGTGCGGGCGTGGAGGGGCAGGGAGGGGTGAGCGGGGCGACGGGGGCCGGGGCGAGGCAAGCGGGGCGGGGGAGGGGCGGGCGGAGCGGGGCAGCGAGGGATGGCGAGGAGGGGAGGGCGCCAGCGGGCAGTGGGCGCTGGCGAGTGGCGCGTTGGCGGTGAACGATGGCCCAAGCACTTGCTCGGAACGTTGCACAAAGCCCTCGTTTGTATCTGCGCCATTGGACGGATTAAGCGATTTCGTGTTTTGCAAGGCTCACGAGATACTTGGATTTTTTTAAAACCGCGTTTTAAAAAATTGGGGTTATATCGAAAGGGCATATAAAATTGTGGCAAAAATAATTTCTGTGATGATAGAACAAACAAAGCATTTTAATTCTAATAAAATAGTGTAGGCATAATTGAGTGCAAAAGTGGCCTAACTGCTTTCTGCCTCGAGAACGAAAGTGGCCTACCTGCCATCTCCAATTCATGGCCACTTTTGCTCCGGCGGGTGAATACAGTTGTGCCACTATTGCCCTAGTTGCCACAGTGAAAATACATTTGTTATGTATGTTCAAGGTGCGTTGAATAATATATCACAATACATTGTATTTTCCTCCTAATAGTACGAGTGATGGGGTATGCATCGAGGGAGATCTTGAACTACAGATAGCTCTTGTCTGTAGTACGAAGGGAAAAAATTCAATAAAATGATAACACATTTCCGACAGCAGGTTTTGAGTAGACTTTTTTGTGATTTGAAGATTCTTGTTTAATTTGTAAAATGGGAGAATTTGCCAAACACGTCTTCATAATTTGGCACATGGTGGTTAAGTAGAAGAGATAAAAATGATTATCCGGAAGTTTGAAAGAGTCACTTGTGTAGAGTATTGTTCAAATATGTTTCATTTGTGATGATACTTACAATACAGAAGTGTATTTTGTGAGAAATTTATATTTATTCTGATTTGTAATTACCATTTATTTTTACTGTACATTCCATGGTGGTTATTGAAAGGCTGAATACTTGTGTTAAAGTTACGTATTTTATCAATAATTTTAAAATGTATTAAATAAAAATACAAGTATAATATTTACTCTGGATATTAAATATCAGCGTTTGTGTATTTAGTTCTGATTACAAAATTCATAAATGTTATTTTATACTTTTATACATTTCTCACATTTGTCACAATGTATAGTAGATAATTACTTTTCTACGAGTTTTTCTACCTAATAAAAAATATTTGTTTGAAAATTGTTACAGTGAAAAATGCAGTATAAATATATAAATCCGTTGCCACATCCTTATCAGCTATTTTTAACATAAATACTCCAACAGAAGTTCTGTATCATGTATTACTCAGTAAATTCAATACCGGTGTTATTTTTACATTTTAAGCTTGTAGGTGATATTTTCAAGCAGGTTTTTGAGTCGTTGAATGTAACAGGAGTAGCCTAAGGGCGTCTAAATCCACAGCAACGAATCCAAACTAGTGAGACGTTCTAAATTAATTAGCGTTGCAATTGCTCTCAGAGGTCTTTCATTATCCGCTTATTCGTCCTTGAAGCAAGCGAGCATGTTTCCCTACATCGTTACCTCCATAATATTAGGAAGTGGGATTTGGAACTGTCAGAGTAAAGTCAGTAAGGGAGCTCCGACTCTAGCGGGGTGATGTTCCGAGTTGCCGAGGGGCGTAACACCATCGATCACGCCCTAAGACTTGCCCGGCCCTTTCCCTGTTCCTCGTCTTTCAGGCGGCCATGGGGGACCTTCGGGCCCTGCGGTGCGGCGCGGCGCGGCGCGGCGCGGCGTGGCGTGGCTCCACGGTGGCAACGGGGTCTCTGTGAGACCGGTTGCTCTTTCGACGCGGCTTCAAATATGCGCCCTCTCTCAAATATGAGAAAATAATTAGAGATGATCGCATGTCTAATTAGTAGGAAGCGCAGGTCGAGGACGTAGGGCGAAGGGCGCCGATAATTGTTGCGCATCTAATTATGGTGAGGTGGGGACGCGGGGGCGGAGATCACAGGATGCGCCCTTCGCCTGCCGCGACGCGTGCGCCCGTCCGCCGGGTGCCCTTCCGCCCTTGGACTCTTCCGCCCTCCGCCGCCGCAGTTTCATTACGCGGGCCGCCCCTGTCCGCCCGTGTTAGGGGAGAGGATGAGCGGCAGGCGGAGACGCAAGAGCGGGAAGGGAAGGGGAGGGGTGGGGCGGGGTGGGGTGGGGAGGGAGAGGAGAGGAGAGGAGGGGCGACGGGGTCGCGGCGATTGCCAGCGCTGCGGAAGTGGTCGCCACAACAGGGGCGAGAAGTTCGATCGAGACGCGGAAGCGGTGTGGATGCGTTGGGAGGGAGGGGCAGGGCTGACAGTCGCGGCGGAAGACAAACCAAAAGTTCAAAGAGAGTAAACTGCAATATTAGGGGCTATATATTAATTAATCTACGTGAGTGATGTGCTCTTTAGCCTCGCAGCTGACCTGAGAGCACACAAAAGTTCACATGATATGTGGTTGGGAACACAATCGTGCGATGACATAATGAAGTTGAGAGTTCTGAAACAAAACAGGAGTAAACCGACGCTGAGAATGATAGCTTCTAACGATGAAAGAAGTGAAAAGTAAAATAGCGAATCAAAAAAATTGAAAGAGTTGCAAGACCAAAAGAAGTAGTTAAAAAAATCAGTAAGGATGCTAGCGAGATGAAGTTGAAAACACGGGTTTAAGCGACCAAGCTTGTCGCAGAACTAGTGAACCTAGAGAAGGCTTCCAGTAGGACAGTCTGAGGTGGATCTGAAACCTAGGACTAAGAAATGAAGTAATAGAGAAACGTGTAATGGAGAAGGAGCTCACGAGGAGGAAGACTTCGCGGAGATGGGAACAGTTGAATAAAGGAGGTACTGTCGGAAGGAAACCTGAGGAACTGTTGGGTCGCTAGAGCTCTGATGAAGCAACCGGGTACATAATAAGACAGCGCGGATGTGTGTGCGTGAATGTGAGGCGTGCGAAACGAGAAAAGAAAGATTACTTAAAAGTGGAGAGGTTGCGAAAAGAAATAAGAAGATAAGAAATAGAACCACAGCTTAGTCGAAAACTGAAATCAGTGAAAAAAAAACAACAACAATTTTTCATAAAAAATGTGAGATGTGAAACCAGCAACGATGAGATGCTGGCGAGAAGAAAAAGTTCGCATGCGACTATAAGATAACATTACGTTTAAAACAGCCAGGGAGGAAGACTCGGACTTGAAAACGAAGGAGCGCCTGCCCGTCGAGTGAACCACGAGGGGTGACGGGGTGCCAGGGCGGCGTACAAGGGGCTGCGAGGTTTGCCCGCGGGCCAGCGCAGAGGGATCTGCGAGCACGCGAGGGGGCGGGCGCGGAGAACCAGGCAGTACACAAAACAGCCCGCTGCTCCTTTGGAGGCGGACGCGTCTTGCCTCGCGCAACATCCCTTAATTGGCTCGCTCTCCTCCTCGAGAACATCTCCGCGCGCCGACCTCGTCGCCGGGGCGGCCGCGTTAATTTTTTTTTTTTTTTTTGCTGCTTAAATAAAACATGCGCTCTGTGGGTGGAGTACTCATCTGTCGACCTTTTGCCCTTTGGCTTTCGCTCACAGTTTCAACATCGTGGGGTCGGATGTTGAGGAATTATTTACCTACCACAAATACTTAATTATTGTGAAAAGGGTAGCTTCAAGGAGTTCCTTGATGTACGCGTGTTTATGCGAGCAGTACGAGGCTGATTATTTTGTGAATTTATGTTTGTAATTTAAACTCGTGTTTTCGCTTCAGGGTGCATTTAGAAACTTATTTTGTTCTTTCCAGCATTGAGAACGTCAATATAAAATATAAAACTAAATAGTGTATTTCTTTCACTCACGATGTAATTCATAAAAAATTCCATACAACTGTGAGTTGCGCAGTTAAAATACTACAGAAGAAATGTCTCAGGCGATTTTTATTTCAAATGGCAAGCCATAAGTTTAACTTTACTCATTGTGTTAGTCATGATTGTTCCCAGTACTCATCGAACACAGAGGCGAGAGATGAGCATCTCTCCTACATTCATCTCTTTCAATCTACAAAGCTCATACTCCAAAGCAGATATGATCACTTTTGACTGGGTGTCATTGGGATATTGTGCGTGATACATGAAGTTGGTAGGCCCGCGAGCATTAGCGCCGTTGCTGCACAGGAAGAGGGGTGACTGTCGTAGAAGGGAAGCAGCGCCCGAAGGGGAGGACGAGGACGAGGACTGGGGCGCAGAGAATGCAAAAGTGTGAGGGAGCACCGCGCACAGTAGAACTGACGACTCTGTGATGTGACGAGCGCGGCTCCCTTTCATTTGTTTGCGATTATTTTTCTCGCCCGCCTCGGGCGACAGGGGACGCAGCCTACTCTCAGATCTCTACCCTCTCATCTTCGTTGCCACTTCTGTTATACTACGTTGATATCTTGCGATCTCTCGTGGATGTTTTATCACAGTCTCAATATCTCAGCGTCCAATATATTTTCTGATGTCAACTTTTATAATCTCTGCATTTGTATATTTCCACTGGATCGTCGAATAGTCATACAACTACATGAATATTGCATGACCACTAGTTGTAAGCAGGCTTGTAAACCCTCACAGCCTCTACTGCCTCGTTTACTGGTACTTTCCTTCCTTTTCATTGTTATGTGTTCTACGAACAGATTTTTCCCTAGATTTTATTACTGATTCTCCCTCCAGCGTTATATATTTTTTCATACCGTATCTTCTGTTTTCCTTGCCATTTGACCATCCATATCCACTCTTGTCGCTTTCGACTTAACAGACTGTACTCCTGTTGGGTACTCATCTTCGTGCACTCACACCCGATAGATGTTCTGGCCAGAAGTTGTCTTTGCCGCTTGAGGCACCATACAAATGGCCGGAAGGCATACAGGCTTTAAGCCGATGAGGGCTCTGCCACGCCCACCTGCACTAACGATAAGAGGATCGGGCGCTCACTTGGAGAGACATCACAATATTAAAGGCACACGGGGGGGGGGTCACATACAGTGAAAATTTATTTTAATGTACGTCACGAGCTTGTTGATGACTTTCAGAAAGAATGTTCTGATGTAGTATAAATACGTGATATTTTGGGATTAATTGACACAGTATAAATATATGACAGTTCAATTGATTTGAGAAATGCGATAATGTGTGGCATTTCACTGAATAAATTCTGAACAATTTACTTTTTATAGGTTTATTTTTTATGTCTCAGATAACCTTTGAGGAAGATATTGATGATTTCGTATTAATATTTTTTTATTCATTCATGTTATAATTCATTGTTTTCTTTGTTGCAGGTGAGTTTTGCGATATCATCACCTAAACATACAGCATTGTCAATCGCGGTGAGTGTATTACCTTTTAAAAAGAATATACATTTTGTGCTCTGCGACGTTAATCTGCATACATAGAGGAGTATTACTTCTGTTAATTCTTTCATTACAACCTCAAAACACAACTGACTTTTCAAGAAAGCGTCTGCACCTTTCTGGTGTTAAACCTTCTAGCGTGTATAAGCAAATTATTCCAAAATGTTATTGATAAGATTCTCATCATGACAATCAATAAGACCTCTTGTTAGGTCAATGAATTGTGAAATCATTGTCGCTACTGTCATCACAGAAACATATGCGGATTCTGAACATGTGCGGTATCTCTTCCAAATACTCATATAAACTTCGTAATCATTGAAAATAAAAATTTATGTATCTGTAAATTTATGAAAGATACTATGGCAAACATTAAAACGAATTGGTTTTGGCCTAGAAAAAACTTATTTTAAGCATGACATTTTTTGTAGTAAAAGTTTTAAATTCATAACAATGAAATCCAGTAATATTAAATCTCCTGTGATGAATTCTAGCGTCCGCCTGCCCTGATCCGTAGTTTTTGTGGTTTCTCTGATCAATACCAGGCGAATTGACTCAGCAATACCCTAACAAATGGGCCACGGAACATGGGCGCGATCTGGGTCTAGCGCTCCGCGTTCGCTGCCCTGCTGGAGAGAAACCTGAGGACGGAAAACTAAAAGACGACGAGTAGATCAGCGTCGTCTAAATTTCAGTGCGAATGCTACCATCTCCCGGGATGCACCGTAATGATCTCCAGCAGATAACGCGCCTTTAATTAACAATTTCTCCCACACACTCACTCACTCACTTACTCACTCACTCACTCATACTCATACTCATTCACTCTCTCCGTCCCTCCCTCTCTTTCTTTATCTCCCTCCCTCTATCTCCCTCCCTCTCGTTCTTTATCTCCCTCCCTCTCGTTCTTTATCTCCCTCCCTCTCTTTATCTCCCTCCCTCTCGTTCTTTATCTCCCTCCCTCTCTTTATCTCCCTCCCTCTCTTTATCTCCCTCCCTCTCTTTATTTCCCTCCCTCTCTTTATTTCCCTCCCTCTCTTTATTTCCCTCCCTCTCTTTATTTCCCTCCCCCTCTTTATCTCCCTCCGTCTCTTTATCTCCCTCCGTCTCTTTATCTCCCTCCGTCTCTTTATCTCCCTCCGTCTCTTTATCTCCCTCCGTCTCTTTATCTCCCTCCGTCTCTTTATCTCCCTCCGTCTCTTTATCTCCCTCCGTCTCTTTATCTCCCTCCGTCTCTCTTTATTTCCTTGTCTTTCTTTATCTCTCTCTTCATCTCTCTCTTCATCTCTCTCTTTATCTCTCTCTTTATCTCTCTCTTTATAACTCTCTCTTTATATATATCTCTCTCCCTCGCTCTAATGTATGTGGTCAGAGCCAACCTTTGCAGTCCTCTTCGAATCCCCCCAGCCCCCCTTCCTCTGCGGCCTCAGTGGCGCATTCCACGGGTGCAGCTTCGCAGAGGCGAGCGCGGTGCCGGGGGCGGGGGCGGGCGTCGATTTCCGTTCGCGCGGCCACGTGGCGGCGGCGGCGACACTTCGCTGGAGCGGCGCGCGGCGGCCGCGACGGAGGCGGCGGAGGCGGAGGCGGAGGCGACGGTGGAGGTCGTGCGCCGGCATAAGCAGGCCTGCGGCGGGAGATAAGGGCGCGGCCGCGGACGCCGCCTTTTGCTCCTGGCCCCTGCACTCCCCCCGCCCCCCGACGTACGCCGCGCGAATATAGAAATTTCGGCGCTTCTTCCGACGCTGATAAGATCCCGCTCGAAGTCCTGGAGTGGTTCGCCGGGCCGTGTGAATGTGTTAGAATAAGGTTTTTCGGTACAGTGGGATAGGCTTAGTAGCCGGAGTTTCAGTAGGCGTTTGATCTATTACCAAATTTGCCATTGAATGTTGGGAATTGGATGTGGAAAATCTGTATTAATACATTTGATGATTCCGTCTTTTATGTAAAAAGGAATCGTAGCTATTGAGGGACAACACAATCCTCTGGAGAGAGAAATCTCAATAGTATGCCCCCAACACGCGTTAGGAATTCTCTTAATTACGAATGATCTGTTACGCGTTCACCTCCATGAATTTACAGTTTCATTGAAAAGAAGAATAAACATTACTAGTCGAACAACTTACGAAAAATATTTACGAAAACTAGAAACATATGATGAGTTATTCTGACAAATATCCTGCACTATTACATCGCGTTCCAAAATTGTTCAAGAAAAGAAAGCACATCGAGTCGGCCTAGATAGCCAAGTTCGCTAAGGCTGAAGCGCCGTAGTGACCTCGGCTCGAGGGTCGCGGGTACGAATACTTTCTCGGGCATGGGTGTTCGTGTTGACTTGAATTGTTGTTCCGACTTTTTTTTTTTCAACTTTCCCCCCGCCAGTAGCCCTGGCGAGGCGGGAGATTATTTTCGAGTAGGGGTACATGCGCCGCAGCTCTTCGGCTTATGCGGCAAAGAAGGGGGCAGTGCTTACTTACTAACCTATTTTGTAACTTAACCTATGGATGAAGCCGGCACTTTGGCCGGCAACCTAAGATTAGCACAAGACTTTGTAATTTACTACATGCTTACTTGTTTTCGTTTTCTTGGATTTTTTTTCTTTTCCATTCACACTAGGTTCTATTTACACTTGACACACGCTTGTTGTTCCTACAGTTCCCCCTACAGTTAAAATAATCACAATGGTCACTTTATTACTAAGATGTTAAATAGCGGCCTAAAAAAAGGATAGTGATATGGTATGTGGTGACAGAAAAATTGGTTTAATGGAGTCTCTGAATTATTATAAAGAAAACTCTATTCACGGAACATTTTCAAGTTCTCTGCAGCAAAAAAAATACAGAATTACTATAAATATTATTACACGTTAAAATATTCAAGAAGAAACTCTCATCCAATTGAAATTTGTGCCATCAAGCGTAAAATCAGATTTCACATCTGTCCACACATATTCCTCTGCACAGCTCCGCCCGTTCTGGGAAAACGGGCGCTGTTCCGCGAACTGCCAAAGCCCTTCTTCCGCTGCAGCGAAAGCGAACTCGATATTGGGGTATCGTAAAGTGGGAAACCTTCCGTTACTTAAGGAGATCCCGTCGCCTGCGGTCCGCGGCGTGGAGGACGCATCTAGGGGAGAGGGGGAGGGAGAGAGGGGGGAGGGAAGGCGGTGCGTGCGAATCCCTGCGAGCGATCGTGAGGCACGCCTTGCGGCGGCGGCGGAGGTGGCACAGATGGCAGTGGATAGCGGGGATGGTGGAGGAGGTTGTGCGGTGGCGGGGGAGGTCGCGGCGGCGGTGGAGATTGCGGCGGCGGTGGAGATTGCGGCGGCGGTGGAGGTGGCAGCGGTGATGGAGGTTGCAACGGCGGAGGAGGCAAGAACGGGTCAGATGGTGGCGGAGATGCAGCGGCGGTGGTTGTGGAGGCGGTAGCGGTGGAGGCGGTAGCGGTGGAGGCGGTAGCGGTGGAGGCGGTAGCGATGGAGGCGGTAGCGATGGAGGCGGTAGCGGTGGTGGAGGCGGTGGATGCGGCAGCGGCGGAGGTGGCAAAGAAGACAGTGGCAGCGGGGATGGTGGAAGTGGCGGCGGCGTGGGAGGTGGCAACGGCGGCGGCAGAGCTGGAGGAGGCAGTGGATGCGGCAGTGGCGGATTTGGCACAGATGGCAGTGGCAGCGGGGATGGTGGAAGTGGCGGCAGCTGTGGCGGAGGAGGTCGCGGCGACGGATGAAGTGGCAACGACGGCGGCGGCGGTGATGGAGGCAAGAACGGATCAGATGGTGGCGGAGATGTAGCGGCAGTGGTGGTGAAGGTGGCAACGAGAGAGGTGACGGCGCAGCTGGCTGCGGGGGTGTTGGCAGTGGTGGGGTGGTGGCAGAGGCGGAGGTAGCGGCGACCTTGCATCATCTACCTCCGCCACTCACGGTTCTATTGCAACAACAGCCGCTGCAGTTTTAGATGTAGATACGAACCTTGATGCCCCAAATGGATTTTTTAGCGCTGTAGCCATCACTATATCATTCCATCTTTGGCTAGCTCGTTTCGAATCCTCTTCGATCCATGTTGAATGTAGGATGCACAAAGCAAGTGTGTGGGAGTTTTTTTCTCGGAGACTAAGGGACCAATCACTTAACTAAGGGATTTCTTTCTCTCATTCCACCATTGTTCCATTATCATTTATTCATCAGAATCATATAAGCATCGATTTCATTTTCGCTTTTCACGCTCTCCCAAATACACTGAGATACAACATTACTATTATTATTATTATTATTATTATTATTATTATTATTGATATTATTATTGATATTAATATGGTTATTATAAATTAATTAATAACAAAAAATATTGTTGTTGAAGGGTCGAAGAACTTAAGTGATCGATGCACACGTTTTTAACGCCATCTACTGCAGCTGTATTTTTAATCTAATACGTTTTTGTTATCTGATGTTAAGAAAGTTTCTTTTCAAAGGATATGAAAATATAATTATTTTTAAAATGCCTTGTCTCAAAACTCCAAAATCTTTAAATTGGATCTCAAGTGTTGTTGCGACATATTGTGTAGAGATATCTTCTCGACTCTTGCCAATATTCTCGTCCCATGTTCTTATTCGTCACCATCCTGTCCTTCGCTTTCTTAAGTTTTCCAGTCGTGATATCTTCTTTGGAACGGTCTTTACATTCCTTGCTTTTACAATGAACAGTAGCCACCTATTACTTTGCTGTTATTATCGTTTGTTCTACTTCTTGCATTCAACTTTCTTCTTTTACTCCTCTCTGCCTTCTTTACATTCCTTGTGGTTCTATTTTCCTTCACTACAATAGTTCATTTCTCCAGCACAAGAGCTCACATGACCATTGTAATCTATGGCCCATTGTCACAGGAACGCTTTAAGTATCTAGCCAACCTCTAACAAGGCAATTTTATTCCATTGAAACAGTACATGAGGTTACCAGAAACTTCTTTAAATGTCGAAAACTTGTGATTTCTAGAGACACCTTTTACTCTTGGAAGAACTACCCATATTAATCGTACAAATAAAGTCGGTTTTTTTAATACTACAAATCCGCGCTTTTGAAAATAAAGCAAATATCACATTTACGTTCGTCTTGTAATAATTAGTCTCTTCATTAGCATAGTTACTGCGCTTCCTACCATGTTAACTCGTTCGGGCAGCCAACGCCCCACTGTCGTCTCAATCCCTGATGTCTCTCTCATCCTCCTCCCCTACGTTGGCGCCACAACCTCCGCCAACCCCATCTTCTTTCCCTCGCGCCCGCATCTGCGGCTCAGAAAGCCGCAAATGGACACGCACACAGGCGCGTCAACGCGCGCGGCGGCGGCGAGAGGCGTGAGGCGTCGACGCGGGGCGCGGCGCGGCGTAGGCGGCGGGCGGGAGCTCACAGAGACGCGACGCGATGTGGGGCTCGTGGAGCTTTTACCCCTGCGCTGCTACTGCTCCTCCCTCTTTGGCGCCCCCGCCGCCGCCCCGCCTTCCTGGAACACGCGCCTTTCATCCCATTCTCGCCGCCTCGCCCCCGCCCCCCTCCACGCGACGCCCCGCGCCCCCGCCCGCGCCCCCGCCCGCGCCCCCGCCCGCGCCCGCGTCGAGCCGCCTCTGTGGCGCTGCCGCTCCGCCACGGCCGCATTTGATATTACTGCCCGCCATGGCATTCACACGGCTGCGGTCTTACCGCGCGCGTAACGGAGCCGCTGACGATGGGCGTATGACGAAGGGATTCATCCAAGTGTGAAGTGTGAAGTGCGATGGGAGATGCCGAGGATAGGATCTGGTTTTGCCGTCTGTTAGTGCTAGAATAAAGGAGTGCTTTCTTTCGATTTGCCTTTCTCACTTAAACAAATATTAATTTACTCTTATTCGAGTTCATTGAGCTGTATTTAACATTTTGAAGGGTGTTTGTTTTTCTTTCTGTGAAGTGTCAGACTTCACTGGACAGCCGAAAAAGCCTTTTGTTGGCATTTCCTGAAAAGAAATTAACTCGTTAGTTTTTCCAACTGCATGTACTATATTTACAAAATAGAAGCTAAGAATACTTAAAAGCATAGCTTTGCTTTGAGCATTTTTTTTCATTTAATATATTTCGAAAAGAAACAATATTTTGTTTGAAATAATGCAAGAAGGTAAAATTATATTATGAATTATTCCATGGTAGTGAACAACTAGTGCCACTTTCTGCGTCTGCTTCTGTGTTCAGAGTCTCTTTAGATGGCAAACGCGGGACTATTAAATTAAATTATAATAGTAAAGTACTCTAGAAAGAACGATCAAATCGAGAAAAAACAGTTTTCATGATAATGTCTTTCAGAAGTGAGAAAAGCTGATAGATAACGTTACAATTGATCTTAGGTGGCAGATTTACGAAGACTGTTCGGGAAGTATTTTAAGGAGTGTTGAAAGACAGAGACTAGACGTTGAACGTTACTAAGAGTTAGGGAACCAATGAATAGTTGACTAATAAAACAAGATAGTAATATTCTTTACTTGCTTGCGAAGAAAGAAAGGATATTACAGAGAGAGATCATGGACCTGATGTGGTGAACGGTTGGCCATTTGTGGACATCTAAATTTGCAACTTTAAATGTGGGATAAATTCGCCTCCTGTTAAGATTTGTTAAAAGTTACAATTATCTCACAGTAGCATAGATGTTTACAGTTAGTAATGTATTGTAAATTGTAAATGAAATTTTTCAAAATCCTAAAGTTAATTTGTATATGGACTGCTGAAGCTTAACGCCAACACAAGCGAAGAGGTTGCTAAAACGTCGTTTCCTTATGCCCACAAAAACAAATAATAATAATAATAATAATAATAATAATAATAATAATAATAATATATTAAGAAAACTCAGAGTCTATGTGCACAATATGTGACAATTGTCTTTAATATATGTTGAAATATTTATGTTTTAAAAATTGCGTCCATGTAATGATGTTAGGAATGAAAACAAAATGCATTGCTCTATAGAATAAAGAGCCAAGATGATTATTATTTTTCAATCCTGTGTTGTTTTTTCTTTCATTCTCAGCCATACAGTAAAATTTATTTTAACTGTGATACCAAATACGGACGTATTGCAACCAACAACCCCACTTTTTTTTAGAAAAGAAAAATTCCTTTACGTTAATACGTATTTTTAAATATAACCCCTTACAAATACCCATTCGAATCATTGTCGTGGGAATTTCAGCGCGGCCTCGCCCATCCAGCACCATCGCCATCAGTCGTCATCTCCGAAGGTCCGGCCTCGCGGCCTGGTCCGGCGGAGGCGGCAGCGCTGCGTGAAGGGGAGGGGCGGGGCGTGGAGGGAGACGACACGGCGAGCTGGGCCGCGCGTGGGCGGGGCGACTCGCGGACGATGATCGTAAATCTCCAGCAGAGGCGTAGAAAAACGCGCGTTCGCGTACGGGGGATGAAGCGATGTGGCGGGGGTGGGGGTACACGGGGTGAGGGCTCGCGGGGAGAGGCGCGTGGCCCTGTTCACCCCCACACCGCCGCACTGCCGCACCGCTGCCCCGCCCCGCCCCGCCCCGCCCCGCCCCGCCCCGTCCCGCTCTGCCGGCGGGCCCCGGAAGGGGCGGACCGCTGTTCCGGAGGGACGAGTGGGCGTGGCGTGGAGGGGAGGGGAGGGGCCGGGCCGGGGAGAATAGAGGCCGAGGGGGAAGTCGCCGGGGAGACGACACACGTGCGAGGGGGGAAGATTCTTCTTCTCATTTTTTTGAACGAGCGGAATCCTTGTGGGAACAAAGTGCGTTCGCGTCCTCGGATCCAGTTACACAGTGATGTGTTCAGTAACAAAGAATTACGGGGCGTATTTTGTTTCCTCTCTTCTTTTAAGATACTTCATACTGCTTTAGCTTTCAACTTTGGCTGCGGCGAAGACGCTGTGTCCTTAAGTGCTTGAAAATGTGATACCACTTTGAAACGTGTGTTAATCTTGGTCGTGAGGAGACGCCTTGCAGCGTTGGTAAAGCTTCTCGTTTTCGTGGATATCTTTTTTCCGTGTAATATATTGCTGCAAAATGCGTGTGGAATTGGCAGGTCCTACAAATCAATGCCGTATCTCTGTACTTGAAGCACAAATGGTATTCGCGTGTTATAGTATTCGGTTTTGTAGCCTAGTTGATAAAGAACGCTTTCAAGTGTATTCTGTTATTGTACAACTGCTGCACGTTAGAACTCAACGTGAAAAGGCTGTACAATGAGAACGTGAGAGGTATTTGTTTTATTTCAAAATACATGACGCAGAAAAGATGCGATCAAAAATCTATTTTGCACTAGAACTACGAAAACATTCAGTTTTGCTGTTTTGTTTTATCAGTTTGTCTTTGTTTTCCGTTTATTTATTGATTTTTTTGTTGAATTCGCGGGTGGTATTTTAGTGCTCTTTGAAATACAGAGATATAATCTTTTAGACGTCTTAGTTTGGAGATAATAGTTAGGTCTTCTTATTTCTCTTTCACCGATTGGGTGGGATTCGAATGATGGCCCGTTTTCAATGTAGTTGGGATGCTACTAAATTTTGCGCTTTAATTTTTATCGCTTTCTTTACCATAGATGTATATTCTAGAACATAAAGGATATGGTTTATTATTAAATAATGAATGATTGGTAAATTCATGTGAAATGAAGATTTATATAATCTGTTCTTATTTACATCAATGTTCTGATTTAAACAATATGTCAAAGAAAACTTTTTCGTATGTGGAAAAATAGTTTGTAATGAAAGTGGCAAAAGTGGAATGTAGTTGTGTTTTTGACATGTAATACGAAGTAAACTTGGTTTAAAAAAATTATATATACATATATCCCCGTCTTTGTTAATAGATGAGCAATGCCGGATTTCTAGGGATAAGATTCAAGTTTGCAGGCACGTCAACTGCTATGGATATTCCTACCGTTTGTGTAGTGAATGTTTCTCCCGTGTGGTTAGCAGTGATTCTTTTCCCAGTGGATGATGAGATCCGCCAACGACCTTCATATCATCCCCTCCCCAGAAATCTTTCCAGCAGAGTATACGCCCAAAGTGAGGACAAGCTCTTAAGCTTCCATCTGGTCTCCCTATAAGTGTGGTACTCTAGTGCATGTAGGTGTACGTCTGCCTACATTTGTAAGGAAAAAATATAGGACAAGGAAGGGGATGGAAATGGGCGGGCTGTCCGAAGCCCGTTTGTTAGGTTAGCGCTCCGGCATTCGCCTGACAATGATCGGAGAACCCATGGAAAACTGCCGATCAGAATAGCTGGTCGCTAGAATTCTCCTCTAGGCAGCGGTTGCGTTCGACTTGGCTGTGCAGCTATTATCGAATATGCGCCAGCTTCGGAACTCGAGCCATAGGTCCATGAATTTAAGAGAAAGATGTGGTAGATGCGTAGTGTCAATCACAGCGCGCCTGCGCCACGCGGTACCGCCGAGCGCGTGCTGCCGGGGCGCGCGGCCTGGCAAGACAAAGGGCGGCCGCGTGGGCGCACCAGCCGCCGGAAATGAAGTCCTGGCGCCGCAGCGGGGGCGGCACGCTTCCGGCGGCCGGCGCTGTCCCTGCGTCGGCGCCCGGCACTAATCGCAGCCCAGGGCGTAATCCAGGGCGCCGCCTGTAATGCGCTTACGCACACGCAGGCTGTTCTGACTTTGCGTCCGTCGCCGCCACCGCCACCGCCACCCCCACCGCCACCGTCACCGCCACCGCCACCCCCACCGCCACCGTCACCGCCACCGCCACCGCCACCGCCACCGCCACCGCCACCGCCACCGCCACCGCCACCGCCACCACCACCGTCACCGCCACCGCCACCGCCACCGTCACCGCCACCGCCACTGCCACCGCCACCGCCAACCCCTCCACCGCCCCCGCCCCCGCCCCCGCCCCCACCCCTGCCCTCGCCCCCGCCCCCGCCCCCGCCAACACCCCCGCCACCGCCACCGCCACCGCCACCGCCACCGCCACCGCCAACGTCACCGCCAACGTCACCGCCACCGCCACCGCCCCCGCCCCCTCCTCCGCCGCCGCCGCCGCCGCCACCGCCACCGCCACCGCCACCGCCAGCTCTCACCTCGCATGCCGTCATCGGATTTTTTATTTGCTATTTTTGCTTTCGTTGCTGTTTTCTGATTTATAAATTCACGCGAATAGTTGCAGCGGAATTCAAAAAATCATGGTAAAAACATTGTAAATCATAGGTTGAATGTTTTTTATTTGATAGATTAGTTATCGGATAAAATATTAGATGATACACTTTAAAAAAGTTAAATAAATGTTTTGTAATGGAGTATTGATTAAACAAATACAATGAAAACTGAAATGGAAAAAGTTAGTGATTAAAACAGAAAACAAAATTAACGGCATTTACATCCATAAGTTAATCTTTAGAATTTTTTTCTTCGTTAAACCATTGTAATACCTATAAACCATTACAATAACTATAAATTACGTTTAATACTCGTAGAACCTTCCTCTTCTTGTAGGTATCAATGCCTCACAAGTTTTATAATGGCCAACTCCAATATTACATCTTCTTCGATATTGTCACTAGCATTGGAACTTCTCTAGACCGCTCTCGAATCGTGAATTACACAACTTGGCGAAGTGTGATCTCAATGTTAAGACGTAGAGTTACAGAACATAATGCTTTCACACATAGGCGCCAGAATAATGTTTGCCGATGGGAATTTCAATGAAATCTCTTTTTGCGGAAATATCTTATCCAAAAATCTAGTTGTTCTCTGATTCGAAAATCAAATTGCAAAGTTGAATGAACATTTAACAGAAAAGGCATGTGATTAGATTGGTGAGCCAATCGGGTCTTTTTTGTAATAAAAGTGAAAAACTTATGTTTTTACAAACGTCAACGTGAAACTCTCTTCGTATTTAGTCGTTCTCCTCTGGATACCCAATGATAATATGTACAGAAAACATGCTTGGTTACCGCTACCTAGATTTATTCCGTATTATATGAGACAATTTGGAAGGAATTAAGTTCAAATCCCAGCATTTTTTAATAATTTCTGCTGAGCTTTCTTTTTTATTTGAAACCTCAATATGCTCCTCAAATATTCTGCTCTGATCCTCAAGAGCATCTTTGTAGCTGTTTGCTTTTATTACTCAAATATTTATTGGGATCTTTGTGCAAATATATGTGTTTAACGACCTCATTTACTGTGGATATAGGTACTTAAAGTCACGTATTGTAATAATGTATTTCAATTTCGTAGGTACAACTTTTTCAGTTCTCAAGTGTCCGCTCCGTACTTTCACTCGCAGATTAGTCTTTATGTCAAATTTATCATGTGATATTCATTTATTTCGTGTAAATCCTAAGGCTGAGATGCGACAACACACAGCCCGCTGTCTTTTTTACATGATTTATCAGTCATTAATTATACTTAAATGGTGGTAAGTATGGTTGGTTCGGTCTATCGAGAGGTACGTTATATTGATGATGCACTGGATCTGTGGTGCGCGCGGATATGGCGTGTGATTAAGCATCACACATGACGGTTGTGCCGGAGAGATGTGGAGCGTGGGAACCGGGCTTCTGTGGCAGTGGCACGTCAACTATTGTTCCCGAGCGCGGGAGCTCCTGGGAGATGACACGGGCCGCCAGGCGCGGCGCGGCGCGGCGCGGCGGCGGGGCGGGCCGCATGAGGCGGGCGCCGGCAGATACAGCGCGCGTATCTTGGGCCCTGGGCGCCGGGCCCCACGGGACGCCGGAAGATGAATGACGACGCCCGACGCTCGCATTATCCGCGCATTAGCGGCCCGGGATCGATACCCGTACGTCCCGCCCGCACCTGCACGCGCCTCACCCCGCCTCTCCCTTCCATCTCCCCGGCTTCCCTGTAACTTCTCGCCCCCCTCCACCCTGCGCCATACCCGCTTCTGCCACCTCTTGCCCTTGCACCTTGCCACTCCCCGCTTTACCCCTCCAGGCCTTGACCACCACGCCTTGCACCACCCCGCCCTGCACCTCCCCGCCTTGCACCTCCCAGCCTTGCACCTCCCCGCCTTGCGTCTCCCCGCCTTGCACCTCCCCGCCTGGGGCGCCCCACCGCCTTGCACCTCCTCGCCTAGCAACTACCCGCCTTGCCGCCCGCCTTCACCTCCCCACCTTGCCCCTCCCCGTCTTTCCCTCCCCGCCTTGCCCCTCCCCGCCTTGCCCCTCCCGCCTTGCCCCTCCCGCCTTGCAATGCATGGAGGCCGCCTTGCACCTCCCCGCCTTGCCCCTCCCCGCCTTGCAATGCATGGAGGCCGCCTTGCACCTCCCCGCATTGCCCTCCCCGCCTTGCCACTTCCTTATCCCGCTTCGCCTCTCCCCGCACTGCTTTGTTCCCCCCCCCCATGCCCGTCCCTCCCTCGCGCCGCTTCCCTGGCGCCCGCCCCCTCGGGACCTCGCATCGGACGCCGCTCGCGTTAGGCGCCTGCGAAGCCCAACTCCTCCGGCGCGGCGCGGCGCGGCGCGCCTCGCAGCTGCGTTTGGGAGGAGGGGGAGGGGGGGCCCTGACGAACGCTGTCGGCGGTCTGTTGACTCCTTTACGCAGCCGACAAGACGCGCTCGCTGTACGCGACACGCCTTGCAAGCTTGCGTTCCGGAAACCTGAATGCTGTTGGAGGTTTTGGGCTTATCTTAGCCGTGGACTCTTGTGGCAGTATTTGCAGGCTCTTGTTGTAATTCCAATTATTGCATTAAACATTTGTTCGTTTTGAACAAATAAGCAATGTGATCGTTTTCAATCTTTCACTGATTCAGCTACCTAACACTGATATTTAAATTAAATCTTAGTCTTAGAACAATTGGCAATTCATGATACTGTAAACATGCATAATTCGTAATAGTGGAAATAAACTCTTAGCGAATAACATAAATTACGAAAACTTAGTTTTGAAACAAGTGAATTCAAAATGAGTATTTTTTTATTTCTAACGAAATACATAAGTAATAATTGAATACTTACGATAGAAACAAGATATCATATGCAAAATTATGACTGTCAGTATAATATATACACTAATTTTCATAAATAATCTTCATGCACATGTACATCTTTAATACTTTGTCAGGCCACCTTTGGCGGCTATTAGAGCTTTAATTCTTTTTGGTATGATATTAATGCATACCTGGACAGTTTCTTGCAACTCTGGATGATGGTACCAGACTTGAAGTATTTTCAAGGAGGCGATTTTGTTGTTATTTCTTAATTTGTGATTTCCCTCTTTATGAACTCCCAAACATTTTCTATTGGGTTCATATCTGGTGAATTTCCTGATCATGGTAACACAGGAACATTTTTCTCCAACAAAAATGATCGAACTGTTCGAGCAGTATGACATAGAGCCCCATCTTGCATAAAAACAAATGATTCTTCATTTGAGAACCATTTCTGTAGTTGAGGCAGCAGTCGTTTCTCCAATACTTGCTTGTACTGGTCTTCTTTCATGATGCCCTTAACCAAGTACAGACCTTTGCCACTGATCACTGAGCAAATCATTGCCTTGTCTGGATGTTTCACAATCTGGATGACACAATCTGAATGATACTTTTCAGCAGGGCGCCTTCTCACAAATTGATGCTTGTTTGCTAGAATTTCGAAAGTGCATTCGTCGCTAAAACAAACCTTAAATACAAGTAAATGACATTAGAATTAATTTTGGTAGCCATTTATACTTATAAAAAAAGCACTAGACTAAATTTTTACCGATTTCCAGAAGTCCAAATCTTTATTCTTAAGGTTCTTAGCCCATGCAAGACGTTTTTCTTTCATACCAGGTGTAATCTGGGTTTGTGGGCTGGTCTACAAGCTTTAAAAATTCATTTGTAGTAGTGTGCACCTTACTGTCCTTTCAGATGCACAGATTCCACTACTTTCCAATTTAAATTTAATTTGTTTAGTAGTAGCAAACCGGTTTTAATGGCAAATCTTCCTCAAACATCTCTCATATCTTGGTGAAAATATTCTCTTCCGTCCACATAAGTTCTTCCTTCATGGGAATAATTCTTCACCAAGGACAATTTTTTTCTTAATTCGCCAAATAGATGTCTCGGATACGTTCAACCTTCGAGATAACTCACGATTTGAATAATTTTCTGAGGCGACAAAAGCTTTCACTGCTGCGATCTTCCGATGAGACAAATCACTTGCCTTTCCCATTATTTTTATTCAAAACTATCAGTTTTTCGTATACAACAATTCACAATTTTTAAATAAACACGGCTATACCTATTTCACAAACTAATAAATGGAAAATAAGCCATCTTCATGCAACAACACACTACTCATGTCACCTCTTGTTCTACTCAACTCTTGTAATTTGTGCGTCTAAGCAACAATGCGGTGTCACAACAATGGTACATAATGGCAAATAATGTGTTAATTATTAGAAAAAGAAGCTTTGTTTTCATTGATTGATTCGCAACAATGCCAGATGTAATGTATTGCAGTGAGAGACTTCAAAACTTTGTTAAAAATTTGGAGTGCGTCTAATAATATGGCCAGGGACTGTATATATCACAAGTTCAGTACTGTACATAGATTTATTATAACTGAAAAATGCATAAAACAAACGTCTATTTCTCAGGCATTTTAAATGCTAGTTTTTGGAAGATTTTATTCAGGAGATTATACATTATTAATTGTGTTTATCATTAATTTTTTTTATTTTATGATCCGTGGTATTTTGGCAATGAGCCCTAATATTTCCTGATCGTGCCTAGAAAATGTAGATGAATTGCGAATTCTCATCACTCGACGAATTCGCAGCCCCTTGAGACAAGCGGTATGCAACCCGGCGGCCTCCCGTGCCGCTCGGCCGTTGGGCGCTGTAGCGTGCACGGCCAGGCGCCAACTTCCACACGTCGATGCGGCGTCAATAGGAAGCCGGTGGAAAGAACCGGCGTTAGTCACGGCACAGAGGGGCGGGGCGGGGCGGGGCGGAGGCGGAGGGCGAAGGGCGCCAGGTCGCGTTTCGGGGTGACTCACCCCTGCCGCCCCCAGGTGAGCGGGCGCCGGCGCACCCTCCGTCAACAGCTTTAATTGGAAGACTACGCGGGCGAGCGCTCGGGTCGGGGGTTATGTGCCTCTCTCCCATACTCAACAGGGTCCTCTTGAGTGGGTTGCACGATGATATTGTATTAACTTTGTATCCCGGAGATCTCGTTTATGATGTGAACAAGGGAACAAGGGAACAATCTGATATTTATGGAAAATGAAATATCGTATATCTTACATAACCTATATTAATTAAATAACGGTTAATCATATAGGTGATTATATTACTCATTACTCATATTGCTGTTATTATTGATTTTGTTACAATTACTTGTTGCTTAAAATACATTGTGGTAGTTGGTGTATAAAACACTTCGTGGGCTTTAAATTGGGTTATTTACGTTACTGCTGTGTGTTAATTATTTTTGTATTATTTCAATTTTTAAGCATCTTAAAATCCAACGATGTAATCTACAGATAATAATACCTTCCCGATGTTTAACAAGCGTTCATTAATTTAATAAGCGAAAGTTTTATCAAAATATTCTTCAGTCATTTCAGACAAATGTACACAAGAATAAAATAAAAGTTAAATTTGGCAAAATTTCCAAAGCAAAATTTTGAGTTTCTTTTATAGAACCTTGTTATATTTTTTTGCATTGAATTAAATAAATTTCATAGAGAAAAATGGTCCATTCAACTATTGTGAAATGGTTTATTCCGTTTTATTACATCATACTTACTTCAAATCTATTTTTAATTCGTTTAAATTAGTTTTCAAGTTAACGTGGATCGTATACGAAACATAATTGAATTCTTAATTCGTATTAGTTTATTTGTTAAATGGAGTGTATATGAGTTATACTCATATTTTTTATTATTTCGTAGGAATGGAAATAATTTTTATTAAATGGACATGCGTAAATAACACCATTTTACTATTCACCTTCCCTTTAAGTCACATTTTTCGTGAGTCTTTACTTTCGGGAACAAACTAGTTTTTTAACACGTTATCTCTGACTTTATCAAATGTTCCCTGCAGACTTTTCACGTAATACCTTGTACGTGAAATTCAACCCCTAGTACATTTGAGTAATCTCCTGCATGATTGCTGTTTAATCTCGAATGACATGAACTCTCGTAGGGCGCAACCTCTTCCTCCTCCTCCTCTTACCTCCTGCTGTTCTCCCCCCCCCCCTGCCAACCTCCGCGCTGTGCGACACCGTCCGAAGGCGGAGCGGGGGGGGGGGGGTGTCTGCGACGCGACGCGACGCGAGCGACTGCTACATTGAGTAATCGCACCCGGGCGCACACAGCGGCCCCGCCGCCGCCGCCGCCGCCGCCGCCGCTTTCTCCTCGGGGACGCCCCGTGTCGGGGGCAGTGATTTTGAAAAATAGCCCTAATCGAACGCGCCATTAGGCCGGCGCTTGTCAAGCGGCGCACCGCCCTCCGCGCCCTCCCTTACCCGCCCTTTCCGGCGGCCGTGTCGGCGCTTTTTAACGTTTGATTGCCGCGTGTCCCCCGCTAATGAAAATGTGAACTCGCTGCCCCCTCGTGCCCCTGCCGGCGCCCGCGCTCGCCGCCGGCGCCCGCCGCCTGCCCAGCGCTGCACGCTGCACGCTGCCCCCGCTCGCGCCGAGGGCGGCCTGCGTGGCCGGTAGCCACTCGACGTACACTGTTTGTGATAGATCAGTGTGAGTGTGTGTGTGAGTGTGTGTGTGAGTGTGTGTGTGAGTGTGTGTGTGAGTGTGTGTGTGTGTGTGTGTGAGTGTGTGTGTGAGTGTGTGTGTGAGTGTGTGTGTGAGTGTGTGTGTGAGTGTGTGTGTGAGTGTGTGTGTGAGTGTGTGTGTGAGTGTGTGTGTGAGTGTGTGTGTGAGTGTGTGTGTGAGTGTGTGTGTGTGTGTGAGTGTGTGTGTGTGTGAGTGTGTGTGTGTGTGAGTGTGTGTGTGTGTGAGTGTGTGTGTGTGTGAGTGTGTGTGTGTGTGTGAGTGTGTGTGTGAGTGTGTGAGTGTGTGAGTGTGTGAGTGTGTGTGAGTGTGTGTGTGTGTGAGTGTGAGTGTGAGTGTGTGTGAGTGTGAGTGTGTGTGAGTGTGTGTGTGTGTGTGTGTGTAACAGGCTACCAATCACGTTTGTTCACAGACAATTGTTCACCTTTTCCTGCTATTGCCCTTCACTCCTACCTTCGCCATTCAGCGCAGTAATAAGGCATTGCGCATTCATCCCTCACGACTTTTCATTCTCTACACACTCGCATCTAATCGGTTCGACGGAGCTTGTGTTGGAATGGATAGGGCGTATGCCTTCCACCATAGGGGCTCGGGTTTGATCCCTGATCAATCTATGTAGAAATTGTGGCGAATAAAGCGACCTCTTTACAGGTTTTCTGGGGGTTTCTCCGCTTTCCTTCTTCTTATTCCATTTCTCATTCCTCAATCATCATTCACCTCATTAATGTTGACATCATATTAGATCACAACTCATGGGAGCCAATGACTTTAGAATTTGAATGGCTCCTGAACCACAATAAATTTAAAAAATAAATATTACTTTGTTTCTCAATGATATTAATATATTTCGTAATATACTGTAACGCAGATAGTCGCTTCTGTTACTTTTTTTTCGAACCATGCATACATTGGCGAAAGTATAAGTAGCCCTTCGGTATATCTACCCTCGGGGTATTTGGGTACAGTGCTGATGGTTTCGTTACGTACCTAGGAATTCTAGAATAATACAAAAAATAGTTTCGGTTTTGAATGAATTATTCAAATATTCGGAAATGTTAATCCGCCATTTCTCATACTTTATATTACGACTATATCATCATATTTAGTGTATAACTGCTTACAACATAAGCAATATAGGTGACGAAAGAACTTCTATATTTACGTGTGCCGTTCAGAACAATCGATAGCTGTATTTTTGCTACTGCAGGCCACTAGCACAATTTTATTTTTTTGTAACGTTGGCATGTAGATATCCGGTACATATTGTGGTCAATGTTGGAATTAATACTTGTAGTAATGAGATGTATATGGAAATTGATGTATATGGTACATAAAGAAATGAGATAAGAATGCATAATTTGTACATCTAGCTAATGTGATCAGGTAATACTATTTAACTAACCATTTACAAGTAACGTTCCAAACTGCTGCGCTAAGTATCTTCTACTCGACAATGTCTAATTTTCAATGTTGCTCGGCCATTGACGACTTCTCAGATTTTAATATAATAATATTTTTTGACAAACTGTAAAACCTTTAGTACCTCAAATTAAAATCTGACATAATTGGAAGGATGGATACTATTCAATTGAAACATAATTTAATCGTAGGTCTGCTTTCCGTTGAAAAGTTATATTTATTTCCTCTGATATCCTAAATTGTACCGATATCTCAGATAATTAATACACATTTCTAGGGCATCAAAAAATGTAAGATCTCTTTTTGCCACGAAAATGTGAAAAATTTCGAGTTATGAAGTTATACATTTACCTTTTATTGGTAGGCAACTCATTGTGCATTGGTGTTTGTCAGATGCACGAAATACCTTTGTCAGAGCGTGTATTACTTGCGCAACTTTTCTTTAACGATGACCTTGCTTCCCCCTCTCTGACACAATAAACAATTGAAAACTGAAGGTCGCAGTGAGCACTGAAGACAACATTCCAAACATCTTCACTGGAGCGAAAGTTTCTGTTGACGACGAGAACATCTGTCCGTGATTTTCTCCAAAACATCTAAAGAAATGACCGAAGCAGGTGAAGATCAATCACACGAGATACCTCAAACTCCTGAGAAAGTTAGAACGCAAATCATTGAGAAAGCTGCAAAGGCATTACTAATTCTCCACAGATTGGCATTTCCTCATAAAGTCTAGTGGCTGATTTCGTAACTAATGCCCCCACTATACCCGCATTACTTCAATCCATCGTTCAAGACAAGTTGCGCGAGTAATGCCTTCCCAACACCAGAACATTATGCGTTGCCTTCCAATGAAAGGCACGTCTCGTATGCGTAATTTTTTTTAATGAGGTTTTCCAACTACATATTTATTGGCAAAACATTATTATTTTCGACTCACAACATGCCTTGGAAGTTTCTAACATTTACTCTGAGACACTCTAAGAAAATAAATGTACAATGCCAATTTTTCATTAATAGTTTTTTATTGTATGGCTCTTTTGTACTATCAAATTTCACTTGAATTTCACAATTCAAGGCGTAACAAGCTTGTCTTACCGAGGGAGAAGCTGAAAAGCTGATCCACATAGCTCCACATGGGTTAATCGCGTAGTGTGATCAGAAATGTCGATACACAAATAATAATAAAAATAACAATAACAACAACAACAACAATAATAATAATAATAATAATAATAATAATAATGTCGGCCCCGTGGCGCAGACGGTTGCGGCAGCCGTCGTCTGTGCCGAGGAGGCTGCAGGTTCGAGTCCTGCGTAGACATGGTCGTATTTGTGATTGTCCCTTCACCCCTCATCATCAACCTATCATCTCATAATTCACACTTCACGGCGTAACAACCTTGTTGTAATCCAAGGATACAGCTGAAAAGCTGATCCTGAAGGAATTACACACGTTAATCGTGTAGCGTGGTCAGTAATGGCCTATACGCCAATAATAATAATAATAATAATAATAATAATAATAATAATAATAATAATAATAATAATAATAATAATAATAATAATAATAATAGCTTGTATCACACCGGTCATACACATTCGCATGACCTCTGCCCAACTGAGAGCGCATCGTCCGCAGTGGCAGTTCGGCCGAACGCCGCCCGGGTGGGGCGGGGTGGATGGGTGGGTGGGTGGTTGGGTGCCTCCACGCGGCCCCCGATGGCGCATTGTACGCACGCGCTGCCTAATGGACGCGCGCCCCGCCGCCGCCGCCGCCGCCTTCGCTCGCGCCGTGCAAATGCGCTCTCGCGATTTTATCTCCTCCTCGTTTCGCGCGCCTCGTCCGCGCTTCGCCGCCGCGGCGACCGGGCCGCGTCCTTATTATGTTCTTTGTGGCGCAGGCGGCGCTTCGGCCGCGCCCGATGTCCGCGATAGCGCCCGATAGCCGCGCAATGTACGGCGTTCGCACTTTTACTTTCTCCCCGTGACCCCCCGCGCGCGCGAGCGCGCTCTTGTGCTCGATGTTCTAATTGCGGCGTTGTAACACGACGCGGACGCGATGCCGGGGAATGGTTTTGGAATGGTACGTGGAAAGGTAACACGGCTGCTGCTATTGTCTCGTTACGTGCGTACGGTAAGGGCCATTAGAGTTCTTTGTAACTGCATGAAGATAATATCGAGTGGTGTTTTTGGATTTAGAATGAGGTTGGATATCCAAGGTGTACATTGTAAGGATGACGTTTGTATCCCAGAATTACCATTAAATCGACTTCACATTTTCAAGGTGGGAATGTTAGCAACTTTAAAATTGTCTGTGACATCCCATGAGTTCATGTGTTCTGCAACAAAGCAATTCATTTCCAAGAGTTTTCTTTTCTTTATCTTAATTTTAGTACTTCTCACATATTCTTGGTAAAAAAAATAATGTAATACCGAGTGTATGCGATGAAGCAAAAGAAAACAAAATTTGTGCTTTCGAAATTATCAATGTGTTCGTCTTCATTTTGCAGAGAATCAAGATATACAAATTTTCTGAACAACATGCAGAATTCTTTTAAAGTGAACTAGAAATATACGGAACGGGAGATCCCCAGAGAATGCGAAATACGGTAAAGCAATTAAAATAAAATGCATATAATACCAACATGTTAAAAGTGCATCCGCTGTATATTGTAGAACTAAAATGGAAGTCCAGATGATGTATTCGCCTTTCCAGTAGTGACGCAAATGGAAACTCGGACAAATAATATTTGCAGTATTGAGATTTCATAAATTAATCCCTCTTTAATAATATGGAATTAGTTGCCGCTTTCTACTTGCCCTCCCGCAACGCCGTCTGACTTTTAAAAACTTGGAGGAACCGCGCCTTCCAGCGAGAGGCCGGGTCGGTGGCGTGGGTAGCGAACGCTGCAGCGAAAGCAGGCCCTCCTCGGCCCGGCCTGGCGTGGCGTGGCCAGGCGGGGGTGGGGAGGGGAGGGGAGGAGAGGGGCGGGGCGGCCGCGATCAAACGCCGCGCGATAAACACGGGATTAGGCCCGGTGCCGCTCCCGGCCCACCTCCTTCCCGCCGCCCCCGGCCGGATTAGGGGGCTCCGCGGGCGGCCCGCGCCGTCGCCCACGCCCCCCCCCTCCACCCCCGGCGGCGGCGGACGACGTCTCGGGCGATGAACACGGAGTTCGTGTGGGGACTGCAGGCGGTGAGGTTGTGATGGCGATTAGGACTAAGATTTTACGTTATACAAGACAAATCAGTTACTGGACCACTGTAGGTACTAGCATTTTTAATATTATTTGGTTGTTGGATGGTGTTAAGTACTGAGGTACGGCACAATCGCCCTAGTCGACGCAGGCTTCGTCATTTCCCCTAATAATCTTTAAGGTTATGTAGGATGATGTAGTGAGTAATAAGACAGAAGATGTACTTAGTGGAATGATAGGCTGGTGTTCCGTGGAATCCTTCTGAGAACCCACTTTGTCATCAAATACGTCACAAATTCCACATGGATCAACTATTACTTAAACCCCAATGCTCAGATGTGAAGAGCTAGTGTGCCAGTCGCTAATATACGTGTACATTCAAGTTTCTCTTATTACCGAATAGGAAAAGTTATCATTTTTTTCACCTTGTTCTAGATAAAATAAATTCGAAATTAAAAAAAATGATTGACAAAGCACAAAGAAAGAAGAATAAACAATGAGATACTACGGACAATATTTGAAAATTAAGGGTACCCTAAGACTACCCTAGAGAAAAGTGGAGGACAATTTATTTGCAGAAACAAAAATTGTGATAAATTATTGATCTCAAAACCCAGAAGAAATATTAACAAACAAGTTATACGAGGCTGTCCGATGTTCCCAACTCTTTGTAATGTATATGTTAACGACATCTTCCAAAAATGGAAACGAAATAATAACGCAGGCACACAATTAAAAGAAGATTTAAAAAATACATGCAAATGATTCTACAATAATACAAGACACAGAAGGTGACTTATGACACTCTAAACACCTTCTCCATTAGATCTATAAAACAAAAGACATTCAGATATGAAGAGATAAAACAAAAGTAATGGCATTTTGAGGGAAGACACCAGTCAGGTCCAAGATAGTCGTAGATAACAAAAGTTTATAACAAGACTCTCCCTTTACTTACTTAGGGTGTAGTGACCAGAAAGATAGCGAAACAGAAAACAAACTTTCGGGGATCCAAACAATATGTGGAATCATTCACAACACCGTAAAAAGTACGAGCAAGAAATTCGAATAAAAATATACAATGCAATAGCACTTCCCATGCTGCTTACTGTTGCGAAAACTGTGTACCTACAAGGAGAACGATGGAAAGAATGTAGGCAAATGGAAACAATTCAAGAGAGGAAATATTAGAAAAGAAAACGTAAGAAATGAATAAAAAGTAGAGCCAATATACACCAGAAGGCAAGAATTCAGATGCATATGGTTACAACGTATTGGAAGAATGAATATACCAGACTTCCAAAAGCAGCTTTCTATAGATGGAGACTCTAAAGACAAAACAGGCAGTTGTCGAAATCGTAAAGTGTAGAAGAAGGAAAACAAGATGATGCAGAAAAAGACGAAGAAATAAACACACTCAGAACTAGGGCTTTGTTCGTTAACATCCACCAGAAAACACCAACTTCTTCGTAAGGCCAATTGTCTCAAATAACACGCGTTTGAAAATACTAACATGACTAACTTAAGGAATATAAGTCCTAGATAATAGTCTGAAGAAACGATATAGCTGCAGAAACCAGAAGGTCATGTGAGTTCTACGTATATTGCTCATTTCTGGGTACTACGTAATGGCTTTAACGGGAACAATGAGCTATTTCGCAAAGTTATGTTAGAACTGAGACTAAGGCAAACAAAGACCAAACGTTACTCCAGAGAACAACTTCATAACTTCACATTTTCAAGAGCATGAGCACCCATGATGTCCATGTAAGAAAAACACCACAAGAAATGTTGGACGTGTGGAGTTCCATTTATGCAGACGCAATCAATAACCGTTGCCTCACCGAGTAGTAAAAAAGAACCACACGCTAAAAAATGGCTCACAAGAATGTCATGAATATATTAGGCATTTATGAAGCGAGTGTCACGATACCATTATTTGCAGTGCTTTTAACGATCATCGCAAATTGTATTTCATCGGACAGGAAAGGCGTAAACTATACGAAGAGGTTCGAGGAGTTATAAGCCTCCTCTAAATTAAATGAGAAGACCCGAGTAAGTTAGAAAATACTTATGCTTGTAAAACTGATAAATTTGTTTAACTCATAAGTTAAGTTTGTTAAACTGATAGATCTCCAGTGTTAGTGAAAAGTGAAACAAAGCTGAAGCAAAGTGAAAAACAGAAATGGCCACTTTTAAATTGTGGTAAAAATGTACTGAAGGTAGATAATGAGAGTGCTGGTGTAAAGAGTAAAGAAATTGTCTTTGACAAAGAAATAAAAGACTCCGCACGGGGTAGCCCGTTTTTGTGCAAAAAGAACATTTCTTAGAAGTGTGCATCATTTCATCTATCATCTTTCTTGTGCATGTAAAATATATGTTTTTCGAAAATTAAAAGGTTCCAATTGAGTTTCAATTGTTTAAAATTAATATTTTGTCTTCTTGAATTCACTTATTCCATTAACTTTAAAATAAGGCAACGATAAAAAATAAAAAAAAGGTGTCAGGGAATGTAAACATTACAGAAGAATTAGCCTTCTAAATGTAATATACGCCCGAGTAATAAACAGGAGACTAAAGACAATAACCAAAGAACTACTAGAAGAAGAACAAAGCGGCTTTAGAACGGAAAGGTCGACAGAAGAGAATATCTTCATATTACAAAATTTAAAGAAGAGGAGGAAATATATCTCGCAGACTCTCATTGCCTTTATGGGCTCTGCAAATAGCATTTTAAGTGACGAGGAATTTTCGGGAGTCACATTCAGTACCGGCGCCTAGGCATGGGCAAGTCAAGGGGCCCAATAATGGGCCTAATGGATAAAAAAGAGTAAAAAAAAATTGAAAAAGAAATTAGAACTCGAGAAAATCAATATCCTAGTTTTATAAGTCGCGGTACAGTAGTATTTCATAAAAGTTTCAATATTTGTTTTTGCATTAAATAGTTAATTATAGTCTCTACTTGTAAGGTAGGACTGAAGGTAGAAAATGAAAGTGTCAGATAATCCTGAAAATTTTATAAAACAATGCTGGCATTGCAAGGTTTCTAAGTATTAATTTTTTTCTCTGAGCATCCGAGATATATTAACACTGATTTTTACAAAATGACGTATATTACACATACCTATATTGGCCATGTATTTTTATTGAAGTTTAAGACTGAATATCCCGGATTGAAATAAAATAACATAGTTTCTTGATACAACTTTCACATTTTTAAATTTTCCTGGGGGGTGCTACATTTCGGTATTGCCCCGTACTCAAAATTGTCTAGCTCCAGCTCAAGAAACCCGCATATGGAGGCGAGGGCCCGACGCCCCACTGCCAGTCCGGCGAGTGGCCGAGTAATCCGCTCCCGCGCGAGGGATCGGGGCCGGGGCACGGGGCACGGGGCACGGGGCACGGGGCACTGGGGGCACTGGAGCACTGGGGGCACTGGGGCTCTGGGGTCACTGGAGGCACTGGGCACTGGGCACTGTTCATTGGGGGCCCTGGGCACTGGGGGCCCTGGGCACTGGGGGCTCTGGGCACTGGGGGCACTGGGCACTGGGGGCCCTGGGCACTGGGCACTGGGGGCACTGGGCACTGGGGGCACTGGGCACTGGGGGCACTGGGCACTGAGTACTGGGGACACTGGGCACTGGGGACACTGGGCACTGGAGGCACTGGGGGCACTGGGGGCACTGGGGGCACTCGGCACTGGGCACTGGGCCCGGGGCCTGGGGGCCGGGGCCGACAGACGGAGGAGGCGCGCGCCGCCCGCGGCCGGTCGATGTGCGGGCGCACGTGTGGCGGCGCGGCGCCCGGGGCTTAGAATTCTTGCTCGGCTTTAAACCGCCGCTCGTCCACGCCCCCCCCCCCTTCTCCCCCGCGCGGCACCCCTCCCGAGCTCATTACCGCACGCGCAGCGCCGCCGCTCCCGCGTTTGTTTTGCCGCAAAATTTCACTTTCGCAGCGGATCGTCGCTCGGTCGCTGCCGCCGCCGCCATCGCCGCCGCCGCCGCCGCCGCCTCCGCTCCGGTACGGGGAAGTCATTCGCATTGGGGTTTAGCCGCAGACACTTCTCTTCCAAATGTCCTGCGATGTGATAATTACGTTGCTAGACGATCAACTTTGATGTCGCGTTTCGATATCTGGTCAGTTCTATAGGAAGTTGATATCATAACGAGACTAAAGGGGTTCGCAGGGTTTCTTATGTTCCTTACGCTCAAACGTGCTTCTATTCTTTTCCATTAGGGTCACCAGAATTGTTTTATTCCGTTTCAGTTAAAATGAACTTAAAAACAAGAAGAAATAGACCTAATTAGCAAAACTAAATGCCACCGTTGACATTATAGACTTTTCTTTTCTAGACCTTCCCATTCTATTCTATCAATTAGTTTCTTACTTTCGATATCCATTCAGACACGTGCTAAAAATGGAAAAATGGATCTTGACTAGTCAGCGCATTCCTATAAAAAGAAAGTCACATTTTCTCACTTTTTCTTCAAGTGCTTATTGATCGTTTTTCGTATTCCTTGCATTTTGTAATCCAGTTTGCCTATGTCTTGACGCGCGTACGTGTCTAACTGGTTTTTATGTTTTATTCATCTTTTTGCAAGAAAACATTACTCTTTTATGGCTTGTTCCAAAAACACTTTCAAATTCTTCTCTATCTGCCCCCTAACACATGTTCTCTTGTAGCCATTATCCGAAACGTGAACATTTTCCTAAACTTATTGTTGCTCGACTCGGCGGAGGAGAGTAGTAATTGCAATTCAGAGCTTTGCTTTACACGTTTCACCTTTGGCCATCTGTGCATTATCCTGTCCTTTCAGTCTTATCACATTACCTTCCTACCTTGCGCAAACAATTGTTCGTTGCCCTTGCATGTGCTTTATCGTTTCACTTTAACACTATACACTACAACTTCCTTTCATCCTCTTCATTGATGCCCATCCGGGTTTCGGAACCAAAATACTATCATAGGATTTCATCCTTTAGCACAAATGCCTTCTCTCTCGTTGCTGATGTGCTTCCTTGACTACACAGCCTTCTATCGAAGCACACATTCATCCCCAACTTCTCATGTCGGTAACTCATTACGTCTGTCATCGAAACATGAAATATCGTCAAAGAAGTATTTCACACGTGACGTTATATTTAGCAGAGAAGACACTCTGGCGTCCACTGCCACACCTTTGCCGTTCAGTCCGTTTCATTTTTCACCAATACGCCTGACGACTCTGCGTAGATTGCGACTCAACTTTTGTTGTTACCTCTTTCGGTTTGGCACGTTCGACTTTCGCTGTGGTACAGTTTTTCTTCCCTTACCGCTTCTGGGAGCGTAATGAAAGGAAGAATAGCAATGAATGTTTTACAGCTACATTGTTTATCATGAATTTCAATTTTCCCTCCCAAACTTAGAGGTTTGGCGTGAGCAGCTGAGCTTGATATTAAGAGTATCTAGGTTTTTGTAGATCTTATTCTCAGTTCTTTCTTTGTACGTGAACCTGCAACAAGATTCTATGTCTATAATATTACCTTCCTGCGCAAATAGTGTTATCATATATCTAACATTTATCTTTCGAAAATGTGGTTTTGTGAATGGTATTAAGATCAATTACAGAATCAACGTGTCCAGTGTGTGGCTGAAACCAAAATACCAATTTCATACCGACGTTTTCTTCTTTGGCATGCCTTTTGTACATTTTTCGCATTGAAAACCTTTATTTTTATATAAACTCCGCATGAAATAAAATAAAAGAATATGATTATAGGTATAATTTTCCTTTCACTAAAATTACAAAAAATATCATGAATTATTAAACAAAATATATAATTAGGTTAAATATTACAGCTTGGAATGGATGGCATAAGGTGTTTTTGTTATTATAATTATTGCTATTATTCCATTAGTAAATTACTATTGTCATTAACTAGGGAAGTAATTACTACTATCAAGGAAGATTAGGTATATCTAGTTTTAAAGAAGACATAAAAGCATATTTGCCATAAAACGTGCTCATCGTGGTGTTCTCAAACGAGATTCGGTACGGTGAGCAGCGCGGTCTTACTCTTGGTTGGCTGGTGTGGCGGTGGGTGCGGTTCTACGGCTGAGTAATTTTTCACTAATTCATGGTAATTACCTCGCCGCCAATGTTGAAGTCAGCCCTGCGCGCCACCCTCGCCCTCGCCCTTGCCCTCGCCCTCGCCCTCGCCCTCGCCCTCGCCCTCGCCCTCGCCCTCGCCCTCGCCCTCGCCCTCGCCCTCGCCCTCGCCATCGCCATCGCCATCGCCCTCGCCATTGCCCTCGCCATCGCCCTCCATTTCCCTTCGCCCAATCTGCCTCCGCTCGCACTTCTGGTCGCCCGCCCGCCTGCCTGCCTGCCTGCCTGCCTGCCCGCCCGCCCTGGTGCATTATGGAGGCACAATGGCGTGTGTACACGCGCAGATCGCCTGCGCCTGCGCAGGTGTGCCCCCTCCCTCTCCCCCCCCCCCCCGCCGCTCAAGTACACCCAGCGCCACCCCTCGCCGCTCGGGGCTCTAGCTAGCCGTGCTGCCCCATTGCAGCGCATGCTTTGTAGCCCTCTCCTTGAATCAAGTCGTTCTTTTTGAGTAAAAAAAGTACAGTTTTACTTTCTCTTGCCTTAGAATAAATTCAATATATCGCAGTATATGTAATATAATATAGTCAAAGTTGTATTGCAGCAAAAGCTGATGTCGAAATTTTAATGGAAATGCACGATTTGGGGCTTATTGATACCGAAAAAGATATTTTTTTAAAAGCATACATACGGCCGTCCATCCAGAACTTTAACCCTTCAACCGTTCACAGAATTTCTCCCAAATCTGTATTCCCTGGTCCTTCTCTCCTAATTCAAGAACTAGACATTCAAAAAGCAATTTATTATGTTTTGAGGTACGAATCCTCTTAGACATTTTCCAAAATTTCACAAGAATTGCTCCAATTTTTGTAGAGTTTGTTCAAATAAAGCAAATTGTTCTTATTAATAGGAAGTTAAAGAATCGATTTTAATTAAAAGTGCCGACATTTTGAGAATTGCAGATGTTAAACAATTTTGTTTCTGCTTGTTTATAGTGTCTTACAGAACTAGCCACTATTTTAGATTCTTATTACTGCATCTCACCTAGCATACCGCTTTTCACTCTCGATTTATACATTTTCACACTGTAAAACTCCGTTGAACATTTTTATGCGTTTGTGGCGGCCAATTCGAAAGAGTCGGGCTCGCTGCTTCCACCCCTGCGCGCTGTCACGCGTGGCTCGCCACCTCCGCGCGGCGACTCCGGCTGGCGTTGAGTCACCCCGAAATCGCTCCCGGTGACCGCGCACTGTGACTAGCGCTTCCGGGGTGACTCATCTCCATTCACGCTCATTTCACTTGGCATCGGAAGTGCGTGAGGGATTTTGCGGTCACATGGCAAACATCTGCTCGTGCCGTGGAGCCTCGTAATATTCTCCGGCGCATTACGGTGTGCGACAAAGAGCTAGAGATTGCGAGGGAGAGATGGACCTGCCAAGTGCGGGATGGAAATACGTCATCGCGTTTGGTTCTGTTGCGGCGAACCGTGCTTCCCGGAGAGCGCGTACATCTCATAACTTACCTGAATTATTCCGTTGCGGTTCTGCCCGCATCGACGTTCGCGTCAGAGAGAAATCCATGCGCGATGTGCGCTAGGTCTTCTGCCGAGGGCGATCTCATGCGCTCAGGGAAACAGGCCTCGCTCGACGCAGCGGTTTACGGTTCTGCTCTCGAAAACCGGTAATCGATTGAGTTCCAGTAACTGGCTGGCCGCACTCACTAGACCATCTCAATCTCCGCTCCACCCCATCCCCACCCGCTCCGCAATGCCTGCCTGGCCCGGTTCTTCCCCACCTCACCTCGCTCTCGCTTCCCTGCTCCTATCATCGCCCCGTCTATCACCTCACTGCATTTCATCACACGCTGCCCACCTTGCTCACACCGCCCCATTCACTCAGTTCTCCTCGTCCCTCCCACACACGGACCTCTCCCCCACCGTGGCGACCCCGCCCAATCTTCCTGCCCATTCCCGCCAAAACTACCCTCTCCGCCCCGCCCAAACGTACCTCCTCAACCCGCCCGTCCCATTCCACCCACACTACCCATCCTACTTGTACTCCAGTCACTGTCCCCACCACAACTCCACCCTCTCCTCCCCTTTCCATCTTCTCCACCCCCTCCACCTTCTCCGCCCCTCTCCACCTTCTCCGCCCCTCTACACCTTCGCCCTCCCTCTCCACTCCTCTCCAGCCTCTCTGCCCCTCTCCACCCTCTCCGCCTCTCTGCACCCTCTCCGCCTCTCTGCACCCTCTCCGCCCCTCTCCATCTTCTCCGCCCCTCTCCGCCTTCTGCCCTCTCCACCCTCTCCACCCCTTTCCTCCCCTCTTCATCCTGTCCGCGCCCGCCCAGCCCTTTTTTCGCCGTACCCGCCCCCTCCACCCTCCCTCTGCTGCCCGACCCACACGCGCCCTCCCGCCGCCCCTGCTCCGCCAGCGCCGCCCCGCCGCCCCGACCCCGCGCCTTGTGTCCCGCCGCGCCCTGCGCGGCCGTGGCCGCGGCCGCAAACGCGGAGTTACGACGGGCGCGCGCGGCCGCCGGCGCCGCAGATAGCGCGCCTAACGCCGAGTAATGCGCGGCGCGGCCGCAAAGTGGATTTGGCTGCGGCGGGGCTCGCGGGCGGGCATGCCGGAGGGGGCGTGGTCAGTGGGTGGGTGGGGGTGGAGGAATACGGGCGTGGCAGGGGATTTACTTTGATGTCCCGAAGTGATTGCGACATAGGCCGCAAAGGATGGTGATGTTAGTGGGAGAAAATCAATTATCCAGAAAAATTGACATATACTTATAGTATGTTTTAATTACGCTAATTCGTGACATTATGTTGAAAAATGAAGTGAAGGTCCGTATGTAGTAAATGTATGTATGAGTCACAAATAATTAGAATTACGAATTTTTCCCCTTATTTTCCAGTAGATGTTTGCAACTGCATAGCAATTGCTATGTGACATAGTACTGTACGAATTATCGAAGAACTAACATACTTTAATATCGAAGAATTGAGATTGAAGGAACGATGGTCTCTAATGGAAATTCTTGTTTGTACAGTTAATGAGCGAAAATATGACAGGTGTAATGGATATGACAAGTCATAACAAATACAGTTGGATATTTCAAGCAACTAAGTTGGTTTAATTGTGTGGATTTAAATGGCAATAAGCAAATGTATGTACAGGTATGTACTAGGTATGTACTAGTACTGAAAAGGAATACTAGGTTTTGTGATATATTTATTTGCATCAGAAGTCTCAAAGAGCGATTCCTAGAGCATTGACGATGTACATTAAGGCTTTTTTAAAATACGGTGGTAGAATTTCACGGTCCAAATTTTTAAGAGTTGAGCTATGATATAATAAGATCTTCACGGAGGATTAGATTGGATTACATAAATCAAACATGATACAATTACGATAATGCAATTGAAAATTATCATAACATTGGAAGTGATTAATCAAGCAAACGAAGATTGCAACAAAGATTTGATTCGAAGGTGTTCACTCATTTTCTCTTGTGAAAACATTGCAGACATAATTCATGTTCTCTCTTCACTAGACAATGATGAGTATAAACTTAACAATATTAACGGTTATTCGGAGTATAACTTTTTTATAAAATAGTTTTATAAATAATTATGTATTTAGTTAATATAAACAAAATATATTAAAAATGCAATTTCCGTTGCTGCCACCGAAAAAAAAATAATAATTTAGATAATGCATTAGTGTAAAATTAGATTATTCATTTAAAATAAAATAATAGACAAGAAGGGCCATTAGATGGTGGAACTTCAGTCTCAAAATGAAACGAAAACAGTATTTTATATTATTCTTTTCTCTCTCATCTGCGGGCACGTTAAACGGGCAGGTCCAGCTTACGCAAAAACGCAAGATCTTCCCCGTAATCTTCGCAAACGAGGCCTGTTCCTTAATTCGCACATTCGGGGAGCGCTGCGAAATCCGGAAGGAGGTCGCCGGGAGGATTTGGCCGGAGACTACAAGGGCTCTCCGCGCAGACACCGCTTGAACCGCCTCCCAGTTTTAAAAATCCTCCAGAACTTCATGTTAATTCATATATTATTTAAATAATCCGGGAGGGAGAAAGGTCGTGAGCGAAAAAACCTCAAAGCGCCGAGCGGTCCTTGCGGCGCGCCAAGCGGCCCGAGCCGGGTCGATATCCTCCACCTCGAGCAGGGTAATTAGCTGCTGGAGTACATCGCCGTGCGATGCTGCGAGCGCTCTCCGCGCTGCTTCCAGCGGTGCCTGCCGCTTCCACAAATGGCGACATTGTTACTTTAGTCATTATTCCAAGCCCGAAATGTTTACTGTGTAAACACAGAGCGGATGGTTGGAATAATTTAATGTGTCGGTTCGAAACAAACCGACCTCTAGAGTAACGCGACTGCTGTCGATCGTGCTATTGTTGTCGTTTTTACGATTATCAAATAATGTTTGTTGAATTTGAGTGTCGCGTATTAATGGATCGTATTCAATTATTATTTTTAAACTAATATTTTTTTTTTAAACTTCAGCTTAAATTTTTAATTAAATTTTTATTTACAATAAAATCAAATTGAGATATCTAGATAGTAAACATTCTTGCCAACAAATTATTCAATGATTATTTAAAATTGAGACAGAAACACTTCACGCAATTTATAAATATTTATGTGATAAGAAAATTTTTTGTGATTCTTGTATGATGTAGTGTGAAAATTCTGTATAAGCACTTTTCAAATAATTAAGAGGATATTTTTAGGAAACAGGAGTTTCAGAAAACAAAACAAGAAAGATCTATCTTCAAGAAAAAAAAAACAAACAAACTGGTGTCCAAAATAAATGAGAAAGAGGGAATTGTTAGCGTTTTATTGTACTTCTAAAAATAACACAACTTATTTGCTAACAATATAAATAAATTATTACAAATATTCGCTTCACACACAAACTAGAATCGGTGTTGCAAGAACAGAGAAACTAGAACGAATTAGAACTTTTTTGTGATTATGTTGTATTGAACGAAATAGATTAGACGATATGATGTACGTACTAGATTTCTACATTTTTGAAGAGATTCAGTGGGTAATTCAACTCCTCCAATGCAACACTTTGTAAAATGGCATAGCGTACTTTGGTAATGCCTATTTGAATGAAGAAAGTTTGGCGCTTGTATTAATTTTTGAAACTCTCTCCCCTTCACCTTTGTGAATTGCAACTTTGCTTTCCTGAACTCTCCGCACTTCCATCTGATTCGTTGCACCGCCCGGGCTCACACCGACTTAGTCTCAAACTTTGCATTGACGTCACTTCGCGGCGACCCTCGTAAAACAATATTTTCGCTTTTAATTTAACACAAAAGCAGCGCAGCCTGTGCAACGGAACCAGCGGCGCGTGGATTACGGCTCTCCGACTTGCGAGGCCGACTCTTAGAGTAATTGGTTCGATACTTTGCTGCGAACCCGCGTTGTTTCCATTGCCATTCCAACTCCACCCTCACTCGAGACCCGTTCCACGCGGCCGGGTCACGGTTCAGTGACTTACGTTGCGACCTCACTCCTGGAAGCACTTCACGTTCCGGGAAGGCAACTCGTTCATATCACGCATGAAAATTCACCTGGGAAAAGACGGAGAGTTGTGTTGTCTCGTTTTGTACAATGATCTTGACATTTCATTGGTATTTTTTCTAATAAAATGACTTTCTTTTCAGAAATGACTCCTAGATTTGTTTGATTACTATTACTGTTCTTCAATACCAAACTTTTTTTCTCGTTGTTCAAATTGTCTCCTTTGCCTGCTTTGTAATGAACTGTACGATAGTCGAATACTTAGTTCTAGCATTTGAAGGTTTTTTCCTAGGTTTTTGGTTGGCTCATTTTCACCAACTCAGCTTCCCTGCCAACCTGTTCCCAACGCACTAATCACATAAATAATTATCTGTAATTTTTCGTGATATCGTCGAAAATCGACTTTCCCTTACGCAAATGCAAGATCATTTGTTTCTACGCAAGTACGAAAGATGCGATGGGGATATACGATCGCAAATCACCAGTCGACTACTTTCATCCAATACTGTCTTTGGCAGCCCTCCTATCATCTCACCATGTACACACCTCTATTTGACGCTCCCTGCCATGCGTTCTTGTTCGTTCCTTTTACGTCATTTTCTGTATTTCTCTTTCTGAAATACTATTGATAATAAATATTGCATTGCTCGACATCTCGACAATTTTACCAACGCACCCTCCATAATGCTCTGTAGCCGCTGTCCTCTGAATTCGCCTGAACCGCCACTGTCGCTCTGGCGCATTTCCTCGTCGGCCGCGTGGACGGCGCCGCATCAAAAGTTGTCGCGCGGATGCCGTCAACGCGCGCGCGCGTGTGTGTGTGGGGCGGGGGGGGGGGCGGGGCTGCGCGCGCGGAAGTTCGACGAGCCAACTCGAACTCCCGCCAACTCTGGAGAGGCAGCACCTTCCCTTCCGCTCCCTCTGCCCTCCGTGGCCCTTTGCCGTCCTCTTCTCTTTCACTATCGCTGTGTCCATAGCCTCAACGGTTCTTCGCCGCCCTCCCCCCGTCCCTCATCCTGTCTACCTCCGTTTGCTTCTACATCCACTGACCATCGACCCTGTTCTATCCTTCGCGCCCTCGTTTATTACCACTTTTCCCACTCCCGATTTCTCTCCTTCCTCCGTACCCATTGCTCCTGCTCCTCTCTTGCCTTTTTCTGTCGCTTGTGGTTGCTTCCGTCACTCCGCCCGCGCCAACGCCGCGTTCCTCTATTCGCTTGGCCTGCGCCGGAGTTTTACCCGCGCCGACCCCTCTTCTCTTTCACTGTCGCTGTGTCCATAGCCTCAACGGTTCCTTGCCCCTCCCCCCGTCCCTCATCCTTCTATCTCCGTTTGCTTCTACATCCACTGATCATCGACGCTGAACCCTGTTCTATCCTTCGCGCCCTCGGTTATCACAACTTCACTCGCGATTTCTCTCCTTCCTCCGTACCCATTGCTCCTGCTCCTCTCTTGTCTTTTTCTGTCGCTTGTGGTTGCTTCCGTCACTCCGCCGCGCCAACGCCGCGTTCCTCTAATCGCTTGGCCTGCGCCGGAGTTTTACCCGCTGCGGCGGACGCTGCAATTGTGACCCGCTCGCGCGCTCTTCGCCGCGACTCGACGCGAGGACTCGTGAAGTTAATGCCGACGAAATTGGCTCCCTCCTCCTCCTCCTCCTCCTCCTCCTCCTCCTCCCTTTCCCACGTTCACCCTTTCCAGCGCGACGGAGGAAATTGTGTTAAAGTTACACGAAGGTTCGACTTGATAATAGCAGACGTTGTAGGCAAATTATATTGTTCGTGTTCCCATTACGAGGTAATTTTGTTCCACGCGCGTTTCTGTAAATGAAAACCCTTTCCTTTGCTGCGTTCCCGCCGCTGCGATTTGAGGCTGCGTGCGTGCGTGCGTTGTGAAACTCTACGCGCGGGAATACGAGGACATACGCCGCGCAGGCAGAGGTAAGGATTACGGATGGGAGCGAGGAATCGAGCATCGTCCGTTGATCGATTTGCAGTAGTGCGGGAAAGCGGTAGTGTTCACTGCGAGCTGGGGCGCCGATGCAGTCTATTGCCGGGCAGCGTCGACGAGCAGCACAGGACGGAGTAGAAGTGGTGCAGCGACTGTGGACGGGGGAACGCGCTCGTGATCGAGAGAGAGGCTATGCGAAAGTGGTTGTACTGGGCAGAACAAGCATGGAACGCGTAACGAGGATGCTAAAAGGGAAGTGTAAATTGTGCTCAGAGAAGCAAACTGTGATAGTTTGATACGTCGAAGTGGGCACATAAGAGAACTAATGAAATTAAAAATGATTCAAATAGTTGGGAGATAGTTGTGACTACTAGGAATGATACAACTGCTTGTTAACGAGAAAATGTACAACATAGAATGGCCAAATAAAACACCTAAAGTAGAGGAAAATATGTGAATAAAATGTGATCTCAGAGAGATTAAATACTGGTTAGAGCGATGTTCGTAGTGTTCGTGCGGATGCGAGCAGAAAGTATAGAGCTATAAACGACAGAGGTTTTCACGTCGCGGAGAGGCCCGACCAGACAAGACGACAGAAGAGGGGCGGGGCGGCGGCAGGAACACAAAACGCGGGCCCAACGCACCCGCGACGCAGTGCGTGGCAGGCGGGCGCGCCGGCGGGATTATGGGATCAGCGCTCGCGCTGTTGTTGCGTTTCCGCGCGGTCGAGCCCGCTCGCCCTCCCGCCCTCCCGCCCACTCGCCCACTCGCTCGGCCCTGGCCGACCATCCGCCCGCTCGCTCGGGCCTGACCGACCATCCGCCCGCCCACCCTCGCCGTCGGGGTTACCACGCTCCACTGCTCCGTCGAGTTGCCCGACGGTGGACGCTCTCGGGAGCATATGGCGGGGGCGGGGGCGGTGACGTGGGCGGTGGTGGTACGGTTACGGTGGCGGTGCGGTTGCGGTGGCGGGGGCGGTACGGTTGCGGTGGGCGGGGGCTGTATGGTTGCGGTTTGCGGTGGGCGGTGGGCGGTGGACGGTGGGTAGTGGCGGTGGGCAGTGGCGGTGAGCAGTGGCGGTGGACGGTGGGCAGTGGCGGTGGACGTTGGGGCAGTGGCAGTGGACGTTGGGGCAGTGGCAGTGGGCGATGGGCGTTGGCGGTACGGTTGCGATGGGGGTAGCGGTACGGTTGCGGTGGGCGGTAGCGGTGGCGGTGGCGGAGTAGGAGGCGGCGGCGGAGTAGACGGCAGCGGGACTGAGTCGCGTTTGAACTGGACGGCCGCCTTGTCGCCGGCGCGTCCGTGCTCTCCCTGGAGGCCGCGTTGCGTCCGCTCGGCAAACTCTCGTCGCCAGATTCATCCGCTCTCAATGCGGAAGCCCCGCTCCGCTCCGCCCCTCCCCGCCCCGCCTCGCCCTGATCCTCGTTGCCGATCTCCGGGAAGAGCTTTCGCCGCGCGTCCCCGCGCAAGTCCTCCGCTCAATCATCTTCCCAGATACAACCGGATTCACGTTTCTAGTCTTCTAGAGTACTCTGGCACTCACTTACTTCACTATTATGTTGTCTTTCCGCACGTGCATTGTGAGCCTTCATCCACATCATGTACTTATCAGAATTCCCTACATGTTGTAGCATAACCTCTAAATTCATTTCACTCATGCATTTTCATCACTTAACCGATCAAAATAAACTCTCGTGATACAAGTAAAATCGTTTAGTTTTACTGTTTCTGAAAAATGTGCTGTTATGATTCCAGTTGTCTTTGTTTTCATGTAAGAATCATTTACAGCTTCCTTCTCGTTTACTCTCTCTTATTCTACTGCGTAGAGCGTAGAAAAGATTGAAACGCTGCAGGAAATATTGCTAATTTTTTTACACATTTTATCATTTCTTCATTCAGTTTATATCATTCTCTTATTAGTAGCTTCGTCTCTCTCCGCTTTACTCCAATAATTACTTGAGTATAGTATTAATAATAATAGTAAATATATTAATAATAATACAATAATATAATAATAATAATAATACAATATAATAATAACAATAAAACTGCATATTTGGATATGTTTTTACTACGATAAAATCGGGAGCCAGGCGGTTTTTTCTTAGCTATATTCTCAAATCTTACAGTGAGAAAATTGTTGTATGAGTGATTAATTAAATGATTCTCACTCTTGGCATTAAGTATCGTCTGAAAAAAACCCTATATTTTTGAGATATCAGCCATTTCCGAAGAGAGTGACATCTCTACTCCCCGATTTTTAAACGGGGAGTAGAAATAATTCTTCGCCCGAGAGCTGTCCAAACTCTTTCAATTCTCTTCTCTTCTATTCTTCGTCACTGAAATCGCCGTGCTTCGTTACGAACGCGCGCACGTCGCCCTCCGCATCGCCCCGCTTCCATGCCACGCGCCGGCCGTCCACCCCCGCCGCGCGACAGACTCGCTCCCCCGCCCGGCCTTCTGTTCTCCTGCGCCGCCCCGCCCCGACCGCCCCGACTGCCCCGCCGCAATAAACAGAGGGGCGCGCTTCAAACAGGTTCTGCTTATTACGGAGCGCGCGAACGACCAGCGGGGAAGCTCCTGGCCAGATCCAGTTAAACAGCGCCTCTCGCTCGCCACGTCTCCTCCGTTTATTAGCGCGATCCATCCCTCTTTTTACGTCGCATTTCACTCCGCGAATTTCCCCCGTTATTGGCGAGCCGCCGCTTGACTAGGGAAGTTGCCGGCACGTGGATTTGTGAATTTTGCGAAGCGTAAAAAAAAAGTAGCTTCTCCCGGCGGGGAATAGAAAAGTGAACGGTAGCGGAAACAACATACTACACCCCAAATCCTGGGTAATATCGAAACCCGCTCCCTTTCACCGCTGTCTGCTGCTCATACAGTTGCCCGTCTGGCGCTCCCCCGCGCTTCCTTTGCGGCCTTCGATGTGCAGGGCGGCGGGGGTGCGGTTGGAATACGCCGAGAGGGAGGGAGGGTGGCGGGGCGGGGCGGGGCGGGCCCCTGCAGGGACAGCCCTCCTTCCCCGCCCTTCCATTCAGCGGGTTTTCCCCCGCGCTGGCGCGCCGGTTACGGCCGCGAGGACCGCAATAACTCTCCAGTTGCCGCCGACGCGGCGTCCCCGGCCGGGCCCCGCGCTGTCGCCAGACTGCGCCACGCGCGCGAAGGCACGAGGCGCTTCTCGGAGCTCGTTCCTTCGCAGGGAAGTCGTCAACCTAAACTCAGACGAAGCTTTTTCGTTGTGTTCTGTAGGTATTGTTAAATTGAGGACTGAATGTCTAACGAAATGTTGGCATCAAGATCGTATAGAGTGATAAAAGAACTACGGCGAACCATGCACCTTATCCTTGAAGTTCTTTCTAATATTCGAAAGAAACTAGAAGTGGGCAACTAGTTATTTTCTTATATATATATATATATATATATATATATATATATATATATATATATATATATATATATATATATATATACTCTTTTACGTGAAGTTTGCGAGACTAACTTTTTTTTTTACTTTCAGAGTTAAGTAATAAGCTCAAATGATTTGCATTTGATACTGCCTTTCAGATGTGAGAGTAGACTTACTTCAGCTTGGCATCCAGTTACTTTTGACTTGCAATTTTCGTAATCCTAAATGATAAACAACCAATATTATTAACCATCTGGAGCAATGAAGGCGAAAAATCAGCAGCATAGTAATTCATCCTAAAACGGATAGTACAGAACAACGGGAAAAGTTAGTTCATAATCACTCGTTTTTTTTAAAATGCAGGTTCGAAAATAATTTAATTTTGAACACTCATTGATAATACTGTCCCCATTTTTTTATGTATGTGTACATTTTGGTTGCATGTATGTGTACATTTTGAAATTTGTCTAATTCTTATTATGGCATTATTTGTTTTTAAATACGCATGAATACGTCATCGCCACAAAATCATTCAGCAAATTGTCGACAGTGATGAACACTTCAAATCCTTCAAAAGTTAATATTTTGCTTATGATTTTGCAATAAATATATTGAATTATCATCCCGCCATTGCAAGTTTTTTTGAACATCAAGTAAATGCTTCTATGTACATTTGCGTTGGTTTATCTCAACTAAGAGTTACGGATTGAATGACCACTGGAGACATTTCGGAAGCATAAACTAAGCATGGACATTTGTGCCTAGTGGATTTTCAACCCAGTTTGAGTGAAGGCATTGCAATGTAGCTCCACAATACAGCGTAATTGGATATATTCAATTGTATTACGTTGCGTGCCAACAAACTCCGTGATACTACAGTGTCTAAGTGCAGTAATGCTCTGCACGTACCGCTTATTCACGCATCCTCTTGACTTGAAGTACGGAACCGTTGGGCACCCCTGTTCTCTCCCTCCCTGCGCCATCCCGCCACGCGGCCGCAATCTCCTGCCCCTTCCCTAAGC
>JAZDUA010001110.1:0-50000 GCA_038098605.1 Gryllus longicercus | reverse complement strand
GGTTCGAATTTTTTCGTTATCTTGGAAAAATTGCAATAAAATAAAACATTCATGATTTTTTGAATGTTATGTAGGTGACTTAATTTTATCCATCTCGTAAGTAATCAATGATAATTTACTTTGAAACGATGTTCTGTTTCATTTACCTTTAATTAGTATTCCTTTGTTAATTCAAAATTTCGATTTCACGGCTCATATCCGACATTTGTACTCTCTTTGATTTCCCTTTGTGGAATGTAAATGTATTTGTACTTTAACATTTGCGTTCTTTTTCCATTCTGTAATTATTTTATATTTCATCGAATTAAATGTGTTAAAGGAATTAAATCTGTTAGCGTGTCTATTTCTGGATATTGCATTTCAAAAGTTGCGGTATTGGCGGTGCAGTGGGCGTTTTGTGTGAACAAAGAATTTAATTATTCACAATTTTCTCTTTTAATTAATTGTTTAATAAGAAGGCAGCATTTTATGGTGGTAAGTTGTTTAGATGTTTTAGTCAAAATATTATATTTTTTATTACTCGTTTTTTTGTTTATTCCATCTTCATCCACTTTTAAAACAACTTTAATCTACGAGACTAGTGTAAAAATTGTTATTTGTTAGATTGGAACTAAGTTTATGGATCATAATAATTCTATTACTCTTTGTTTGGGCAAGTCTAATGATTGCATTTGCTTCGAATGTAAGGAATTTAGTAATATATTTATTTCTAATTTAGTATGTTTTTCGATTATTGTACGGAATTTATCAATTTCTATCATATCAATTTACCTTATTGAATTTTTTTCTAAGCAAGGAGAAACAGCGTGTGCTTTGTGCAAAATAGTTGATTGATGTGGATAGGAATCCTCTTTTTGTTGTTGTCGTAGGTTGATATCGTAGGTTGTCGTATGTTGTCGTAGGTTGATGAATGAAAACTAAAAAAGAACTTCCAAGATAGTTTAATATAGTAATTATTTTTATGGAACTTGTTTTGAAGCACGCGTGCATATTTACTCTTCGAATTCGTAATATTTTTACGTCATTTTTTTTTTCCACATTTGATTGGAATGAATTTGAAGATAATTCGTTATCGTTGGAGGATACGTTTTATTCGCGTGTTAACATTGTTTCTCCTACGTATGGCGCTTGTGCTATTTGTGTGCATTTCAATGTGTAACCTGTAACATTTAACAGACGTACATATTGGGTTAATGAGTGCGCAGTTTTGATGTAGTCGAGGCTGCATGCGCTACCTGTCCCTGTTACTGCGACAGAAACTGACGATTCGAAACATGAGCACGATCTGCACATATTGGGGGCAGAGTAATGAATTCAAATGTTTCTTCTAGTTAATTAGCGTTAAAGTTAGTAGAGCGTAGTGAACATATCAATATGCTGAATGTGTTTCCTTTCGTATCATGTTCATGTGTTCAATAATACGTGACGAGTTCTTCATACGTATGCATTTATTCAATTTAAAATGCGTTTTGAATATGGTGAGGTAAAATTTTTTTCGCCATTCTAGGCAAAAATAAATGAATGAACGTTATTTCAGGTTTGTTGGAGTACCTTGCGTCGCCCGGATATTTCTTTACCACAATTATGTACGAAAAGGAATGAATTTTGTTTATATTTCATGTCCCGTCGCATATCCCCTATTCTCGCTTTTCTCTGCCTCACCATACGTCACTCTACCCACCCCTCCGCCTCATTTCGCCTTGCCCTACCCGGTCGGGCCAGCCACGGTCACTATGATCAACGCTGCTACCACCATATTAATAGAAGCAGCAAATCGTAAATATTGGACATTATTGCATACGTTGTTTTACGAAATTAGGTGTTCATTGCATACTCTCGGCACATTTCCAGTGACAAAAATTAATTTGGATTATCATCGCACGTTGATATCCGAGAAAGATAAAATACTATATTGGATAGTTTATCATGGTTTAAAAATTATTAAATTCTATTGAGCCATCTACGAGAAGTTAGACCTCAAATATAGTTATTTTATTTTTTATCTGAAATAGTAGTCAAAATTGCGGCTATTACAGTGAAAGATCTATCGAAGTCCGTTTAGCCGTTCCCGGGATTAGCTCGACAGAACAGGCAGTCAGAAAAAAATTGTAAAAGCACTATTCGGCCTTTTTCCCGCGAAAAAACACATCTTATAAAAATATATATTTTTGAAATCATAGTTAGAATCTTCTATATTATTAATTTAGGTACACTGAAAACACAGAAAAAATAATAGAACCTTGATGTCTAGAATACAGATATCTACAAAAGAAGAGAGAAAGAAAAGGTATAAAATATTTGGGCAAAGCAAAGTTCGAGTTTGGTAAATTTGTCATGAAAAGCGCAAAAAAAATTTAATATACCAATGAATTTAAGGTGTAAGTATCGAAGTTCGAGGAGTAGTTTACTGCCATTTGATGGAACATTGTATTAAACGTCAAAGAATAAACAGTTGGACTTTTTGATGGAATTAACTTTTTACTATTTGTGCAAGTAATTTATGATCATATGAAAGTCGGCTCTTGTTCGAATTTTTTCCCGGTAGAAATCGTTTTTTTTTTCTACATTGCATGGAACTACCTGTCGGTGCTACCAATGTAACCCCGCCATACACCTTGGATTTTCCACCAAGATATGGCGATGGCAAGATGGGGTGCGGTTGTGTGATGCTCGCACGCTTCGAGTTTTCAACCTGCATTGAATTGAAACGCCGGTCGGTCGGTACCGACGTAATCCCTCCACGAAGGGCTCCACCTCGGATTCTCCACCGCTAGCGATGCCACCGCCGATCTCTTCCCGTGAGGGCGGCGCGGCGGCGGGATGGATAGAGGGGGGGGGGCGCTCGCAAGACCTCCGGGCGCCGCCATAAATCTCCCGGCAGCGCGTGTCGAACATCGATCCTCCGCGAGCGCCCGCTCGTGTCGGCCTAACGAAGGGTAATGCCGGGAGCGTGTCCCCGGCGCACGGGACACTGCGACACGGCGGGGCCGCCGCGGGCGCGCCGCGATCCATCAGGGGACAGCGTCACCGCCGCCGTCCGCGCCTCGCCCTGCGCGGCGCACCTGTTGAGCCCCCGCCCTCCCTCTCTGCGATATTAATTGTTGGCGCGCGCGCGGACAACCTCGGCCGCGACATGCGTACCGTTGCCGCGTTGCCCGTCGGGAGACGCGTGGGTGAGCGCGCGGGCCATGTGAACAGGCATGTTAATTTTTTCAGGTGGGCGTTTTTCGACGACGCGTGACGGGGACAATGGCTGGGGAAAGAGGAGTACTGTGATGGGAGTGGAAGTCGGGTGTTGTTAGGTAGACGTGGCGCAGTAAATTTAGGTAAGCGGTTGGGATATTTTGGACCAAATTGTCTGTGATGGTAGGAAAGAGATAATTAACATGGTTAACTAGGTAATCTGATAGTTTCTAAAAGTCTATTATTGCAGACGTGTATAACAATTTACTCTCGAATAAAATATTTGAATTGAATAGTTAATATCTTACAAATTATTGCTATCAAATTCTGAAATTAAATTGTACAACAATGAAAATCTCCACGTATTCAATTACACAACAGTAATGTCATTTCTAGGTTGCATTTTATGTTAAAACATATAATTTATGCTTTTTTGAAGTTACAGAATACCATTACAATCGGCATCCGAGCGTTATAACATTTTTTCAATAAAAGCTTATTTTCAAATCACAAGTTCTCACGAGCTTTTTAAAATAATAAATATACTAAGGAAATTTAATTAGTCTTCCAACATGACAATTCCTTTGAGAATGCTTAATTACATCCAAATGGAGGTGAAAATTGCAAACCATTTACATTTTTACATTTTTAGCTCTAGTATGGGGGATATTCTATCTATCAAATAACTTCATTAAGCACCGCGTGGACGAAAGCTCGATTAGTTGTCTGCAACTACATCGAACGATTTCACGATGCCTTAGTGATTGGGCGAACATGGTTGCGGGCTGTGTAATGCTTTCCATCGTAAATCGCGGCTTACTCGTTTAACTAATTGCATTGCATATTTATCAGCGTGGATTGTAGTGGCGGCGGGGGACGTCGATGCCGCGTGCGCGCGCGCGCGCGCGCACCTGTTCAGAGGGAATTGGCGGCCAGCGGGCGCTCGGCGGAGGTGGGTGGGTGGGTGGGTGGGGTGTGGCGAGGGGCGGAAGAGGCAATTGTGGCGGTGGTGATGGCGGCGGCAGCTGTGGTGACGGAGGGGAATGGCGACGTTGGCGATGATGGAGGTGGAAGCGGTTCTGGCGATAATAGCGGTGCGATGGTGGCGGGTGTGATGAAGATGGCAGTGGTGATGAGAGCAGCGGCGACGGGGGCGGTGGCCATTGAGGCGGATGTGATGGGTGCGGCGGAGATGGGGCGGTGACGATGAGCGTGGCGGGGATTGGGCGATGAGCGTGGTGGGGATTGGGCGATGAGCGTGGCGGGGATGGAGCGCTGGCGATGAGCGTGGCGGGGATTGGTCGATGAGCGTGATGGGGATTGGGCGATGAGCGTGGCGGGGATTGGGCGCTGGTGATGAGCGTAGCGGGGATGGAGCGCTGGCGATGAGCGTGGCGGGGATTTGGCGATGAGCGTAGCGGGGATTGGGCGCTGGTGATGAGCGTGGCGGGTATGGAGCGCTGGCGATGAGCGTGGCGGGGATTGGGCGATGAGCGTGGCGGGGATGGAGCGCTGGCGTAGGCGATGGGGGCATCGGCGATAGGGAAGTTGGGGTTTGGAGGTGGTAGCAATGGGGTGGTGGCGATGGGGGGATGGCGAGGGGGGGTGGCGGCGATGGGGGGTGGCGATAGTGGCGTTGGCGATGGGGTTGGGGCAATGAGGGTGGTGGCGATGGGGCAGTGGAGATGTGGGCGGTGCCGACAGGTGCGCCTGATATGCGGCCGGTGACGTTAAGGGGCGGCGGAGATGGCGGCGGTGACGATGAGCGCGGAGGCGATGGCAGAGCGGGGGGGGCGGGGGCGTCGGTGCAGGGCGTGCTGGTGGCGGAGGCCTCGCTTGCGGCGTGCGGTGGCGCGGGCTGTCGCGAGGGGAGCGCGCCCGGCGCAGCCACTTCCCGCAGACGCGTGCGCGCATACATTATTAAGTTGCCAGCGGTGAGACGTCCTGCGCGCGCCTGCGGGAACGGGATAATCCGCTGGCGGCGCCGCGATCTGGAGTGGCGCGGGAGGCGCAGAGGTGAGCAGGTAGGGGGAATGTGGAGGCGTACGCGGTAGCGGCAGAGAGACAGTTGTGCTAGCGGTGGCGGGGAAGGTCGAGCTAATGACAGTGATAATGGGGTCGGCTGTGAGTCTGATCACTAGGCTCGAGGGCATCCGCCGAGGAGAGGCCGGAGTGCTAGCTTTTGGTCCCTGCGTTCGAATCCCAGCAAGTCCATGCGGAATTTGCGGAGGACAAAGGAGATTTCCGGCAGGTTCCCTCGGGGTTTCTCATGCATCCCTGCCTCACCATTTCCCCATGATTATCGCTATAATGTACTTATTCTGTGATGGATCGTCACGTCAGTCTGAGACTCATTTTTAGTGAGTTATAAATAATATTCTTTACGCTGCATTAGGTAATGCGTAGAGATGGACGGATAGTAATTACATTCCATTGATTATGAAAGAAAGTGATTAACAATTGAGAATGTAAAGGAGAAGAGACGTGAATAAGATGAGGATGGCGATTGAAAGGCAATTGACACAAGAAATAGAAAGGAAATAAGTTTAAAACAAAGAAGTAGATGTAGCTATGATGTTCAGACGTGTATATTGGCAGACAACTTCTTTTCAAAAATCATCTGAAATCTGGTTGATGATATTGAGAGGGAAAAATAATATACTCGGAGAATCCTAACATTTATGTTATTCGCATTCTTACAGCAGGTGCTTGGCATAATTATACTAGTTACTTAATACTAAAAATTTAGTATTTCGTCGTAATTGTTATTTAAACTGGTGGAAGTTGAACTTTTTACATATTGTCAGAGATGGTAAAACATAAAATGATTTCCACAAATAAGTGACTGAACCAACAATTTGTAGAAGAAAATATAATATGAAATGTTCGTGAATATACAATTGTGAACGAATGTTACGAAATAAAAATTTAATAGACGTAGGACTAACAAAAATACAACGTTGGAGTGTTGTGAAGGGTATTCGGAACAACGTTTTCTTTCAATATCGGTTACAAACATTTTGTGTTACAACAATTATACATTTTTTTACTCTCTGGTACGGCGTAACTGTTTATATAAGGAAAAAGTTAGTCGCACAACAAATAATAAGATACTATATTTTGATTATATTTTTATATTCTTCACAACGTGAGAGTTTTCGAAAGCTTGAATGCAGGCAAGATGGTTGAGCCGCACGTGTCGACACAACCGCTGTTAAAAGCAAGGGCGTGTTTTACCGCGAGAGCGGCAGAAACGATATGAAGGTTGAGGGACGTCTGTTTGCTGCGTGCTTTCGGTTCGCGGCGTTTCCATCGTAACAAGTGGCAGCGGCCGCGGCCGCGGCCGCGGCAAGACGAGCGGACGCCGTTGCCATGGAAACGGCCACGCGCCGCCTCGCCCTTCATCTCTCACCCCGCCCCCTTGCCCCTCGCCGGATTCACCTGCGCCGCGACCCCAGCGCCCCCAGCGCCGGTCGCGTCGACTCAGCGCTCGGAAGCGCGAGGGAGGCGTTTCATGACAGGGATTCGGGGCACATCAGCGCGAGGAAGACGGGAAAAGGACTTCATTCCTCGAATGAATGTCTCGCTCTGAATTGTTCTCCAAATGAACGCGCGTGTTGACACGCTGACGCTGTAGAAGGTGCTCATTTCAAGTGATGGGAGTTAGTGTGCACTTTCTGGAGATTTAAAATTTACAGACGTCTTCGACTAACGTGTATAGAATATGGAAATTATCGATTTCGAAAAATCTAGTTTATTACAATGATAAAATTAATTTCAATACTTGGTATCTTCTTACCAATATGTGAAATTAATTCACCAAATCAATAAAATGAACGTGCTTTACCAGTCTCAACCTGAAGACAAATTAAATATTTCAATCCGTTTCACTTTTACAATCGTAATGAAACCTATTTAAAATATTATGTAATATATTAAGTGACAATTAATGCTGGCAACTATAGTTGCTTCGTTTGGATATACAACCATTATTGTGTATCTTACCTTCATAATCTAAACTTCAGTGTTTTATATATTTTTATATAGTAAATAAACATCCAGACACTTTGAAATTATTTACTCCGGCATATACTGTCTGAATTGTACCTCGTTCGTCGTCTTATAGTAAGTAAGCGACATAATATCTTTCAATTTGATGGAATCTGGGAATCTTGTGAGCGCCAAACGCGGCAGCCCTGCCGTGTTTTTTCTTCACAGGGCGAATGAGAGTTGGCAGCAACGTTTGCGGAGCAGGTGCACAGCTTCCGGAGGAGGGATGCGGGATACAAAAGGTCCGATGAGCTTCCGGGAACGATGACTTGTGACGCCATGAATAAGCGGAGTAATTTTCAAGAGGGTGGTTTTAGAGGGCGGCGAGGCAGAAAGCGCTAAGAGAGAGGTTTTCCTCCGCGCTTCTATAGGGAGGTGATTTGTGGAGGGGAGGGGAGGCGAGGTGAGGGATGAAATGTTCCCTGGCGGAGTTGATTGGTGCGGTTCCTTTTGTTCGGAAGTGGTTCCCGCGCACTAACCACAGAGGAGAGCGCTAACTGCGCCCAAGTTGCAGGAAGTTCAAGAATTCTCCCGGCGAAACACAGAACTATGATCATGAAGGTAAGAATCATAAGGATGAAATGGCCATGATAACGTACAATCTGTGTGCATTGAATCCTGGTGGAAACTTGTATTCGTAAGAGCCACAAAGAACTCAAAATCTATTTTTCATTAGAAGAAATTGCTGAAAATCTTCTCTAAACTTATTTTATTTCTTATTCCTTTTAAATTGTGAATTGCATAGCAATAGTTAACTGCAAAGATTCACTTCTCTGATATTCTTATGAGATTTTCATAGTTTGGGGCTATGTTTGAAACGGCGGTCATTGCACAAGAAATTATTGTTGAAGTAATTTCATGGCTTTATTTGATTAAAATTTACTTTCTTTGTTTCTATACCTAAACGCTTTTTTTCTCAATCATCGTCAAAGTTTGTAACGATGTCACATTCAAATTTCTTTAACAATTTCGATGAAAATTTTTTATTATTATTATTATTATTATTATTATTATTATTATATTAGAATAATTACAGAGTATAATATTGAAGACAATTAATGATGATTCTCTCTAAATACAAACTTAGCAAATGTCTTGGCATTAAAGAAAGCAATCTGTATGGAGTATAAAGTCTTCAAAGATGTGAAAAGTTCCTTCCCCTTAATAGAATCTGCAAAATTTGGAATCTTGAAATATTCAAATTTTCTTATTTGAATCCTTTTGTTGCGACACGGAGGTGTTTTCTGGATCTTGTTTCGTTTGATTTTCTTGCTAAAGTGAAAATGGATTTGCTGCATATTCTTCATTACCGTGAATATCTTTTAGAGTGGTTCTGGCATGAACAGTAGTGTGAGTCAAAACACAGCCCGGTGTGGACGTACATTCTAACCGTTTGTGTTAGGTAGTCTCTTAAAGGTTGAAAAATATGTTTTATGTCATTGGGAAAAATCGTCAAAACACAATAAGTTTTAACTATTTTAGTCACTGTATTAACACAGTATTCCAGGACATACAATTATTTCCTGCATATAATGCATTTCACAGACAATTCACAAGAGAAAGTGTTAGGTGACTCGATAATATTACATATACATTATGCCATAACTATTTTGTCACCGATATTTACGAGAATATTGTAATATTTGTAATTATGCAACAAGTGAAACTGATGAATATAAATTATATTAAAAATACAATTAACAATTACACTTTTTTATGTTTATTTCATTGATTTCCAGAATTTCTGAATCCGGAAGTTTCCTTTGTGACGCGACCATTTAATGCAAATACATCTACTTAACTAAAGAGATAATTATCGTAATGAAGTTTTAGCATAATTATGGTGCAATGTAACATGTATACTATAATACTTATAGTGGTAACGTAGTCACTACCCACTACAAATTTTGAATTACCGTACTTCCTGTTCTGAAGACACTTCCCTTCCTCATGCAGGCGTAATATGGAACATACGGGCGTGCTAAGGGCACAGGAGAGGTGTGAACATCTTCCGGGGTAGCTGCGCGCCTCAGCGAAGCGCTGTGGAGCAGGAGGCGAGCGCGGGCGCGGGGCAGAGCGCGAGGGGACGCTGTGGCCCTGACGCCTGCGCTACCAGAACCAGCAGTCTCCCAGGGAGCACGTGATGCGCTCGATACTCGCGCCCCCGCCTCTCCCACATGTCGGCGCACAGCGCAGGTCGGCGCGGCGCGGCGCGTCTCGCGGCCTCCTCGCCCGCCCCCCACTTCCCCCCGCCCCGCCAAAGTGCGCCAACTTTTTTAATCACCCACCGAAACAATGGGCGCACTCCGCGCGCTGTAATTATGCTCATGAGTGATAGAGCGTCCTCGTCCCTACGCGCCGATCCCCCCTCTCGCCCCCGCCCCCGCCCCCGCCGCCACAAACGCCGCGGTCCCGTTGCCGCTGAAGTCGTCAGCTATTGCGCCGCCGCTTCTTTCACTGCGCGCACCACCACTTTCTTTGCGTTGGTTTCAGGATCGTTGTCTCCTGCCCTGCGTCTTCCATGCGTTTGTTCCCGTGGCGCATTCCTCTACATTTCGCGTTCTCTTTCCTAAAGTTCTGCTTTCTTCATTTTTCCGTTTCTTGCCAATTTGCTTCCGTCTGCCAGTATTTTTTCTCAGGAAAATGATTTTTTTTTTGCTTTTTATTCAGCAATTTTATTCTTCTCCTTCTCCTCCTTCTCCTTCTTCTACTTCTCCTTCTTCTTCTTCTTCTTCTTTTTCTTCGCCATTTTTTCTTCGTCTTCTTTTTCTTCGTCTTCTTTCTTTCTCCAATGTGGTTGATCAACATTATCGTCTCAACCATTTTCGTTAAACTTCCGTGCGTTCTCTTGAAAAACTTCCATCATTGTCAGGAACGAACGAACGTTTTGTTACGCGATTTCTAATTGAACTTTCAGAAGCCCTTATAGTATGTCTTGCTGATTCGCAATTTTGTGCCGCTTTTATTGCTCTTATCCTCACACACACTTAATTTACCTTTTACATTGGGATTAGGAGCACATTATTTGTTTTAGTCATTGTTTCTGATTATTTGTGATCTTCAACACTGGATTTAGTTTTCACATGCAATATACGTTTTTCACCACCTCACGCCTCTATTGCTTTCCGCTCTCTCTTTCACTTCCAAGGACTCACTCGTATCTGTTCTCCTCACTATTCCATATCCCCCCCCCTCCCCAGAGACCCCTCACATTTCTACCCCTCGCGACTCCTTTCTCTTGCGTCCTCGCGCCTCCCCTCCTCCCACACCTTCCCGCTCCCGCCCCCGCCCCCGCCCCCTCTCCGCCTCCACTCTCGTTTCCGCGGCGCTCGCGGCTCAGCGGTTTTTAAGACAATGAGCTGCCTCGCCCGCCCCGCCCCTCCCCCTCCCCCGCCCACGCGGTGCGAGCTTCCCCTCGTCGCGGGCGAGTGTTCCGCCTGCGGCGAAGTTTTCGGCCGCACAGCCACTTTGCCCGGCCACCACCTCCGTCCCCCGCCCCACTCTACGACCCGCCCGCCCACACCCCTCCCCCCTCTGCGACCCTGCCTCCTCTCCGGGTCAGTGTTTCCGCGGAGCAGGTGCCGTCCGAATTAAAACACAAAAGTGCGGGTAATTATGAACTTAGCCTTGTCCCCGCGCAAACTTCTTCCCCCCTCCGCCGCTCAGCCGTCGGGTGTATATTCATCAGGCGCAGAGCTCGTCGCGCGCTGCCCCTCCCCCGTCCGCCGGGTGTGGGGTGGGGTGGGGTGGGGGGGGAAGGTGAGGAGCCCGGCCTGGAGAAGGGGTAGAGGAAGGAAGAAGGGCAGGGGAATGCTGTGGCGTCTCTATTTACCTCCTCGCCACTTTGGCCCCGCCCCCGCCCCCGCGCCCGCGCTGAGTGCGCGTACTTTCGCTGGAGTGTCTCGAGCTTAAACATCTGCGAAGCGTTGAAGACTTGGCGTTCGTCAAGCTTTATCCGTGCTCAGCTATTCTTTTGGGTTAAGACGGAAGACCTGTGAACTTGCAGAATCTCGGAACGAGAGAGGTGAATTCTCGAGACAAATATGAGGAAACCAAACGCGAGATTTAGTACTTCCCGTTTTCGCTGAGTTGTCAGTGTTCTTTTCACAATATATAACTTTCATGAGTTAACAACTATGCGTTGTACCGATATGATCATGGAATAATCAGAAAAAATTTAAAAAACCAAATGGTAATTGTTTTAAAAAAATGTTTACTGGTGAAGGGTTTGAAAAAACAAAGTTCAGAGAACTGTTAAATGAATACGTGGTCATACCCACATTTCTATTAAATGGATATGGAATCTCGAGCGGAGGCAAAGAAATACCATCATACGAGTGGATTTATAAAATATGATTGTGATGTTCTTGGTATTTTACTTTCCATTTATTTCGCATTTTAATTTTTACTAAGTTGCCTAGTTGCCCTCTTTTTGTGAATCTAAAGGTTCAGTAGTGGTAATCAAATATGGCGCGTGTTGTAAACATGAGGTACAATTGTACTTTTTTCATGTTTCATTTTTTCGGCACCGCCTGTGATGAATATTTGTCCTAATTTATCGTCCATTATCCAAACATTCCGAGATTATTCACGTCATTGTTGCGACAGTTTGATAAACCTTTATTCTTGAAATGTTACTGCTTATAGTATGGATTTTACGGTGAATTCGAGAATTCTAATAGAACGTTTAAAGTTGTGAAAGATTGATTAAAGCCAGTGTTTAGTAATGGGTTGTCAGGTATGGCATTATTTTAAGTCTACCAGTGCATTACTGTTATTTAAAGGCAGCTGTTTAGGATGAATACGTTACTTTTCTATAGCTCTGATTCATCTGTTCATTAGTTTGCCTTAACATAATGATGTTGTTTAATGGGACCCTAGCTGTCGAGGTACAGAAAACTCCACTTCTCTTGATTGATTTAGTAATGATGGACTTCTTTCTTTGGGCCCCTTTTTTCAACTTAACGCCTTCCAATCCCTGTCTTGGACGCATCAGCGCTCATCCCTACCTAATTTCCCTCGCCTCTCTTCTCCCGTTCTTTTGGCTGAGAAGCAACTTAACGAAACATTCCTTCGTTTTTTCACCTTTTCCTTCCTTCCGTTTACATTTTATCGTATTTGTTTTGCCATAACTTTTTCCCAAATTTTCTCTCGCACATTTTATAATATTCTGGAAGTCATAAACATCCTGAAGTCAGAACGTACAGTAGTATTCATGAAGTACACAAATGAAGCAAAATAAAACTGTAGATATGTAAGAGGATATCGAAATTGTTAAATTTTATTGAAATTGAAAATATTAATCAGAAGTGAAATAACTTTCATCTTTCTGTGTTCCAATGCGTACACTTTTCTCATTTTGATTCCGTGTCCAAAGTATCCAGTAATTAATATTCTGTACGCATGTGACAAACCTCTTGAATTATCAGATACAGATGAGCGAGTTGCCGTGTTCCTCAAGACTTTAGAGCCCAACTGCAGCGAAGGTGTGCCGCGCTCGAGCGCATCGCGCCCCTTCCCGCCCATTTGCGCGCGCGGCTGGAGAGCGGGTTTTTGACGCCGCCTGTGTCGGGTAATTGGATGATGATTGGAGGGCCATCGACGCGCCTTCAGGAGGACGCGGAGGGGCGACGGCGACGGCGCCGGCGCCGTAATCACCCGCGATGAGGGGCGCGCGGGCGCGGGCGCTTTGAATGAAAATTCAACAAAGTGGCCGGGTGAGACCCCGGGCTCGGGGGGGGGGGGGGCTCGGGGAGGATGCGAGCACAGCAGCCGCTCTTGCCTCTGCCGGCGGCAGCCCTGTCGCGTTGTGCTTGCGGCAACTGTTAGCGTCTCTGGCCAAACGCTTCTGCCTAGAGGTTTACCAACAGCCTGATTCACAACAACACACATATATTCGCCAGTCCATATCCGCATCTATTCCCACCCTTTCCATAGCCAACTCAATTTCTTGTGAGCTCCTGCTGCCTTTATCTCCCCGTAGAAATTTCTCCGTACAGACAGGCTATGAAGTACCTCGTGTTATCCGCCTCATAGGATTTTCCCTTGTCACTGGATACTCGTACAACAGTAACCCACGTCTACCCCAAAAATGACCATCCCCCAACGCCTTATTTCCTACTGCCGATGCCTTCGTTAATTTCTCTTTGTCGTACCTTTCTCTTATTTCTAACTTTCCTGTAACACCCACGTTCATTTTTACGCGAGCTATCGCTTCCTTTCTTTCCCTTTTCCACTGTCGCCACCGTAACTACCGCTGCAGTCCCCGCCGCTGTCGCCGCCGCCGCTGCCCCTCCGCCGGCGTGCCCAGCCGCGCGCTCGCGCCGCTCTTCAGCCCGCTGTAATCCAATCTGGAATTAATTGAATTACTAATCACCGGTAATTTGATGAAGCACTCGAAGGGACGCGCAGCCGCGAGCATCCGCGCGCGCCCGCCCGCCCGCCCACGCGCTCGTGAGTCTAACCCTTGCCGCCCTCAGGCCCGCACCGCCGCCGCCGCCGCCTCCGCCATTTGTAGGGCAGGCTCTCGAAACTTTGTGAGGTTCTCCCCTGCATCACGAGCTAATGACTGAAAGCGATACTTTTACTCAGCCCTTTTGCTAATCAGGTAAATGGTGCCCTGCGAGCAAATCTTGCAAGAAAGTTGGAGAATTAATTTAAAGTGAGATTAATATTCGCGTTCTGGAGGCAGCTTAATGACTTGCAGTTGTTTGTGTACTTGTTTATGCCTTATTTCTTCCTGTAGAGGGGAAGGAGTAGTGTTTTGAGCTCAGTGATTTACAAAGTGCTTTAAAACGGCTCGTTGGATATCATTATCAGAAACCCCTTAAAACAAATCTTTCAATATTCATTGTCGTAAGCAGTAAAAATGATCAAGAGGAATGAAGTGATTAAAATTTTTAATAGCCATGTAATAGTTCATTATTCATTATCCGATGCAATCAAACGGCATGTTATTTTTTGTCTTTAATTTTCTTCTGGTTATTGTTATTGACATTATGAAACGTAAATAAATTAGAACGAGTAATACCTGCTTACTCTGCTACTGGCAATAAGGATAATAAGTTATGTTTGAAATGTATTGATTTTTTTCCCACATATTCATCATAATTAAATGACGATAGAACTAATTGCAAAACTATAATTATAATTTATGAGATTATAAAGTGATTTAATAAAGCATTTAAACAAATGTTTCTGAAAATGGAACTATTCGATATCCAATTGATCGGAGAATCATTTTAATAACTGGAAAGATGGCCTCTATGCAAATATCTAAGGAATATTCACACTTAAGGGAAAACTTCGTAGACGATTATGCTCAAAAATTGAAAAGGCATACCTGTGTATGCTGTTCTTTCCGCATGAAGGAATCAAACCAAGAATTATTACATAAAAATAACAGCAGCTCACGCAGGTGATAAAAGTAGAGCGTAGCTTTTCTTCAACGACCGAGAAACTCGTATTCTATTTTATATCGTTTTTATCACTGCCTATAATCTTCATTTTCATTTTAGAAACTATAATTTACATGTAGGTATTTCTATTTCCATTGTGGGCTTGGCAACATCGGCCACAAACCATCATACCCACTCTGATACCCGTTTCAAAAATCCTGGGGAAAGAGGAGAAAAATCCTTTCTCTCTCGCGAAACGAAAGCAACAGCCGGGCAAACGCCAAGATTAAAAATAAATTGTCTCGAAAGTAGGTCTTGCATGACATATTATGTTGTATACGGAAACGTTCTTTCCTCGTACGAAAGCATTCTAATCCCATCCCGGGGCGGCGCGGGGCGGCGCGGGGTTGGCGAAGCGGGGCAGCGTTTCGGCGAGGGCTCTCGGGGCGAGGCTCGGAATCAAAGAAACGGCCTCTCGGCGCTTGGCAGTAATCTAGCGCGGGCATTGTGCCGGAGACGCCGAGTCTATTTTCCTCCGGGAAGACACACGACGGCGCTGCGGTCCGCCTTCCGCCGGCGAGTCCACTTCCTCTTCCCCCCCCTTCCCCGCCACGCCCCCGCCACGCTCTTGGGATGTACCCTCCGCGTCGCGTATGCTCCCCCTGCGCCGGCGCTCGCGTCCGAGCCCACTCCGCGAGGCTCCAGGAATCGGCTTAGCACACTCGACCCCACGTGCACGTGCTCCTCTCGGAGGCCGCCGCGCCTTTGTCTTCGACTTTATTGCTCTCCGATCGCCCTATTCTGTGTCCCTCTTGGAATGTCATACAGCGTTTGTAAAGCTTACTTATTTTTTGCTGCATTATCTTTCCTTTCACTTATTGCTCTTACATATCCTATCCCACTCTCTTTTTATTTTCATTGCACTTTTTCTTTCTTACATTTCACTCTTCTTGTCGTTTTGTTTTATTCTTAATTGTTTTCACTTCATTCACCTTATTGTCACTCATATTCCTGCCTGTTCCTTCTCCATGCATTAAAGTCACTTTCGTCGGCTTCAGTTTTGTTTTTCTTCTCGTTTTCTAAGACTCTTAGTGCGTGTCTTAAAACTTCACTTTTAGCTTCATGACGTTGCTCTCATACCCATCAGTGAAATCATCCCTGCCTTCACTCAGTTCAATCTTCGCCGTTTCTCTTCATCGTCGTCATAATGGCGTGCAATGTCCACTTCGTCTTCATCACTCTCTTCCTACATTCTGTTCCGCCAGTTCTCCCCAGAGGCTGGTGTTTCTTCTCCTTTGAAGACGCGATCTCACGCCGCCGCCGGCCCCGGCGGGCCCGCGCCGGCGCACTTCGCTTCATTGGCTGCGTCTCCTCCGCTCTCCTCCCCCCACCCTCGCCGCGCGCGCGCTCGCGAGGCGCACAATTGAGGCGGAAGCGCTCTGGGCGGCCGCCGCCGTCCTTTGTCCGGCGCGCGTAATGAAAGCGCGCTCTCCAGGCCCCATTCTTGCGCGGATCGCCGGGCGCGCGCGCGCGCGCGCGGACGGTTGAAAATATTGCGCAAATTAAACAATGGATGCGATGCGCCGCTTGCCCGCCTCTCGGCCGGCCGCGCGGTTGGGCGGGTGGCGGGCCGGGCGGGCGGGGCGCCGGTTGTTTGCCGTCAGCCTCCGCCCACCCGCCCACCCACCCACCCGCCCGCTTCTCCGACCACTCTATCGCTCCCACTCTACCCAGCCCACTCTGCCCCGCCCACTCTGCCCCGCCCACTCTGCCCCGCCCACTCTGCCCGCCCACTCTGCCCGCCCACTCTGCCTCGCCCACGCTGCCCCGCCCACTCTGCCCCGCCCACTCTGCCCCGCCCACTCTGCCCCACCCACTTCGCCCGCTCCACGCGCTCCAACCACTCTGCCCCTCCCACTCCACCCGCTCCGCCCACTCCGCCCTCTCTTCCTCCTCCGTCGCAGTTTCTCGCCGACTTCGTCAGCGCGCAGGCACATCTCCGCCCGACAGCGGCGGCGGCCAGATCAAAGCCCTGAGATGCTAAGTATGAGCGGAGTCCGGTCTGGGGAAGAAAAGGACGACGGTCTCCGGCGAGAGGAGAGGGGGGGTGCTTGATGACCAACTGCTGACAGGGGCGAAATGCGCAACGTTCAACGGCGGGGAGTATTTCAGTCAGCGCGTGACACAACTCGGGTTGTCTTCTTTTACTGTGCCTATGTCGAAAGTCCAGAAATTCGAGAATTGAGAAGAGCTTTTTCCCCTAATTAGTTAAATTTCCTGATTGCATGCCATTTTTTCTCAAAATAAAAACAGTAGATACTGCCTATCGGGAATTATTCAAAGGAGATTAATATAGTACTTGTACGAATATTATAAGTTAAGATGTGTAGATCAAGTGCAAGTGCATACAGGTATTCAGAAGTTCATTAACTTAGATGTATTAGACACTGTTTGCAATGATATATTCATTCTAACATTTCGGACACGTACTTGAGTTATCACACGATAGCGAATATCCTACAGGATAAAGACACATATGTGGCTTATGTTTCTGATAATATTCCCAAGCTAGGAAGGAAGTACATTCGTTTACATGCTGCCCTCAGAGTAACATGCGACGCCTGTGAATAAAGGGTTCGTTAGTAAAGTGTTTCTGCAGGTTCCAGCTACAAAGTTCTTATAAGATATCGTGTCGTTTAAAGAAAGTGAAAATTCTCAGGAATCCTTTACTGAGCAAAGGAAACTCCTTCCTGCGGCTAATTTCAGGTGCTACAAAGAGCGTTTCCTGAGAAATTCCTCTCCTTAGCAACCACCACCTCTTAAAATTTTCCTTGTGCCGCTAATTGAAGTGAGAAAATATAATGATACTTTATGAAATTCCTCTACAAAGCAAGAATGTTGGGCGGAAACTTAGACTTCGACTCCAATATTGGAAGAGAATGGTTCATTCTTCAATTTTTTTAACTTTAGATGACGCCAAACGGTATAATTTTCTTGTGGAGTGTTTTATAATGACGCACGTGAATAAGATCAAAGAACAATGCTTTCATTGGATGCCTGGCAATTACTTGTGAACTTCACGTGCGCTCTTGCAGTAAATCGCTGAACCTTATTACTTGGCGCTACGAGGACCTGCTTTGATCCAACGATGCGAATTTTCCTGCTTGCTTAAACGAGTAATTACTCTTTTCGGAATTCATCTGTTCTTTGTACTTGTGTAAAGACAATGTTTATTTCTGAACGTTAAGGCGGAAAGATAGAAATGGAGAGGAACAGAAATGGAGAAATGGAGAGATTATCGACAATTTTGTTTGCAGATTACCTTTTCCGTTCCCTAATCTTTGGTGTTTCTAAATATGTGATAATGAAGGTTCAAATAATTGGGTATCTAATATAGTTTTTATTCATGTAACAGTTTCTTTGTTTAAATGATACACTTTGAGGTAAAATAAAGCACGCTTTTTTTAATAATACACCAACAATTCTTTACAAAACAAAATTTTAAATCTTCATAAAGTAAAAATATCGTTTTTCAATTCTTGAATTATGTATAGTTCACCTATTTAATTCATGGACATAAAAGTGTCATAAAATGTTTATTTCCGAAAAAATAGATGTCTTCGGGAAAATAAGGACGTCATATTGTACGGGAATATCATTTTTTGTACTCTTTCGTTATGCAAATAGAAAGAAATGTGTTCGGATTAGCTTATGCAATTCTGGAACTACAAAAATTTTTACAAATGAAATATTTTTCACAAAATCTCCTCTGTTCTTGCAGAAAACGTAGATGAAAGTATCGAGTAACGTGAATAGTGGGAGAGCCAAGAATGAGCGAAAGGAGAAATATGATAAGACATCTGTCTGAAGATTATAAGCGAAGTTTAAAATAGGTTCAACGAAGACATGGTTCAAAAAAGTATTACAACCGTGGGAAAAAACAGACAAAAATTTGAGATTATGAACGGTAGTAGTAGAAAGAAGTAGTGTTTAAGATCAGAAAAACATGGAGATAGACATTAGGAGTAAAAGAGGACAATCATAAGTAGAAATGAAAAGAATCGGTTTGGAAATCTACTAAAACCATTGCGACATGGTTGTGTGCAAATGAAATCTATTGTCACTTGATAGAATGAACGGAACGAACAGTGTAGGGAAACACAATATCGATCATGGTGCTGCTCAGTGTCACGTGTACATGCCACTGTCCCCCTGACGTCGTGTACTTGCGGTAATAACGAACGGGAATGCGAACTCAGGGTATGTAACTGAGAGGCGCATCTACGGATTGCAGGTCGATTAGAGGCCCTGCCTTATGTAACTACAAGACTGGAAATGAAACGAGTGAAGTCGTGGAAGCAGGCGGGGCCGAGGAAAGTGTGTGTAGGTCACGCTACGAGTCGTAGGCCTCACAGACTACACATAGTGTAGCGGCGAGATCTACGCGTGGGAGGCGCGGGCGGGAAGCATTAACAGCGGCCGAGATGCTTCCGGCAACGGTGCCAGCGCTAGCGGCGGTGGTAGCGGTGGCGGCGGCGGTGGCGACGACGGTCGTAGACGCGTCGCTGCGGATTGCCCGCCGAGTCTAACGACCGCGCAATCAGGGTAATGGCGGCCAGCGCGGTGCGGCGTGGCGCGGCGCGGCGCGGGGTCAGCGGCTGGCCCTCCGCCTGGCCCTTCGGCCCTTCCACTCCCTTCCGAGCCCTTGCTCGCCTCGTGCCCGGCCCCGCGTCGCCCCGCTTTCCGCTCGTGTCCCCGCCTTTTCCCGTATGTCCCCGCATCTCGCATCTGCTCCTCCCGCATCACCCTGGGCCATCCGGAGAGCGCTGACGAGCCGACGCCGTCTGTTGCAGGGCAGCGTACGCTCCAAGCCCGTCCTCCTGGTCATCTCGCTGGCTGGCGTCAAAGTATGCAGCCCCGATGGGAAGGTGAGTAGTGCTTTGAAATTCCTGTCTGTTTTATGAGCCCGCATTTTATTTTTTATTTTATACAACAGTTGTGATCGAAGAGTTTTTTGAAAACTTGTTTTCCATTTGGCTTCTGGCATTTTACAACAAAAAGCCGAGGAACTCTTTGTAAACGGTAAGTACGTAACGTTTCGCCGAAATAGCGATTTGTTGTTAACGTAAAAGAAAGTGTTCTGAACGATATTAAACGTCAGTTATGAAATAAAAAGTAACTCGTGTGACACCTGAAAGTCGAAGACATACTACATCTCAAACCAATAATGTTATCTTCAATTTTTATATTCGTTCGCTATGAATGTAAATAAAAGATGTCTGATTTATCACATCATCACAAATATATTTAACGTGTTCTTAAAGTGCGTAGTATGTTAAAATGTAATAGATACATTATGATATTTACTGGAGCAAATATAAACATGTTTATGTTCTCTGAAACTCTTACTGCCTACGAAATATACTTAATATCACTTAATTTAATATCTTTCCTTATATGTAATTAAATTTAAAATACGAGTACATCGCAAGGGAGGGAATCCTCAGGCACAAGCATGGGTATTGTCGCTGTTACTACATGTCCGTAATCAGCGGATGTGATGTTTTTAATAGCGCTTTGTGGTTACATCTGGCTAGATTCCTTCGTCATTCGCACATCGAAAGTTTTTCATTATTTGCTCAGTCCTTTGCGAAGCAACGTTGACAGTTGCCATTAAATTCTCAGCGGGGCGTTGGCGTCGTTACAGGAAGGTTGATGCAGTCTCCGCTCAGTGCAATTTATTTATACGTCAGGTCCCGGGAGTAGCCGCATACATCGAATTCTCGGAGATTCAAACACAGAGAGAAATATTTTTATATGTAATGCCTGTCGCTCTCTTTACCCACAAAGCGTGTATATTAAAATGTGTACAGCGCACATGCAATATCTTGCGGTGAAAGTGGAGAAATGAGCTCGTGTGAGCTTGGAAGACTGCAAACAACTTGTAATTGCTCTTGCATATTTTCTAGTGCCTTTTTGCTGCGGTCATGCCAATATGATTTTGAAAACCACTGTTGAAAATTAATCAACATACTTCAAGTGCGTAGTTTGGATTGTATACGAGACATTTGATGGCAGATAGATATTGCTCAGAAGGAATAAATATTTTTCACGGTGCTTAGTCACACGGTCACGCGTGTAACCACACAAGGAAACACACGGTCACGCGTGTCGTATCAAACAAAACAGTGGAACTCTCATCTTTCTTAACGTGAGTGTTCTATGCGATGAGTGTTAGTGTGGTGTGTTTGAATAACAGAAGCCTTTGTTTCGTGATGAATGATAGTTTGTTTAGTGATTTCGGGCACGTTAACTACTAGGGTCATTAGTCCCGTAAGTTTAGTGCACGTTTTTGCTCGGGAGGTGACGATGATCTTCCCCCGCTGTATGGCGAGATGCGCCGATAGCGATCGCCGACCTACCGTCGCCTAGCAGTGTTTTCCCTTACCAGGTATCTCTCGCTAGCGAGGCACCGCCCCAGCCGGGACAAGAACTAAGCTCCCGACCGGTCTACCGGCACGTGTGGTAGTGTAGTGCACGTTAGTGTAAGAGTGTGTCTAAGGGTTGAGGATAGAGCAAGGAAGAGGAAAGACAGACCGCGCGCGGTCCGTGACCCTTTTATTAAGGTCCTGCTCCGGCATTCGTCTGGTATTGACCGGAGAAACCACGGAAAACGACCGATTCGAGCGGCTGTCCACTAGAATTCTCCTCCAGCCAGCTTCTGAATTCGACCTAGCTGACAAGCTAGTGTCGAAAATCCTGCAGGTCAGAGGGACTGAAGTGACGTCAGTTGATGCACTGTCTCATCTCTCTCAATGGAGTGAGTGGAAATTCTAAAAAAAATGTAATAAATAGACGCTCATTTAGTTCACCTAAGGAGGAAACTTCAAGAGGACAAACTGCCGTCAAGAAATAATGTTCTGAAAATTTCTCTGAACTAATAAGTATTGGTTCGTGGTGTCACATATTATTTAGTACGCCAAAACATCGTTCTTCCAAACCTGTACAGTCCCTCGCGTGCTTTGAATTTATAAAATTAGCGACAGTTGATATTTGACTTCGACAACAATGAAACTCACTATAGTTCTTCCAAAAGGTGGTACGGTGTTGGATAACGAAAGTTAATAGATTTAAGGTGAGAATATGTAGAGGAAGAGGATTGGGGGAGGGGGTGCAATTGGCACAAGGGGAACGAATCAAGGGAGAATTGAGAGCTTTCACAATGGAGGGAGAAAGAAAGTTGTTATTGGTTGCCATTGATTGCAATTCAAAACTTGATGAAGAAAAACCTGAATGCTGCTCGTTGAAATGTTGATAGCGTCAAAACGGCGGAGTCTTGTTAACGACATCATTATCTCCTTTGATTCCATTTCATACTCCCCCGCACCTGCAAATTATTTCTGAAGTGAAGTGGCCCCAATGCGCAGTGAAGCCTTTATTTGCGCAGCGCTCAATTGCGGTTGCTTGTCTCGCCCTCACGCCGCGAGGTTAATTGCGTCAATTTTATAAATTAACTATATTGTGTTTCTGTGCGATTACCAGACGACGCTGACTATTGATACAAACTCTTTTGCATCTGAAATGCGCGTGTCCATATGGATACCGAATCTGGAGAATTCATGATTTTACATTTCGTCCCTCAAAAATTTGTCACCCACATCAAAACCCTACAAAAACTGTTTTGATTTGCATGATCAAAACAGTGTAAATTTATTCAGTTTTCAAAATCAGTGTAAATCAGTGTAATATTTTATCAACTTAGCGTTTCAGAATCAAAAATAGCTTTTTTAAGGAAATATTATTTTTCTTTCGGTGAATACACCGACTGAAATGGCTTAGTGGCAACATCCATTACATCTGCAGCATCTCTGAGCAATACATTCTAGGGTTCGTAACCTGATGGTGCTGGATATTCGACACTGGCAATATAACTACATCGAATTCAGCCACTTGCTGGAGGAGAATTCTAGCTGTTGCTAGCTCTGATCGGTAGTTTTCCGTTGTCTTTCCGTGGTTCAATAGCTGGTGAACGTCTGAGCAAACTAACAAAGCGGCCACTGGACGAGTGCAACGTTTCCGACCGCTTACTTGACATATCCCCTCCACTTACACAATATTACGCACTGAATTGAGCTTAGAACTTGGCCGGGACTCTGGAGGAGATACCTGAAGAAGGCAAACCGAAGGGGAGATCAGCACTCGGTATCGCGTTTCAGAAGGTGAGGAATTTCTTCTTCTGTCTAAAACATGTATTGCAATCTCGAGACTAATAATGAAAGTAGTTGGCGCGCACGGAAAACTAAATGCTTCCTTCATGAAATACGACGTACGCGTTGTCTTGTTAGTCAGGAGCACAGGCGTTCGCCATCTAGAAGAGGCCAACCACATTACAGGCATCTCTGAGACTCCTTTCCATTGAACTTTTTTATTTGCATGACATTTTGTGTTGAAAATGAATAAAATATACTACAAGGAGAACTAAATTATAAATGTAATGATACAATTATCAATTACTATTGATTGTATGTTCAACCATTTGGAGGATTGCCAGATGGTTTGGAGAGCTTCTTTTCCAAATTTCTTGTATCAGCTTAAACGAGAAGAAAAACAAGAATTTATCTTATTTTTGGAAATAAAATGTTTTATTACGCAGGGCTATTGGGCTCCTACTGAAATGTTCAGGAAGGCCATAGCCCGTCTGCCCGAATCCCCGCCTCTGTGAGCACGCCTATGGCCAAGTGAGCATTCTTGTTACAATAATGTAGCTCTACAACATGACAAAATAAAAATTGAAGCATCCCAATGTTGTTATAATAGGTATTCAAATAACGAATTACAACATATGCTGTTCATAAACTGGTAGGTTACTAACCCCTTCGCATGTATAGTTTAAAGCGCACCTGGCTCGGACTATCAGTGTGTTGGTAATCTATTCCACGCCCGTCCTCCGCTCTCCGATCCCCACCCTTAGGCTTGTCCAATATTTTTTGTCGCTCTCCCTCCCGTGTTGCCACGCCCACACCAGTCGCAGACGCCGCCGGCAACTTGCTTCAACCTCATTCGAATTAGACATACATATCGACTAGTATGAAAAAAAATCCCTTCTGGCCACTTATATTCACAAAGAAATATGATGGCCACTTAAGGGTAATTAGACGAGTGTCTCTGGTGTCAGAAAAGCGCTCTGTTATGGAGTATAGTCGCGGGACCGAAATACTAAGTTGATTTCGAAAGAACGAGACTTCTTTTCTTCAGCGAAGGGAGTGGAGAAATTACGTTTATCCATATTCTTTAGTAGATTCATAAGTGGAGGAAATGACTGCGTATTTTCCGTCTGTCTTGACGTGAAAAATTATTCTAATTTCCAAAACCAGCAATATTGTTATTACACATACAATAGTCTCAATTATGCACAAAATGGAGCTATATAATCGGGGAATATTTTAAGGGGTTATTTTACGACCAGTTGTAGCATCAATGTGTAGTAAATTACACATAATTTTGCTACATACACAAATATACGTATTTATTAACCAAAAGACAAATATAAATGTTTCTATCCATCTACTTGTCAAAGACATGCACAAAGGTGTTGGTGGAAAAGTAGGCAAACAAAACACGTTTTTTGCATGATACTAGTTAGCTCCCGTTCCGACATCACTGAGAGATTACTGGTGAAATATGCACTCTCGCCCACGGGACCAGTTCTGCAGAACAAAAAAAGTCGCGCTGTGGTCTGCCGTGACCTCACCGTATTTGCATCTGTCGTAAATCGCTTGCGCCGACTGTCGTCCGTGCAGTTGGCGAGCGAACTCTGCGTCATCGGAGCGGTCACGAGCCGAGATTTGTCGCGGGCCGCCGGGCGGCGGCGGGGGCCGTGGGCGGGCGGGGGGGGTGTGTGCGGTGGCGCGGGCGTTTGGGAAGAGAGCGCTGCGACGAGAGGCAGCGAGGAATCGAAGGGGGCGCCGTCTAAGCGGATCTGTGAACGCGCCGCCCGACGGGAGGCGGGTAACGCAGTGGAAAACTCGCGAAGACACTGCTGGAGAAGCGCACAGAAAATCCCATTAAAACTGCACGACAAAAAAGGCCAATCGATGAAAATAAACTTTCGACTATATGTTATTTTGAAACATATTAAAATAAAGACGGTTAATAATGTGTGTAACATAATATAAGAAGCGAAAGAATGAAATAAAGGATTACATAAAACATTAAAAATAATGTAATAATGAACTGCATTGGTACACTTAATTTATACACTTGAGTTCTCAATCGAAAACGGATTAAAATTGGGTGTCTATATTGAACTAACAATGGAAGTTATCAAAGACAACAGATTTGGTTTGTGACAAAAATTTTCAACAGCAGTTGGTTCTGAATAACTACGACGTAAATTGAAAATTATTGCGGGGTAAAAAATCGTTAAAGCGGTCATTATAACTGTAAAATTATTCCTAGGAAAAGAAAACTAGAAATTTCTCTTTATCGATACGGAAAATGTCACTAGTATTGGGAATTCCAGTTCGCATTGAATAGGATGCATTTAGATCGGAGAGCCATCCTACTCAGCAACGTTTATAAAGGTTCTGGTGGAGATATTTCAAAGAAAGAGCAATTGAAATGAAAAGAAGAGTTCGCAGTACAGAATTGCACGCAGTTGTTCTGTCGTTCTGCTCAGTCACCCACCTAAAATCGGTTCGAAGAAACCACATAAATACTGATTAATTCGAGACACCACGACGGCAATATGTTTGTAGATAATGTGTTTGATATCAATAAATGGAATAGTTTGTAATATGACAAACGATTATCGTGAATATTTAAACTGAGTATTATTTCTATTGGTGCTCTCAGCAGGTTCACAATTAAAGGGCTTACTTCCAAAGCACCGTATCTCTTCAACCATTTGTTTTCTAGTTAGTTTCTAATATAAAAAGTTTCACGTTTTCATAATACAGTACACCAGAAAAGTCTCTCCGCACCGTCTCGAATCAGGGGCACCTATTAAAAATTGCATTTAAGTTGGTAGCAACCAGATCAGTGGGAAACAGTTGAATGGGACAACACTTCTAGAATCTATTATGATTGTGGTGAGTACGCAATTGACGTTGGCTTTTGTTAGAAGCTAGAGCTCGTTCTGCCAACAATTTCTGTTGCAAGCACTCTCACCAGCAAGGTGCCACTACGGATCAACTTTCCTGGCGCGCTATATATTCTAAAAAAGATTTTCTATCATGTTGCCAAATAGTGTTAAAATGACGTTTCTGTTAATGCTAAACCATATCCTAAGATCGCTGAATCCTATGTTGAACCATAAAGTTTAATAATAATTAAATTTGTTCAAAGATTTGGTTGCCCCGCCTGGGATTCGAATCCCGACGTTCTGGTTTACGCACCTACTCTAACCACTAAGCTACCGAGAGAACCGATCCTTTGCATAGTTTTCATGAGCGCGATTTTCGCTCATGGTATATACTATATATACAATTGGTTTACTTCCAGCTGCTCTAACCTTATTATATATAGCGTAAAGGTTAATTTTAATGCATTCCCTTCCTTAACATGTGCATTTTTGAGGCAGATTATCTTTCGGGGAGAAGCAATTCGAAGTGAAGCGCTTCAATTACGCGGCTGTGTATGGGTGCCGCTGCATCCGGCGCGTGGCCGCCTGGGCCTCCGCCGCCCGCCCGCCCGCCGGCCGCGCGCGCGCGTCGCGACATGTATACGAGCGCGTATTTCCAGCGCGCGCGGCGCTCGCGTGCGTCCATTGTGCGCGGGCTACACGCGCGCGCGCGTGCGCCCGCTACACGCCCCGCCCGCTCGTTTTTATTTATCTTTGTTTATTGCGCCGCTTTGCGCATATTTACGCACGCGACCGGCCGTTTAAAAGAGGACCCGCGCGCCTAACTAATAGATCACGCGTTCCATATTGACCTCGACGAGACTTATTGAGATATCAGCGCCAGCGCTAGTGGAAGGCGTGTGTGGGGGGGGGGCGTAAGGGGGTGTAGGCTTACCAGTGGAATGTACACAAGGTCCTCATGTGGGGCGTAGCATCATCAATCAGATAGTCGTCTGGGTGTGATCAGTAATTCAATTTGAAATAATCTTTAGCAAAAACGAAGCTAAATAATTAATTTTACTCCAAAAAAGTAATAATCTTCATTTTATTCTTCTCCAAGTTAGTTCCATGCCAATAATATATGTAAAGATAGTATCAATTGTAATATTACTCGCTCATTTATGTCGGAATTTTTTATTTACATTCGGCATTATAACGAATTTCAAATAGTAGTTTATGCAATTAGTTTATAATGTTAAGCTTTATTGAGAGAGTATGTGTTTTGAGAGCGTCGTGAGGAGCAAATGAAATAAAGCAACATCATAAATGAGTTGCATTAATGGGCTAATTTTTTTGTATAACACCAATATAAAGTTATATGCGAATCAAACTTAATTTTGCGAAACAACTTTCTTGTGACGTCTCGTGAATCTGACAATTGTGCTAGAAAATCGTTGTCATCTGTTCCGTTTACCTTTACCTCCCTATGATTCTCTCTTTGCGATTGACTGAACGTGTGATGACGCTATCTTTCGTGCCGTAAAATTCTAATACGTCATCCTTTGTGCCGTAAACTGCCCAATTACGAACGATTTTTTGCTACGAAAAGGTCGTCTACAATACAGGTATAGAAAAAATGTTCTTTAAGCATCATAGTCATGCAAAGGAATTTTAAAGTTGTATTAATTAGTTTAAATTGTATCTTTAAAGTTGTTAATAAGTGTCTCTCGTTTGTATATCTATTTTCAACTTTCAATTAATAGATGATAGTCAGTTAAGTGTGAATATGCTAAGGAAATTCTGAAGGCGGATTATTGATTTCAATATCTTTAAATTAAGGTTCAATATACGCAAAAAGTGAAACAATGGAATGTTTTGAATTTATGTTGAATTTCAAACAATTTTTCTCTTTATATGAGCTCTAAATGTTGATTAAAAACAGAGAACCATAAATTGTCCATTCGCTGTTTTTCGTAATAACCAGTGTTGTTTATAACAGAACTGTCGACGCTGTTCCGAGCAAACGCGAAGTTACGACCGGCCATTGTGCAGTATAAAATCAGGTAAGCCGAACCACCAGTATCGTATTATCATAAACAATGTAATAACAATAAATTGTAAGTAATATCTGTCGCGCTGTTTTATTTGGCTCTGTGCCGCTAGTTCGTCTCATGTTAGTGATGTACGGCTAAATACACGAAATAATATTGCTGCTCTTCCCTCTTCAAAATAATATACATAGATTTCTATTACTCTCATTATTTCACTGCAAATGTGTATTTTATATATTAATTAATGACATCAACTAGGTTATTATTTTTTGATTATTTTTCTAGATTTTTCGATGTATCTTAATAGTTCTTCCATTCTATAATATCTTCGGTTTTATAGAACAGTGAAAAAAGATTTGAGAACTGTTGAACGTAGTGTAATACAACGTGGTTGTACGTCTTCTAATTTTCGGTTAATTACTCATTCCATGCGTGAAATTGTGTTGTTTCATTCACGCTCCACGTTTTTTTTTCTTTCCATCAAATTGTGTAAATAAATCATTATAATATATAATATAATTTTAATGTACCAATTGCAATAAAGGTAGGAGAAATCAAAGCCTCAATTACTTTGTTTTCATTTTTTAGATCCCCAGGAAACTGAGGAACGCATTATCAAGGCGATATTGATATTATTGTTTATTATTATTATTATTATTATTATTATTATTATTATTATTATTATTATTATTATTAGGTGGCATTAATTGGCTTTAGGTGGCTTTTAAGTGGGAATATGTAGTCAACATTCGTGAAAGTAATGACGCCGATAACTGACAGTGGCGTGGATGACCGTATGATTAAAAAAAATTATAAGGTAATTGAATGTGAAGAACAATTACGATAAAATGTTTGAAGTTTTGTAAAATCCAGCAAATGAGGTAAAATCTCTAATGAGATGCAGCGAGCTTCGGATACAGCGGTGTGACAGCAGTGGAAGTGATTTCGTGGTGGAGTTGCGCTGGCTCCGGCGCGCTGTGTCATCCCGAGGGCAGACCGCTGCTAAATATTTGAGGTGCATCTCGCTCGTTCACTTGTTGCCAGTCGGGGGCAGGTCGATGGGCGCCCGATCCCTGTGTCGCCGACGCGGTTTCATTAACTTCACGTGAGTAAACTCAAGGCACGAACAGTCGGGGTGACTGATGAAATTTCTATTTATTGCCTTGTTCTTTTACATCTTTTCTCCGTTACAGTTTTTTTCTTAATTTCAGCGTCAAAAATATAACATGATTTTGAGTCTAAAACAAATATTTGTCTCCTATGTTCACAGCGTACGCTGTTGTATGAACATCTTCTTTTTGTAGACCAAAAAGTACGTGTATAGGCGCTTTTAAGATACATCAATTTGCAAGAGCAAACAAGTGTATAAATCCACAGAACGAATGTTTTGCGCATATATTATCTTCAACATTTTTAAACATTTGTTTTTTATAACGATCCCGGTTTATAAATTACTCGATAAATGATTTCTTTATCGAAGTAAAATGTTCTTTTCGACGTCCCTGACAACAGATAAATACGATTATGAGAGCGAATGCGAATAAAACATGTAAATCGCAACAAAATTAGAATAAAACCATTCGCACGGATGCAAATTCCAAAGCCTAGTGCTCTTTACTTTTCACGGTCGCCACTCCTGTTGCCTCTCTCGCATCTCACTTCATCAAGCTCTTCAAAGTGGAGAGCGTTGCCTTATCAACCCATTTGTCCACGTTTTACATACGAGCACCACCACTTCTACATTTCGTTCTACGGCGCTGATTGCTTTTCGATGAATTCGAAATGTTGGTTTTGTTTTCTGCAGCGGAATCCCAGCACTTCTTACTGAATGAGCCGTGTGTTTCACTGGACAAAATAGACAATATATAGCGAAAACGAGGAATCGAATTGCGTAAAAGTATCATTAAGGTTCTGTAGACGTTAAAAACCGAAGTATTTGTTATTATTTCGTCTTAAAAATTGAAAACGTTCCAGTCGACTTTTTTTGCAAACGTTTCAGTACTTTATTTAAAAAATTATCACTATGTTTTATTATACAGTACATAGAAAAAATATTCAGAAACATAAATATTTATTGCGGAGTTAATCTTCATCAAAACTGAAATGTAATGGTCGATCTCTAATGTAAGGGACTCGTTTATTCAGTACTTATTCAAGAATCATTAAGTCGCTTTTTTACAGAAAATGTTGACACTGGTTAACTTACGTTCCGTTTATTCAATACACAGGAATAATACCTATCGGTTCCATTAGAAGCTATTTGCCGATGATCAGCGTCGCACTCCCTCTCGAGTGCCGTTCTGCCTTGGCGAGAAGAGCGCCGTTGCCGCCGCCACCACCACCACCACCACCACGCCCGTCGCCGTGTCCTCCGCCGATTGCGCAAATGGACAAAGCGGAGTGCGTCCCGATAGCGTTGAAGCAGCTCACAAATCGAGCCGCCGGGCCACGCCCGCGCCTTCGCCCTCGCCCGCGTCGTTAGGCGCACATTAGCAGCGATAGGCGGCGGTATCTACCGGCGATACGGAGAAACGTTCGAATTAATGCGGCCCGCGAGATAAATGGAAAAATGAGAGCCTCCGGGACGGGACAGCGGCGACGAGCGGTGGGGGGGGGGGGGGGAGGGCGGGACCAGAAGAAAAGTTCGTGTTGACTGGCGAGAAAAAGAAACAGACAAATGAAATCTAATGAAACAAGAGAGGGGAGAAAATGCGGATGAATTCGGAGCAGAAAAACGATGACGTGTCAAAGGAAACGAAAACGCTCGGGGCGGTTGGCGCGGGCATGAATATTCAGCGGCGTCGCGGAGGCGGGGGCGCGGCGGCGAAGGCGGCGGCGGCGGCGGCGGCGGTGGCAGTGGAGGCGGAGGCGGCGGCGGCGGTGGCGGCTGCCGCTGCAAGGGCCGCCGCCGGTTGCTACGCGCCTGGCCCTCGGTGGACCGCGGCGCCGTCTGGCAGGCGGTGCGCGGCGGCTCGAGCGCTTGCAACTTCCACGAGTTTGCCTCAAAAAACGTGGAATGTTGCCTTTCCGTAATGGGGTGAAATCTGTCCGCTGCGCTTGCCCCACGAAAGGTGTTTTTCTCCTCTCCCCTGTCCTTCACTATGTTGCATGTGGTGATCGCTTTCTCTGAGGCTATGGAAGTCTTCAAAAATTGGGAAAATCGTTGACATGTAAACGATGGACAACTGGTTCGAGAGGTATATAAAGCATGATTTTATATTATTTGGTGTACTATTTCATGTTTAAGCTTATTGCTGAAGTTGGCGATGTGATAACTGTTAACTAAATTTCAATAATTTTCCTCGTTTCAACTAAACTATGATGTTCTTACAAATCAGTAGTTGTTGATTAGTAATATTTAATTCACGTGTCAGGTGTGACGCAAACAGTAATCCTGTAAGATCAGTATAACGCCGACAAGAACGTTTTAACCCGCCAAAGCCATATGTTTATTATACCATTTACCAACCAACTTAATGAGCCAAAACTGTAAGAATTTGATCGGCTGTTGCTCATCCCATAACCCCAAGCCATGAAGCGAATAGAGCTTAGGAGCAGACACAACGCGGCGGTGGCGCCATGTCTGCGGCGCCCCAGCCGCCGCCGTCGCCGCCCCGCGCCCCTCGCGGTTCACCCACAGACCCGGTGGCCGCGTCCCGGCGGCCTCCGCCGCTCATAACAAGAGTTTATGGCCCCCGGGGGCGGCGCCGCGCCCGCAGAGGCAGGGGGGGGCGGGGAGCGGGGAGCGGGGGCCGGCCTCTGGCGCGCCCTGCGCATCAATCGCGGACGCCCCCCCTCCCCCCCGCGCCGCCCACGCCCAGCGGACGCGCTGCTCCGTGTGCTTGCGCCCTGCGACGCCAATGCGCGCCTCAGCTTGCCGCTCTCCGCCGCTGCGTTCCTACCCCTTAGGTGCCCGACTGCGTCCCTGGTCTGCTGTCCCCCGTCGCACCGAGCTCTGTCTTGTCGTGCGTTCCTCTACACAGTTCTGCGTAGACTCTACGACATGTATACGCCAGTGTTGACAATAAAAGAAACAGTCCTGTTGTGTTTCTCTCTGGCACATTTTGAACCGAAATATTAGAAAAAAGAAATATCGTTCATTATTGGTTCGACTTAGGTGACTCGGTTAGCAGGTTGGCGTGATTATTGCTATGTTTTGGACTTAAGCGTTAACATAAGGATAGTTCAGGAGCACGCATTATTTGTATTACTTCTTTTTTTCTATAGTTTGTGGCACGTTTAAATCCTCTGTTTGTTTGTTTTTACTTGAAGTGTCGGTGTGTCTGGGTGGCTATAGGCATAAATACAGTAAATTCTCCTTAATACAAATTCAAAGGAACCAAAGTAATCGGTGTTAGTGTTATCAAAATTCCGAATTATTACAAACCGAATTATTACATACGGTTGTTTCGTATTATCGTGTGTCCTACCCTAAACATTGTTCGTTTTTCGGTAAAATTCGAGCATGTTCTTGCTAACAAAGATTTACTGTACAAAAATGCTCGATGTTCCACTCACAAATCGAAACTATCCCAAGCAAAGACTGAAATTTCATGAAACTTTTTTTTCTGTACACAAATTTGAAAATTCACAAATACAATAAACCACCGGTCACTTCTTATTATCGCGAGCAACATAAAGAACCGAAATAACATAATTACCACTGGATCAATAATAATTGCTTCATGTAATTGTTTCGCCTAGCAATTAGAAACAGAATTATGCTGCTACTTTATTTAAATTTCACGAATCTGCATTAAAAAATAGAAAACCTTTTAAAATTTATTAAATTATGCATTATAATAGTATATTAAACTACGACATGATTTGTAATCTTGCCAAAACTTCAAGCCAAGCATATTTAAGATACATTAAAATTATCCCTAATTTTAATCCAGAAACACACTTTTACTTTCCCGCTTACAACTTCTTAGTAAAGAGAAATTTAGATAAAAATGTATCGAAAAACGGCGAATTTTTAAAGAAAAACTAATTTTGTGTGTCTCTAATACTGCTGAAGTGAAAAATTCTTGTACCGATAAATAATAAATTACTTCTTCTAATACGTTGTGTAGTTAGAATACTTGTTTTTGTTGAGCCGGTCAGACGGCAAAATGTCGGTCCGACTAGCTGTCTCTGAACAACAACAGCGGCAAAACAGTAAACAGGATTTTCACCAAAATTGATTTTCATTCATTGATCTATCGTTGCTTTGAAATGATAACTATAATTTTTGTTACATGTACTTTACATGAAGTCTAATGATGTACTTTACATGAAGTTCAACAATATTCAAATCATTTCAAAATTTTCACAAAAAATCACTATAATTCTGTTAATTTATTTCCTCGAATAGAGAAAAGTATGGATATAAAAATTACGCAGATCCGATTTTCATTTAACTCCCTGAATTTTCAAAAACCGCCTTAAGTTTAAATATTTTCGGCGACTTTCCACAACTTTTTTTTTTATGAAAGATATTCTTCAAAAGTAGTTCTGTAAATAGTTTTAGGTTAAATGTTTTGAAAATATGAGTAGTTCTCACGAAGTTATCAGTGAAATAGTGACCACTGGTAACCTTTTCTTTTTACTTGAAATTATCCGATATTAATTTAAACCTCGGAATATTTGAAAGTTGCAAATGTTCTACATTCTTTTTGAAAACATCAAGAGTTATTATCTCGACACAACTCGTAGGTGTATAGGTTACGCTAATTGTTTAACCTAACTACCTGAAGAGAAACTCAGCAAAGGGGAACGTTCTTGCTGGTTGGAAACACTTTTATAGGTTCAAGTAAAATTATATTACGTACCCGTTACAAATAATACAAGAAAGCACGTGGTGTTAGTACTACTAGTTCAATTTCGCAAAGACCACAGAATAAATAGCATATTATTTCTTAAGTTAGAGCAGTTAAAAATATATGCTATTGTGAATGAAGTCGTCACGAAGGAATCTTGTATTATCCGTTCAGACATTTAATTGCGCATTAAATACAACACTTTGTAGGTAATTGTGTTGGTATATTAGTATTAACTTGATGTTTTTCTTCAAACTGCTTGAAAATTCTCGTTGCACATTTGCGTAATCCGTTTAGTACATCAAATAAATATTAGAGAGGTCAAATTTAGAGATTAATAGTTGTTTCTAGGGAAGTTATTTCAAATGTCATTTTACAATGTTAATGTAGAAGTGTATATCAAAGTTAAAATATGTTAACCTGAACAAAAGTATTCGGAATTAAAGAGAATTGCAACGTAAGTCTGAAATTTTCAAGACGACTTCTAAATTTATTCACGCGAATTGCAGTTTCTCGCTGGTGTGCTCCAGAGATAATGCTCCTTCCTTTGCTCGTTACTCACAACCCAGAGACTTGTGTTTCTGGCATTGGCGAAGCACACGAAAGCTCGGGGAGCGTGGATGAATGTTCAAGGTTTGTGGTTTCAGAGTGACTCTCGAGACGTTTTTGATTCGTCGTAGGACGAAAACATTTGTCCATAACACCGCTTTACGTTTTCTTTTAAACTCAAACACAAACGGAGCGGAATAGTACGAAGGTTACCCATAACGGTGAATTTAAAGCGTTGAATCTTAAAATCTTACTTCACGGAATCTTCGCAATTAGAAAAGAAAGAAAAGTAATTGTATATGCATTTTTCTGATTTCTTCACTATTTCACTACTTCATTTATTCTTCACTACTGCCATCATATGTATAATCATGCAATTTTAATGTTCTTTTAAGATCCGTGGATTTCAATGAAGTAATTACTAACTTCACAAGCCTACTGAAAATACAAGAGTCGTCGACGGAAATTAATATTTTTTTTTGAATGTCTAGATTGTTCATTTCTTTCTATATTGTGGCGTTACGTGCTTCTGAACATTACTGTGTAAGAAATATCTGAAGTTATTTTCTTAGTAACTCGCTCTCACATTTCCACTTTCCCGCCCGTAATACCCATAATCTTCCCGTGTCTTCGGTTGCACACAACACAATCAATCTCTCACCAACAATCCTCGACTTTCATCTTGTCTCTAGCTCTAAACGCAATTTCGCTCGGCGTAGCAAATCAATACAACGGCTGAACGGGTTTTATCGCTGTTGTATCTACTAATGGGCTCGTAGGTACCGCAGCTTTTGAAGTTCTCCCGAAAGCGTACAAGTTGAGCCCACTCGAAGTGCGTTCGGATTAGATCTCCTGACGCGGAAGCGGAGGTGTGCGTGCTTCAGGGCACCCCGCCCCGCCCCTCCCCTCCCCTTCCCGTCTCCTACTGCGGGGGCGATGGTGTCGGGGGCGGGGGGCGGGGCCGGAATCCTGTTAAACTCTCCGTTCCACCCCTGCGCTTCCCGGTGGGCGCGAGTTTTTATCAGCGCGTGTTTTTACGCGTTGGCTGCCCGAACGGCCACAAATCCCGGCGGGGCTGCGTGCCCCCCCTCATTTCCGGTTTCACCCCTGTGTACACAGCCGCCGCCCCCGGCTAACGCCCGCGCCGCACGAAGCCCCCGCGCCGCGCCGGCCTGGGCCTCCGCCGTAAACCCCCGGCCGTCACGCCTCCGCCGCCTCCTGGGCGCTCGCGCCCTTCGGCCTCCTTGAGATGCGTGCTTCGAGGAGCTGATGGAATTGGCTGCTGAGGAGACAACGAGGGAACCCCTTTCTTGCGAAATTTGCTGCTTCGCTGCGTCGCTTGCCAACAGAGCTGTAGGTAAGATGAAGGTTTTGGAAGAAAACTTGGGGATTCCTGTGTAAATATCTAATGAAGTCACAGTACTTCATTTATGGCTAGTTGATAATTTTATATGTAAGAATTAATTATTTTGCTGTCGACAGCATTGACTGTAGAAAAACATTATATATTCATTCAGCAGTAGAAAACTATTATCCGTTTAATTAGAATATTAAAAAGTAATTTATATATTTTATTTATTTTATTTTTGAATGAATATCACCAAAACCAGCAAATATTATTTGAATCTGTTGTAAATCTTGTAGACTCTTATTTTAAATAAAAGCATTACCAACAATGGCAGTAAGAAATTCTATTTGATTTTTAGTACGAAGACTCTCTAAACTATTTTTACTCTCTACCAACTCTCTACATTATTTTTAAAAGGATCTATAGTTTGCAGTTCAGTCTGACCAGACCGCTCATATTTCCTACGTACAATGCACTGGCATTTTGGAAATATTTCAGAAAAATGTCTTAGACTGTTTCAAAGACGTCACCTCATCCTCCCTTATTTCTGCTTCAGTGGCCGCTGCCGAGCTGTGGCCCGATGGCCACACGGCTCTCTGGTCTTATCTGCATCTTATCTGCCACTCTCGAGGCGTGATAAATGACACAATAATTAACCGGCATCCATTTTGTTGGGCGCGAGGGTTCGATTTTCAAACGCAGGGGATTAATCCGAGGAAATTAAGTCGTCTCGTAGCGGCGGGGAGGCACTGCGCGCCTATCTGCGCCGCGCGATCGCTCGTTAATCACAGATCTGCGCCTTGGCCCGGCGACGCCACCGGCGCGGCCGCGGGCATCCTTAGGGCTGGGCGCTGCCGCCGCCGACCTCCCAACACTTGAGGCGACTGCTTTCGCAGACTATATAAAGCATGAAGAAGAATACAGACTTGTGTTAATCTTAGGTTGCCGGCCAAAGTGCCGACTTCATCCATAGGTTAAGTTAGAAATAAGTTCTGCCCCCTTCTTTGCCGCATAAGCCATAGAGCTGCGGCGTATGTTGTACCCCAAAAAGTAAATAAACTCCCGCCTCGCCAGGGCTACTGGCGGGGGGAAAGTTGAAAAAAAAAAACACCTTTCGCAGACTGTCCAGTGAATAACGATCATTAATTTATTCCGTTTTCTTATATTTTAATATGTAACTTTGCTTGACTATTCCGATAATTTTGGTCGTTCGGCAATTTTCCATTTTCTTCCCCTATTGCTATCGCAAGAAATCTCTAATGAGTTAAATATGAACCTCAGTTTCTTACGCATGTTACGTGTGACATAAGATGCACATTAGTAGAAATCTCGTAAAAAGTCTACATTCGTATTTGGAATGAAGCACTTTCGCAAAGTGAGATTCTGAGAGTCTGCAAAGTTTTCTCAATGGGAAATATTTAAATATATTTCATATTTAAATATTGTTAGAATTTTTTCAGGAGGTATGCCTCTACAATTAGCGATTCTACCTTGTTTGTCTAACGTTTATTACATTCACCGGTAGTTTTCTCCTTCGCATTTTTCTCGCGTTATCGTTTAGACCTCCTTCCCCGAAATATTTCGCCGCTATCCCCGTTCTCCTGCGTGGCTTTCATCCCATTACCTCCATCATCACATTGATCATTGCCTCTACAAATTCACATTTGCCATTTCCGCCTTCTCCCAGAGCCGCTGCCTCGGCCCTTTTCGCCCCTCCATCAGCGTGAACCACCGCACCGCGCCCATGAATATGCGGCGGCGAATTACCCCAGGTGTCGGCCGCGGCGGGGGCGGCGGCGCGTGCTGGGGTGGGCGGAGGGGGGAGGGGGGGGCGGCGGCGTCCCGCGCGGCCACTTGCTGCTGACCGATGCCCTCGTGCCGAGCGCCGGGCACTGCGTGCTGCGTGCTGCGTGATGCAGGTGTGGCCCAGCTATGCTGCACAAGTTAGGGCGTCGACTATTTCTACGGTGGCAGTTTAATCCGGACCGATCCGTGTTGGGCGTGGAGGAAAAAGGCGGTTCTGGGCTATTATGATTTCTTCTAAAATGCCACCATTCCTAACCATTACCTTTGGGCTGCAGTGCATAAAACTATGTTGTTAATAATATGCTGTGGTTTTTCTAAATTGACACAAAAATCTTTCTTTAAAATTTAATAAACTTCCTTACTGGAACTACTAGTTACTACGTTATTAGTTTCTAGTTTTACTATTTATTTTTACTCTTGATGGGAAGTTAAATCCCATACTTGAGAAACTGCAGTTGTAAATAACCTGTAACACTATTTAAAGAAATAGTATTCCTTTTTATAGAAAGCAAAAATAAATTTTATTCTTATTTCACGTTTAGTGTTAAAGAAACAGCTAACATTTTCTAAACTGCATTTTAATTAAAATATTGTGACAGACTTAACAAAAGTCCCTACTATTTTGAGCCACCTAATTCAAGCGAACTGTATGCGTTGATGTGACATATTAACGCTTTTTAAATTCCACCCGAAGACATTTTCTCTCGTGTGTGTACTTCTCGCACAACACATTTCCTAGTAGTATTGATTTTACTACGCGAGCGCTTTCAAATCAGTTTCCACGAAATCCATGTCATTTCTCGTGTTCTAAGCTAATTATCTCCTCGCTGTGACGAGGATTTAGTCAACAGAACGTCCTAACGACACTTCGCTCGGCACGAGCAGCGATGAGAGGAAATAAAGAGGCGCGCTAGAAAGCGAGATAATGGAAGGGAATAAATGTGAAATGGTAAAGTTCTTGCGCTCTATCCGAGTTGAATAATGAGCCCCCAGGAGAAAGGGGTGTGAGACTGTGCAGATAGGTGTGTTTGAGTAAATAGTTCGTGAATGGGGCTATGTGCAAGGAAGTGAATAAGATAGCGAATGTAAGTTTGAAGAATCCTTGGAATGTAAATAATTAAGAAAATAAGAATGCAGATAAGCGAGTTAATCGGTAAGAAGATGAACGAGTAGCTGAGTAAGTTGGGAAGAGATTATTTGGGATTATATATGACGTTGAATGAATGGGTAAATTGGTAAATTGACAGATGAGAGATGAATAAATTGTTGGTTGAATAAGTACGTGATGGTGTAATCGGATGTCCGAGTAGTTATTGAGTAAGTCTGTGAATTTATTTTATAATTTATTTATTTTATATCACATCAACTACAAAAGGTTATTAGCGACACCTACACGATAAGATTATTATTTCTGTACATGGAGTGTTATGACACTTAGGACTTTATTTAACCAGTTTGTTCGTTTTTCTTATATCTCTGTGAATTTTTGTAAAATTGCGTGTAAACACTTGTAGGTGCTTCGTCGAATGATCGAAGCGGTGCCTGAGCAGTGGCGGGTCCGTGATGAGCGAGAGCGCGTGGGAGTGAGGGGAGGAGGGCCCAGGGCTGCGCGTGGGCGTTGTGGGTGCAACCGCGCGTGGCGTCCGGCCCCGCGCGTCGCCGCGGACAGGTGCGGACGCGCACTAAATTGAAACGTCTCTCGGCGCCGGCCGGCCACCCGGCCACGTGGGGGGGGGGCGCATCCGGTTCGCTGCATAGCGACGCCACTCCAGCACGCCCACGCCGCCCACGCCGCAGCCGTCGCCCGCGCCGCCCACACCGCTCGTGCTGGACGCAGTCGCATTGGAACGAGGCGCCAACAAAACTCGTCCCCTCTATTTAGGACAAAATGTCTTTAGATTCACACTCAATTGGAACTTTGTTAAGGATATATCATTAAAATTAAATAACACATTTAACAACGTCGATCATTTTAAACAGTTCAGTCATTTGTTTCACGGAGCAAAATGAGACCAGATCTTTCCGTTGTAATATACTTAATTTTATAAACTGTTCGTTTTGTATGTAATTTGATCAAACAAAGAGACTGGACTGTTTTTTCTGTACCCCCGTCTCCTATCATATTTTCCACATGTGGGTGTTTTTTGGAGATTCTGCACTTTCTCTCTTTTGAATCCAAAACGCAAGTAATTTCCTGATAAAACATAATCTATTTTGTGAATACTAGAATACTCCACATATTTCCTCAAAACATTTATCATTGATATTGATTTTTTGTAATATGCATATTGTTGTTTAAATTCCATAGATGTCTCCAGACAAGAGGAAATTTTACTGTCTCCACTCTTACAATGTATTTTTTTCGTTGCTTTATGTCCAAAGTATTCGAGGACAATTCTTCTACACTCTTCTCTAAACACACCAACTGTAATTGATGTTTAATCATTCCATACCAACTCAATAATAATATTTCTTACTTTCAATCGTTATGTGTGAAATATTACACGCTTTTTTACTTTATGCCGGTGCTGCAGACCATCAATCAATTTTGCAGTCACGATTGAGATGAAAGTGATATTTTTGCAGTCAATTCTATATTAATAAACTCAGTTATATCTTTTAATTACATACACTCGTGTAAAATATTACCGTAATAATATTCACGGATTTCGTGTATCTCCCTTCTTCCTTCTTCTTTGGTCCTATCTTCCATATACGGAAGTTAGGTGACCCATAACGGGTTTTCTTGGGATAAATTATTCAGGGAGGTTTCCCGTTGCCTTCCCTGATATGATGATGATGATGATGATGATAGGGGGTGAAATGACGAACACAATACAACCATGCCAGAGGCGGGACTCGAAGCCGCGATCTTTCGGTACGAGATCGCTACGGCACTACTGCCTGAGCGATCTCGGCCACCGGATCGGCCGCCTTCTTCCCACCCTTTCTATAAAAGGACAACCATTGAATTGAATTGAATTGAATTGAATTGAATTGAATTTGCCTTGTTTTACGTGGCGAGACTCGGGCCATCAGGCCCGCTCTTCCGTCTGACCACGCTAATTTCGCTACGCTCCTTTCATGAACTAGCAGAGAAAGGAGGTATTTCTTGGGCGAGAAACAGGCGATTTGAATTTAGCTCAGAGGCGTCATTTAGGCTTGAGGATCTTTTACATGCAAGTAAATCTACTAACATGGGACAGCCGGCTTTACTTCCCCTCCGAAGGAAGGCGTACGAAGGATTTTGTCGCCCTAAAAATCCACGGCTTCGATCGGGTTTGAACCCGCGAGCTTGGGTATAACCATCACAGGCACTGGCGCCTCTGCCACTCGAGCGGCTGCGTGAGCGACAGAAGCCATGCCGCCGCCGTCGCAGCAGCAGCAGCAGCAGCAGCACCACTCCCACTCCCACTTCCGCCCCCGCCCCCGCTGCTTCGGCGCGTCCGCCGCCGCTCATCCTCACGCCGCCGGAGCGGGGATCGCCAGTAAGAGCCTTCCCGTGTTTAATCACACGATGGCTTTTTTAAGCCCGCCGTCAGCCGCTAATTACTGCAGAGAGGCGCTCGGATTACCTGCAAGGGCGGAGGCAATGGCGGCGGCGGTGGAGGCCGTTTCCGCCACGCGGAAAGAGGCGGCGGTATCCGGATTTAAACGCGAGTAACTGGCGAGCTGTCGCGCTGGCGCGTAATGGACACTTGGCGCGTGGGCGGAAATATCCGAGAGTTGCGCGGGAGCGCGCTTGGCCGCTTCGTCGGGGCGCGGAAGGAGCGTCGTTCCAAGCGCTCCGCCCGACTGTTCCTGTGTTATTTACATTTCTGCGTTCGCGCGCGCGCGCTTCAGAATGGGCGCTCGCTTGCGGTGCCTCAGCTGCCGAGCGCAGGTGCGTCGCCCTTCTGCGTCTGCTTCGCTGCTCCTCGCAGGACGCCTTCGATTTAAATCCTTATTCTTCCAATTAGATTACACGTATACATTTGTTATCTTATGTAATTTAATTAGTTACGTCAAGTAGATACTCTTATAAATGCATTATACTATTTTATTATTATTATTATTACTTATTAATAATAATAATAATAATAATAATAATAATAATAATAATAATAAATCTGCTACAGGAGTGATCCCAAAAATGACACTTCGGGCACTGGGGTGTTTTCACTTGAATGCCAGGAATGTACACATTATGCAGAAGTCAGTCATCTTAAATGCATGCCGTCTTGTTAGAAGCCATCTGAATCTTCAGTAAAGCAACCTCACACCTGGTCATCATTCCTGTGAGTGGTTGACATACCGACCAGTAGATACTGTGAATAAAATAAATAATAATAATAATAATAATAATAATAATAATAATAATAATAATAATAATAATAATAATAATGATGTCTTTATTTCTGACGAGGTTCAGGTCGTTAAGCCTCCTCTTCCACCTAACAACAATATTACTATCTTAAAGATTTGATGTAGATAAGTTTATTTTATGTTAATCGGTATTGCAGTAAACTGCAGTTGCTTTCACTCTACAATATCAGCAGTGAATATAATTTACCAATAGGTATACAAAATATTTGAAAATCATTACGTCAACGTTACTAACTTTAATTTAATTAAATAACAAGTTACTGGGTGAAAATCAGAGCGTTATAAGTGACATTTCATATACATATTTTGAGAACACGTGTTTAAATAGTTCAATGTCAATTTAAAGTCATGCATGGCTTGTTTTATGTAGCTACAACGAGGACTGTTCAAAAAGTAATGATATTAGGGACTCTGAGAATACAATGTGTTGCGAAGGGTGGCAGCACTGAATACCATCGTATAACTTATTCGCTTAGCCAACAACACCGTTAGTTTCAAGTTGAGCGATGTAGTGAGTGAACGTATGTGGCACTTCACGCAATGTGTGTTAAATATTCGACTACCATGACCAGCATGGATAAAAATTTATAACAACGTTATAACGTGAATTTTCTATGGAACTTAGGAAGAACCGAAAAGATGCACGTGAATTATTGACTAAGGTGTACGGTGAAGATGGTACGAGCCAGGTGACCTTTTACAAGTGGTATAAAGCGATCGAGAACAGTAGAGCACCGTTGACGTGCCGCGCGAGGGGCGACCTTAATGTCTCGCACCGATGTTCTACAAAATGCAGCTGCGAATAATATTGTTCGCGAAGATCAGCGAATGGTCATTAGAAACCGTCTAGGAGTCTTAGACAATTCGGCATTTTCGATTGTGCACGATGGTTTGGTCATGCAACGCGTAACATACATATGGCTACCGCGATTTTACTGCATTTTGACAACGCGAGACCGCACGTCGCTCTCGCTGTAGCGGAGTTCTTTACCTCATCCACCGTATAGTCCAGATTTCCGTCTCTGCGTCTTCTGGAATTTCTAGAAGCTTCTTGATTAGTGAATGTGAACACGTTTTGGAAAGTTTTGGAAATGAAATAAAAATAGAGAAAATGAATTTTGTGAGATATGTATTTTATAAAGAGAGCAGTGAATTTTTATCTAAAACAATTGTACCTAAAAATGATGTTTTGTAAAAGATGATGATCTGAGAAATAACAAATTCTGATACTTTTAATTTAACACTCCGTAAGCTAACATTATCCTTCTTGCAAACAGACGAGTGAAGTCTATTCATGAGTAAATTCTGAGGGAAAATTCTGTGAGAGTGACAGCGTGTCACATGAAGAGATACGAGAGTGTTGATGGATAAATGAAGAGATAAATGCATGGAGGGTGAGGAATGAAACAGTATGCATTTCCACTTGCTGGTCAGTTGAGTGAAGTTTTTTTTAAGGGAAAGAGGAGGTTTGCGTGAGCAAAAGAAGGAAATTGTGCTGACATGCGAATCAGTTAAGGATGTGATCTAGCGTGAAGGTAAGTGACATGAGAGCTAAAAAAGAAAAAAAACGTAGATAGAGCCAAAGAGCCGTAAGATTTGCTACATGCGATTGTTTGCGAAACTAAAAAAAAAAAATTAAGATAATAAATATTTGTCTGTCAGATAGTCGAGATCGTTATGGCAGTCGGCCATAGAGGGTTCGACGCCTCGGGGATAGGTGTATTTGTGTTTGTCTGTATGTGTGTGTCGTTTTCTCACCCATCATAATCATTATTTCATCTTCCGTACCCCCCGGGCCTAACAACCCTATGGCGTAAAAATGGGCTCCGCAGAAATGGTGATGCCCCCTAACAATGTGTCACGTTACTCCTCACAGGAAAAATATATGACTGATCCTTAGTGTGTATAACTGCACGTTCCCGAATTCTATAGAAAAGCCAATTCGCGAAGAGAAAATAATAAATAGAGAAAATTGACATCGATATACATGAAAGTTACGAAAACTTATTGATCAAAAGTGCCCGTCATTGGATTATCGCGAATTCGACCAACCCAAGGCGGTTTCGGAAATAAACTTCCATATGTTTTTCTTGATGTCATATATAAGTTTGTGGGTTTGTGTGTTGTTTCTCTGAATAAGTTTGTTGGTCGACTGTTTTGTTCGATGATTTCCGTAGTTTTGTTGATAATTTCCAGACAAATGCGAGCAGCACCTGGCTCACGAATCGCCCGTAATCCTTTCTTCTTAATTCTCTTCTTACTTCGATCATGTAGCGATCCTTCAAATTCTCCGACAAGCGTCGGAGATACTTCAGGTCAGTGCCAACCTACGAAAACTCCCAAGTGCTCAGTTCAGAGTGTTGGGCTGACCGAAGAGAAGTAAAAATTAAAAATCGATTGTGAACACACGACTATCAGTTTGGTTTGGAGTTACCAGTTATCCATTAGTTCTTATGAATTACAAGTGTCGAGTAATAAGAATATTTCAATTTTTATGGCCATTCTCATGAGCATCCCGACTACCTAGTTGAATTATGATGAATGATGTATTTGTTGCTCAGAAACACCTTATTTTGACGTTTCAGAAACATCATTATTACAAGTGCCAAGAGCAGCTTTCGCATTAAATTATGTATACTTAAACGGACGATCTCCCAACGCATCCCAGCCTAAGGTGGGCGTGGCCGTCGAGAGCGTGCATAGAGCGCGCGCGTGCATAGTTAGCGTAGCGCGGGGCGCGGAGGGCGTACGGTCGCGCCCAGCCACGTCACGCGGGGTCGAGGCGAAGGGTTAGTGGGCGATGTACAATTTAAATGAAGAGCCATTCGTTAGCGCGGGGATGCGCGCGCCAATATCTACCTGCGCCGCCTCCCGGCGTGGCCCATTAGACCGCGGGGCGGCGGCGGCGGCGGCGGCGGCGGCGGCGTGTGTGTCAGGGCGCGGCCGGGCGCCGCCCCCTCTTAGTGGCGTCGACGCCACCGCATCGGAACAGCCGGGGGGGGGGGGAGGCAACACAGGACGGAGGAGTCCATGCGATGGAAAGATGATGGAGTTCGACGAGTTCGGTGTAGGTAAGCGCGGGGAATACCGTGGGAAACAAATACGTATGTGGCGGGTAAGGAAGCAATGAACTGAAATCTAGTTGGGTCTCATAGAGGAGTGGTTACCACGCCAGCCGCAATCTGCGAGGTCTGCGAAGTCTGCAAGGTCTGCGGGTTTGAATCCCGCTCTGAACATAGATGTTCGCTGTTGTGACATGATGGCGATTATTCCAATCTCCCCGTATCATCAATACCCCATTCCTTCCGAACCGTCTCCCTGCGAATGGTGAATAAATGTGAGGGATGAATGTGACTGTCTGCGTGGCTGAGGGATAAGTCTTCTTAATCGGCTTAAGGGACGCAGCATGAGCTACTGCTGGCAGTCACCAAACCTCCCTTCTTGGAATAGGGTGGCAATGGACTTACGAGCCACTGCGGAGTTGAGGTTAAAGTCAAGGAACTCTAGGATGTAAAACGAAGGCAGTGCTTTTAACAGAGGCCAGGGAGTGTTAGTGAAAACCGAAAGATAATGTTCACCGAAAAAGCCCAAAAATGATGATGAGGATGATGATGATGAATGATAATTTCTACTTGCTTGTCTACAACTGAACCTTTGAATCCGGACGTCTTATGTTCGATTCGAAGCGGAGGTGTTTTTTCGTCAAGAGGTAAATAGCTAGACCTCTTCCTGGATGAGAATCTAGAGGCAGAATGTTTTTTACCCGGTTTCTTCCGAGTCTAGGTGATTCCAGATCATTATATTTTATTTTCAAGGGACTCTGAACCACGCGCCATCTTTCGCCGCTCCCACCGTGAGGTCTGGGAGAGGTCTGATCCCCTATTCCCATGCCGATCTTCCCACGGGATCTAAACATGTTTCAACAGTACAGCCAGAACGTGGTTATTAGACAAAGGTTCTATTTGGGCACATGCATTACACGAAGAAGAAATCCTGGCAGTGAGAGAACGTACAAAAGCTCTTGTGGTGGAGCAAAGAGAAAATTGTCATCTGGACGATTCGAATGCAAAGAGGAATACGAAACGAATACGAAAAGAATAAGGAAAGAATACGAAATGACGGTGGCGTATGGTCTGATCCTCACAATGGGGATGTGGGATATTGGAACGACAGCGGGGCAACGGCTTGGATACGAGGGTAGGTGGGCGTCGTGAGCAACGCGGGTAAAGTGGACGATGCGGGCGGCACGGGGCGCGGGGCGCGGGGCGACGGGGCGTGGGGCGTCGGGGCGCGGGGCGCGGGGCGTGGGGCGTCGGGGCGCGGGGCGTGGGGCGACGGGGCGAGGGGCGTCGGGGCGCGGGGCACGGGGCGCGGGGCGCGGGGCGCGTGGCGTGGGGCGTCGGGGCGCGGGGCGCGGGGCGCGGGGCGACGGGGCGAGGGGCGTCGGGGCGCGGGGCGCGGGGCGTGGGGCGTCGGGGCGCGGGGCGCGGGGCGCGGGGCGCGGGGCGCGGGGCGCGGGGCACGGGGCGCGGGGCGCGGGGCGCGGGGCGCGGGGGCGCGGGGCGCGGGGGCGCGGGGGCGCGGGGCACGGGGCGCGGGGCGCGAGGCGCGGGGCGCGGGAGAGGGGCGCGAGGCACGGGGCGCGAGGCGCGGGGCGTGGGGCGCGGGGCGCGGGAGCGGGGCGCGGGGCGTCGGGGCGCGGGGCGCGGGGCGCGGGCGTGGGGCGCGGGGCGCAGGGCGCGGGGCGCGGGGCGCGGGGGGAGGCGAATATCGGCCGCCCCATCTGACGCCCGTAACAAGGGCGTCGCGAGCGGCCGGACGCGCGACGGTGGCGGCGCAGGCGGAGGCAGGCCATTAATCACACGACGTTGAAGGCAGCGACGCCAGCGCCGGCGAGTGGGGGTGGAGGGCCGGCTGCTGATGGCTGCTCGTATTAAACTCGCAGATTTGGGCCGCGCGGCGGCTTCTCCGCCGAGGACCGTCCTGTATGTGTGTGTGTGTATGTGTGTTCGGTGCTCGACTAGTGCTCTACATGGTTACCGTGTTTATCTCGGGATATCCAATATTCTGCATCGCCACTTTACAATTCCGCCGTCCCTCTTGTTATTCCAATTACACCATATCTGTCCGTTTATTCTGGCTATTCTCCCGTTCTGGGTTTAGAGCTTGCAGCTCTGTGTCTTAATGAATATTGCATCATCTCTGTTAGTGAGCGTCATATGTTGTGCAAACACTTCTCGAACATGAAAACATGAGTCGGGCAATCTGCTAAGCGTCTCACCTACACATGTAGCGGTCGTTCCAAGTCGTGTTCCATTCTGACACACACAATTTTATAAATAAATTTGTAAATTTATGTCTTCTAGTTCTGAGTTATTCACTACGCTTTTTCTATATTCTCTTTTTTTGTTGATAATCCCCCACTAATGCGTGAAGTTTCCTTGGGTGAATATTTGATACTATTTACTCACATTACTAAACTCTCACTTATTTCTGGATTCCTCTACAATTATTTGGATATGTGATATTTTACAGAGATTTTTGAAAACATAAGTTGATGTGTTTCTGCATTTTTATGTATTAACTGTTAACTGTACATATACAACAATTTTCGGTTTTTTGTTTCAATCTGACGTCATACATGACGAATGTCACGTCATGTATGTCTCGCGCTATCCGTTTTATTTATTCTTTACTGTAATTTTATAATGAAATTCTAGGAAGGGAGACAAATATCGCTGGCTGTTGCTGTTACTGACTTACAGATGCTACTGTTGTCACGGATTTTCTTCAGGCTTCCTTAAAAACAATTATGTTGTTTGCATGAATCACATAAACAACAGCTTAGCATTCTGTTTCTTTTTATTAATTCTACTTTGATATTTTTTTAAATTTTTTAATATTCTTTTTATGTATTCTTTTTTGGATTTGGTCATACGCCTTTGATTGGTTTTTACCGTATTCCTAGCTTCCCGTTTGTTATGTACTTGTATTTTGACCCTCTTAACCGGGTTGCTTCTCTTCGACTTTTGAATCCTTCTCTATTACTTAGTTTTCTCTCTTGTTGATTAAGAAAACTATGATGAATATAACTGCATGCATATTTTCTAAACTCCTTATCTCTTTTTCGCTCATAACATTCACTCTCCATTTCTCCCCTGTCTCGCCAGAACATTCTCGTCCCCTATTCTCTTAATCTTTGGCTGTCGCGTGACGAACTTACTCCTCAACTTCAGTGCCCCCTCACCACTTACCCTTGCCCTGCACCGGGCTCTGCTCTCACGTGTCACTAGCCTTCGCCTAGCCGTTGTTTGCGCAGCCCTTGCCGCGGGCAGCGGGTATTTGCGCTGCAAACAGGCCCCGCAGCGGCTAGGCTGAGACCCGCCGCCGCCGCCGCAGCCGCCGCCCGCTGTCTTTCCGCCGCGTGTCCAGGGAGCCGCAGGTACACACGCGGCCGCCGGTTTGCGCAGAGTTCTCCCCGCCTGACCCTCCAGCCGCTTTGATTCGACTGCTGGCTCTACAAACCGACGGAATGGCAAAGACAGTTGATTGCACCGAGTTGAAGTTCACGCGAAGCAAGTGCGTAACCTTGTTATCTTGTTATCGTGCTCCAGTATCTCTTAGAGACCTCGCAAATGTGCTATCGGACACGTATTGTCTGTATATAATGTGCGAAGTAAATGTACTCTGTATTCTTACATAAATGCACATTTTTCAGTGTATTTAGTGCACTCGAAATATTTTAAGATTCTATGCCCGTAAAGAAGAATATGGAGTTCATGGAGGATGATTCAGAAAACCCTTTAAACATACAAAATAACTACTCGGGTGGGCGTTTTAATTACATTGACAAAAAGGAATTTATTTTATTTTTCAAGTATTTTTCTCGTTTTAGCTGTGTAAAGTATTTTTTCTCTATACATTTTTAGAAGAATATGTCTTACCAAAATTAAAACAATACGTGTGTCAATAGTCCAATAGTCGAAAAGTACTTCGGTCAAGACAAACAAAAAGTAGTTGTATGTCTCATTTTCAGTCTTGTGAAACCAACCCAAAAGTCTCTTATAAATGTTTAGTGGAGTAGTTGCTAATTTGTTTGAAATACTGATTAATAAATTAATGGTAATCTCAGTAATTTGCCGATATTCTAATAAAAGTATTATTTCACAGTGTTACGGTCTTTGCGTAATTATTTCATTCATTAAAAATAGAACTCATACTCGTCCACTTCATTTTCCTTGTTTCAATAATTCTGTGCTTTTTTTTGTTTCGTTCATTGAACTTTAACGAGAGTTATAAATTATTCTTTTGCTATTGAACATTCTGATTTCCGCGACGCTCAACAAACTAGTTTGATACACCACTGTCGCATACGGACGACTGTGACATAACCAATCCCGAAGAGGTGCAGGAGCTTGTCAATGAGCACTTCGAATATTACGTGCAAATCCCACATAATAACTATTACTTCTCTCCCACATTTGCTTAATTACTTTGCAAGCAAAAAGTGGCGACTACTCGACGAGATTCACAAGGGAGAGATCTACTGATAATCGCGTCCGTGTTTAACAGTGCGCCATTCCCCGGCCACCCACAGCGCACACGATACCCCCCCGTCTCTCTCTTTCTCCCCACGTACAGCCACCCTTCTCTTCCACGTCCACAGGGGGGGGGCGGGAGGAGGCAGAAATAAATTATTGCGCCCGTGCCGGGACTGATTCGAAATTAATACATTTATCTATCGCACAATGATTGAAATTGAATTGCAATGCGGTGGTATCAGTTTGCGAGCGCGCAGCCGTGCGGGCCCGTGGCACGCGAGCTCGCTGCGTGGATCAGATGCCAGCGGCTTTTTGCGGGGCCGGCGTTCCACAACGGGAACGCCCCGGCAAAAACTTCTTTTGCGGCCGAACATGGCCGCCGCTGCTGAGAGCGGCGTGGGATGTTTTCAGCTCGTTGCCTCGTGGTTGTGGCGTTTTAGTTTAAACTGTATGTAGAGCTCCCAAAATAAATTACAATAAAGTAGTTCGAACGTAGTTGAAAAGCATCACCGAATAGTATCACTATATGGGCTGTCCAAGAAGATCAGTCATATCAACCAACCCCTAGCAACAGATTGTTTTGTTTTTGGCGAGCATTATGATGTCTTTTGTTATGCTTGGTACCTTGAAAGTTAAGATTTTCTTTTCGATTAATTCCTACACAAAATCAACTACACAATTTGTAATCATAAATAATACATTGAATTACAATTATTTCACTAACAATCGATGATAGAAATTTTTTTCTCTCTCTTTGAAATTCGATAGCACAAAAATTGCGAAATTTCAAGTCTAAAAAATACGATTATTGTGCTAAGATTTCAGAACTTTTCTCGGCATCTAAATG
>JAZDUA010000384.1:1392500-1515122 GCA_038098605.1 Gryllus longicercus | reverse complement strand
AGACAGACTTGAATGTTAAAAACAAGGTTTCAGATCACAATGTTGTTTTAACTATAAAGCTGTGTCAGATCTTGAGGTATTTGTTAAGCAACAACAATTAAGGGAGATAGCATCATTGGTTTCTTTCATCAAGTTACAAAAGACCTAACATTAACAATTACTAAATACTGTGAAACTGTAAACTGGATTTGGTGAAATTCATAAAATATATCACTAAAGTGACTGGAAGACTTACCTTGAAGAAAAAGATGAATAACATATTAAACTTTAAGAATATTATCATTGAGTATAAATCATCAATTTAGCTGCTTCGTCTATTGGAAACAGATTGCTTCATGTGTTCGACATGTTTATTAAATGAATAGGACTGTCGATGCTGTCAGAGATGAGACTCAACTTACGGCAACTACAGAGCTGAAATGATGTCTGCAAAGTATGTAACAAAAGGGGAAACGATGACACTGTATCCTGAATGTTGGTTTTTTATGTTCAAATCTGTCTTAAAACCTGATGGCCAAGTGATCATGATAAACTATAAGAATACGTGACCCAAAAAAAAGTGAAGATATAAATGAGCAAAGTGTTGATCTAGCTCTGATAGTTGCAGAAAGTATTCTTCAATGTAGATTTCATTCCTTTTCATTACATTTCTTTAATATAATGTACCAGTTGTGGCTGAAATTGCAATAATTTTTTGTGGTGTTCTTAGGAGATACAATAACTAGATTGGCTACCAAACTTACCTAAAGTGTCAAATCTGATAGTATGTGGAATTTGACAAACAATTACTTGTGTCTGAATAAATCTTTTTTTGGAACTTACTGATCCTTGAGTAATTTTACTGGATTTGTTAGTGTGATTAGTTTCAAAGCACTGGAAAATACCTGAAGATACCGTAGATCTGCTAAAAAAAAAACAATTTGGTTCACTTACATTTGAAGAGAAGCTTTTGGTCGTGTCCCAAAATTTTGTTTTTTCAATGTAATATACTGTACTTTTTTCTGAGAATTTGCATGCTAACTTGTATGTAATGTGGCGATACCGATTTCCTCATGCCAGGAAAATTAAATTAAACAAACAGACTCGGCCACCATGAGTTCTACTGGGAACAGATTGCGACATGGCCTCACGCGCGCAACCCTGCTTATCTGACAGCCGTCTCCGCCTCCGGCACATTAAGAAAGTCGTTAAAGGGTCAGTCGTCGACAGATTTACTGTGGAGCACGTGTTCGCATGGCCGGCTGCGCGAACCTTCTAGATCGCTTTTGAAATCGACATCCAGTGAATCCGAAATCGACAAATTCTTTCACGGACAACGCCCGTCTTGTGCGAGCATGTTCTAGAAGGGCAAAGAAAATTCTGGACGCTCACAGTTATGCAAAGAGTGGGAACTCCATTCACTACCCCTGTCACCATTGGTCGAAATAACGTAATGCGCCATTTCTTTCGGCCAATAGCGGCGCAACTATCTTAAGGAGCTGGAACATGCGAGAAAACGAGTGGGGGGGGAAAGTTAACCTAATAAGATTTTACTTATAAAATTGGCATTCAAAGCAGGGCAGTCGGGAGAGAAACTTCTCTGGGAAGGAGAGCTATTCACCGACCAGAGGCAAGTTCGCCTCTGATGGACTTAGAAAAAACTTCGGTGTGGGCTATTGTAATAGAGCAGAGTAACGTGGGCAGAGAAAATTCTCTGAAGCGGGAATCAGTTGCAAAGTGAAGCGAATGTGTCGCTGCAGGATTTCTAGACTTTCCAAAGTTGCAATTGTGAATAATCACGAGTATCAGAAGAATCCGTGACTGGTTACTACGCTCTTGAAATCGAGAGTGACTGCTGGCCGACCCCGAGCTCAACCAGACTGCCAGGCGCCGTTACAACGCCGCACCCTCGGCCGTGCCGCCGCCTCCCCTCGACGGCAACGCGCCCGTTTCGGGCCCACAAAAAGAAACTTTACCAAGGCAATATAATTCAGGGTATTCATCCCTGCGAAAATCCTGTAATGCGGTGTCGCGCTAAGACACACTGATCTGTAATATTTGTTACCATTGTGATGCTAACTATAAGTCTTCCTAATTTCTAAGCTTTACACTGGCTACTAACTTTTCATCTTCTTATCTGTCCACCTAATTTTCAGATTTCTGATTCTATTTACATGTGTAACTTCACTGGGGCATTTTGAATTATTTTGCCCAGGAATAAAAGTGATTTTACCAGTGATCAAAGTGTTTCTTTCATGTTACCAGTATCTGTTAACGATTCCTTCCATCATCGACTGAGCTATTTCAGGGCCGCTTACCGGGCGTTCTCTCACGAGACGACCGGGAGTGTTACAGTAAATATTTTTAAATACTGGAACTTAAAAAGGAATCGATTGTGTTTGATAGATTTGCAATATTTCAAGACAAAACCCTGTGAAAATTGGTAATCTTTTTTAGAAATAAATGTTGATTTCACATTTTAGTATATTTTCCGTATACCTAAAGCAGGAATCTCCAAACTTTTCCATTCATCCACCCCTTTTAGGAGAAAGTTTGCTTCATCGACCACCTTACATTTTCTTTATAATATACAGTATCGATAATCATGACACAAAAATTGAACATAAATGCCGTAATGAACAATTTCGTACCCCAATATTCTTGCAAATATTTCAATTTTTCAATTATCAAAGATGTTTTCTGCTTTTGAGTAGCTGAGTTTTTAATCTTCAATGAAATTATTACAAAAGGTTGAGTGCTTTTTTTAAGAACTGGCCACAACATTTTTCAAGAACCAATCGGAGAGGGAACTTTCTTGAGCGATAGAGAATCGTCAACGCAGTTACAATTTCTGAAGTTTGCTAAATCCTAATTCCTAAGGATGGAAGACAGTATCGAAAGAATATTAAATTTGTAATTTTTTATTATATGTTTTGTTGCTTTATACAGGAAAACGGTTAATTAAGTTCATTAATATTTTTGTAATCAATGGAATCTTGATTTTACCGATAAGGCACCGGTTAAAAATGTGGCGATTGATCCCCAATTGACCCCCTTTCAAAATTTCATCGACCCCTAGGGTGTCTACAATGACCCCGTTGGGAAGCCCTGAGCTAAAGAAATATGCACGGTAGGAGCTCCAACAGCATCCATAAAAAGTTTTTCTGTTTTGAAAATTTTACATTATTACAACTATTGGTGCTAAAACAGCAAGTTTCTTACCTGTATTTTCACGCAAATATATGCAACAAGTACTTATATTTTCGAAAGATTGTACATGATCTTATTTCAAAATTTATCTTCAAGGAACAGATTTCATTAAGGGGAAAAATTCTATCTTTAATAATTTAGTTGTGGAAGACTCCGACAATTTTTGCAATTTTCGAAAAATTAGGCAATTTAACGAACCCGAGACCCGCACCATTCTCTTTCACACTATTCAACAATAAAATTTAATAAAAAGCGATGGAGCAATTGTTTTTTTGAAAATGTCCCGTGCAAAGTACCCCTCAAAATTAAATTCCAGGGGCCGCAATGCAAACGCCCTTCACACTATCCAATAAGAAAGTTTAATCAAAAACGATAGAACCATTTTCTTGAGAATTTTGAAAATGACCCAGGAGCTTCACGTAAAGTATCTACTAAAATTAAAATATCGGTTTCAAATTCATGGGGCCGCCATATCAGACAGATCGATTGGGGAAAATCAATTTTGGAGAATGTCGGCTGATCGGTTTAGCCGCTAGCATTGTTCACAGACGGACAGATATTCGTTTTGTCGTCATTCGATTTTTCGGTATCAAGGACACCCAAAATGTAGCCAAATGGATTAGATTTTTCCTAAATTTAGCTACTGGATTTACCCTCTTTTTCGTTGCCAGGGCCCTGTAATTAGAGTTTTTCTGTTAAAAATTCGCCGTTTTCGGGCAGCATTACATAACTTTCTCTCTACTTTGTAGCGAGAAAGAAAAAAAAACATAATATTTTTGTATAAATACAAATGATTTTTTTAAAAAAGCTCACTAGAATTTAATCTACATTTTATTTAAATACTTTTTCATTTATTTTATACAAATGTTTTATTTTCTCATCGCTTCAATCAATTAATTTTAATGTTATTAATGTTAATCAGTTTACTATTCGTAAAAACGTAGTATCTGACAAATAAATACTTGGTCGTGCAGAATTACATTCTTTAAATACAAAAAAAAATTAAAAACTCGCAAAAAATGAAGACGTAAACAACAAAACGAATGTCACGGTTTCTATTATTTCGTAATTTCTAATTTAATCATTAACTCAAACTTTTCGTTGTGACGCAACGGAAAAACTGAAGCTTTTGAGTGCAGTGCATAGATGCCATATTGGCCGAAATTACGTCAGTGGGTCGAAGTCAGATATTTTCGTATATTTTTCCTTCAAAAGAAAAGTGCAGCTGTAATGAAAGATATCAGCACCATTTTTTTTTATTTTATCAACCGTGTAATGTGAATCCGAGCTCATATCTGCTTCTCACAAGTCACTTTGCAGTGAATGAATCCCTCAACTGCATCGCGAAACGTTGCCATGTTTTTGGAAAACGAAAAATCATTTGAAGTATATCCTCTCATAAATACCATAGGGTTCCTGGAAATGTGCATATTAACGCCGTGTGAGATCTTTCAAGTTAATGACATTTGTGTAACTTTTGAAAAAACAAAATTACCTCGAAATTGACTACACGTCATATTAAAGAGTGCAATTAGCACTATCCATTCGAAAAGGATTGAAGAAAATATTTGGAGCCGTTTTTGAGAAAATGAGGTGTGAGCATTCCTGAAAATGCAAAATTTTGAGCTCATTTTCACAGAAAACGGTGTTTTCAAAAAACTTTATACAATATTATTTAAGGCATAGGTACTCATAAATACGTGAACGAATTGCTGCTGATATAAATATTAACGACGTGAGAGAATTAACAAAATAACATTTTGAAAATTTTTGAAAAAAACAAAGAATGCGAAAAATAGCTTTGAAGATTTCAACGGAAATACACGTTTTGAGGAAATACCGAAAAAGTGGTTATTTTAAAAACGTACTTCTGTCTATCCGTCTGTGAACACCACTAGTGCCTAAAACAAGCATAGGATTTTTTTCCAAAATTGAAGAAACCCTTGTCCATCTGGATCGAGTCGAATCTTTGAGATTTTGAAAAACATTATTTAAAATTTGTGGGTACTTTAAATGAAGCCCCCCGGACATTTTCAAAATTTTCTCATAAGCGACTCCAAATTCTTTTATAAAATTTCTTCTAAGAATTGAGTAACATACACTTATAAAGGTGGTATAGATCCTATTTTCACGGTTAACACTAAATTTCCGAAACTTCCAAAAGTATGGATTTTTTGCGGTGTCTTCCTACAACTAAAAAACTGAAGATTGAGATTCTTCCTTCAAATATTTTTTTCCCCATAATGAGTTCTTTCATTAAGGTCAAGTACATTTTTTTAAAAAAATTTAGTCGCTTTCGTACAATATTGCGTGCAATTTTTAAAAAATTACAAAAACAAGATTTGTTCGCCTTAATGTATTTATGAGCACATGTGCTTTAAATAATGTCAGATAAAGTTTCTCGAAAACTCAACCGTTTTTCTCTCTAAACCTCAAAATTCCGCATTTTCAAAAACGGTTAAACGCTATTTCACAATAACAGCTCTAAATTTTTTCTTCAAACTTTTAGAATGGATAGCGCTAATTTCACTCTTTAATTTGACGTATAGTTCATTTCGGTGTATTTTTTGTTTTTTCAAAAATTACACAAATGTAAATTTTTTGAAAGATCTCTCAAGCTGTTGATATGCACATTTCCAGCAATTTGTAAACACTTTTGTGTATGTGAGTTAAAATGCTCCAAAAGAATTTTAATGAAGTTTTTCGAAAACAAAAATTTTCTGTGAAAAAATCTTTAAATATTCAATTTACAGTAGGCCTTAAGCGCCATTTTCTTAAAAAACTGCTCCAAATTTTTCAATGAAACTTGCCTGTAATGACGTGAATTTACTGTTCTTTAATATTCTTAAAATATACTTCTGCTCCACTATTGGGAAACCGAAAAAATAAGAAAATGTAAAAAAAAAAAAAAAAAATGTACTGTGGGCGGCGATAGATGGTAGCTTTCAAGAATATGTGACAAGTTAGCCGAGACGAAAGGAAATGGTAAACCAATACGGGAAAGCCTGTGCCGTTCTGTAGCACCGATGGTTTAATTTTATTAACCAGCTCTGAATAAACGCAATTCCACGAACAAATCCGTATACTTCAGTAGCCTCTATTCGTAGTTTTTCTGGTTCTCCGCCAGGGTCGCTAGCTGAATGCGCGCGCACTCCTGACCAGCAGGAAAACGGACAGCTTCGGCACTCAACAAATACGTAAACTGTGGTCATACTATGGATATAAGTATAATATGTACACAGTTTCTTGAGCTCTGAGATGTTTGTTCTAACCACGTTGGTCTAATAGTGAAAAGATCGCCTTTTCATCGTGTGTGGTCCTAACTCATATACATATTAAGCCACATATTTAGACAGTAGCGTAACGTTAGGGGTCGCAATGCGGGCTGGCTCAGATAAAAGAGGGCCTATTTGAAGGGGATATTTTTATTAAGGTACAAACACTTCTTGTGTTTGCTATACAGTTACATAAAGAATGCCCGAATAAAATATTTGCGGGTTTGCCTGTACTGATTTCGTTACGCTTCTGTATTATGTATTGATGGTGTTGGAGTTTTGTGTTGGTGGTGCCATACAAATGGTACGAAACTGTCATGTTTCCGTAGCGTAATATTTTTAGACGAAATGAGGATACTGTGTGGAGAGATCTGTCATTCGATGCTGTTTGTGCCATTTCAAGAAGACTTGGAATGTATAATCGATATCAGTCTACGTGGCTGCGCGCGATTTCAAATAATCGACTAGTCGTGGTTGAAATACAAATCTCATTCTGGCAGATGTATGAGGGGAAATAAAAAATACTCAAGTTAATATGACTTTTACTTTCAGCTTGCACAATAAAGATTCATTACGCCGTTTGTCATTGCTTTCTTTCTTTCCAGTACCAATAGCAATTAAGATTTCACAAGGAATACGAGCCAAGTTCGTCAAGTTTTGAAACAGGTGTTGAGAGAACCGATGACGGGTTGGAAGTGAAGACGTTTAGCATTGATGCGTTGATTGTGCGAGTTGAAAATTTGGATAAGACAGAGACAAGATTCAAATCTGCATTGAATGCATTATAATGTATGTCATCTGTAGTTAACGTTACGTAGAGTTGTAATTTGTATGTACATAACATTTATAGTATTTTATAATACGTAAAATTTAACCTCTACAAAGCGAACCTTTGACGTCTTTCAACTGCTGTTACATGCTTTTTGACATAATTCATTTTAATATTTATGTTTAAGTCATTTTTGAAGTTGTTTCTACCGCACTAGCACAAATATCTTGCCGTGTTTATTTTGATCCTATTGGGGCGTGTCATCTCTTATCTGCCACAAGAACGTTACTCATTCGTCTTGTGGACGTGCTTTATGATAAGTCGACACCCTTTTTGGGTTCTGTGTTGTTATGATGGTATTTTTCAGCGCGTGAGTAAATTTGTTACAGGTGACCACAATATGGCATGCTGCAGCAGAGATTCTTCAGATGAACTACCTCATAGAAAGCCGCGTGGCTGCACTGATATCTTGTGGCTCTTATTATTTATTGCATTTTTATTTCTTTTGGTAAGTAAAGCTTATTTGTAGCTAAATAGTAAATCCATATATTAGTAAATTATCTTGAGATTTGAATAAATAAGGTCCTAGATAGAAAAGTTAATTAATGAGCCTTTTTTAAAATTCAGATATTTATTGCTTCTTTTGCCTTTGTGTATGGAAATCCGTTGCGATTGTTAAATGGCTATGACACTTTTGGAAATACTTGTGGCACAAGCAAAAATGAAAAAATTGGAAATTTATCATTGTCTGGCCTTGATACCATTGACAAGTCGTAAGTATACCAAAAACATTACTTATTATTGAAGTTGTAATTGTTAATATCTATAGGTGATTAAATTTGGAGAGATCATTTTCACTGAAAATCAGAATCAGAAATAAAGACCACAAGTCTAACAACTTGTGGCATTGACAATCCTCAGTAATTTCTAGTGACATAAATTATAACACAGTGACATATAATGTTTCTAGTGAAGAAAACGTTCAAGCAGTTATAGGTGTGGTTTTATCAAATGGAATAAATTTAAGGACTGGTAGCACATTAATGTTAAAGAAAAATGTAGCAGTATCATGTTTCTTCTAATGTCATATGTCTTGTGTTCATATTAATGTTCAACTTAAGTCTCATAATGGTCTTGACTTTTGTTAGAGGTGGTTCATTGAAGACCACTCAGTTACAAAATGTCTGAAGAATTAATGTTATTGTACATTATATTCCTGTTATGCTTTCAAAACTGTTGAGCATGTTGATAGTGAACTAACAATCTGAAATTTTAACTGATCTTCATTTGTACTCTGTTTTTAGGTTTTTGTTCTATTTGGATATTAAAGATGTTCGGAAGACCATGAAGTTGTGTGTCAAAAAATGTCCTGATCACAACTTGAATACATTTCATGATATTGAAAAATTTTACAAGGATACTGGCTCAAAGTTGTGCAGGTATAAATAAAATTTGGTACAATGGACAGGTACAATAAAACGCTACAGTATGTAACATTTGACTTGACCAACCAAATAGCTTTTATCTGACGTGTCTGGCTTTTTAATGGTTTTATATATCCATCCTAGGTTGCAGGCAGGCATCCTATCTATTCCAAAATGTCCAGCAGTTAGTGAATTCTCTGTTATCCTCCAGTGTACCCCTTATTTTGTGTAAATAAATAAATAAATAAACCAAAAATTTGATATAACATCTTGCAGTAGGTGAGTTGATCATTAGCAGGGCTTCGATTCTGATGACATGTCATCTTTTCATTGGTGCAGTCTACACGTAGCTAGCTTGTAAGTGAATGACATATAGATGATAAAAATGTAGAGTTATTGGTCATTTTTAGCCATTTTTGAATTTTTGTGTCATGCTTCTGGACGTTCACATAGTTTTTACACAGTTTGTTTCGTTTTTGTGTTTTTTTGTTAGTAAATGTTTCTTGAATTTACAATAATGCTCTAAACCAAAGTTTTTCTTGTATCATCAGTTCATGACAAAATTCACTTCTAAATTGAACTTCTGTTTTTCTCTCTCAATATTTCTCAAATCTTCGGTAACATCCTCAATCTTTCAAAACTGACGGAACTAACCAGATTACATTTCCTCCTAAAACACAGATTCTTTATTAAATATAATTATATAAATAATTTTTATTTAAAATTGTAAAATTCATTAAATAAATAAATATATTAATACACATTTTTGCATATTTCTTAAAAAGTGTGATCATCTTTTCATTATTTTTAAGTCATTTTATAGGTTGTTTTTGAAGAATTTTTAGGTCATCAGAATCTGATCTCTGATCATTAATGTTAATGTTGACATGATACATGAAAGCTGTTTTCTGTGTAGAATTGGAACAATGTAGCGTATTTTGTGTGTGTGTGGAAATGTGCTTAAAATGTTGTTGCAAAAAGGACTAGGAATTACTAATTTATTTAAAGCAAGTGTATCTATAAACTATTTTATCTCGTGATTGGAATTGTGTAATGTTTCAGAAAGCCTTGCTTTTTTCAAGACAATGTCCGGCATTTGAAAAATTTGTGTCTGTAATGGTAACTTAGAAGTTCAGATCTTTTTGTTAAGTAATTGAAAAATGCATCACAACAAACAAAATGTTGAGGTAGACTGGACTATAACTTATTAAAAAAGTATTAATGTCCGTCTTTCCAGCAGACCAACCGACTCGCTCTTTATTCTTGTCGGTCTGTTCCTCTGTCCATCCAAACGTCTGCCCACCCAATGTTGACTAATTTGTTTTACAAGAAAGACCATGGGTTTCATTTCAACTTGTTAAGAGATTTGAAAGTTCTTTGTGTTATAATATACCAGAGTTTTAGAAGTTTTGCTAACATATCATTGTCTAACATTATGTTAACTTTTCCTAAAATGTCATTGTCTAAGATTCTGTTATTGTATGTTCTGCTTTTTATATTACAGTTTTTTACCTGATGATGGGGCAACATTGTGCCCCAAAACATTGTATATAGTTGAAAGAAGATATGTGAATGTTGACAAGTTTGTTTTACAAATAAATATTTTCAAATATCTGTCAAAAAAATTGTAGTGAACTTAATTTTTGTTGTGTAATAGTATAGAATCTACATGTAAAACATAGGTAATGCTCCCAGTTGGAGCACAATGCTCCCATTGGAAGAAAATTCAAAAGGTTGCCTGGGAAAATTTGTAATTGGTGGAGGGACTAGTGTAGGTTAGTTTGTATTTGCAACGAGTCTATCATGCTTGTTCACTTTCAGCAAAAAATTATTTACGTATTATTTCTCAGTTTTATTTGATCCCATTGTGTTGTCTGTGCTGAGCTGTTATATTGAGGTTTCTAGTTGAACATTTATTATATAAGAATTAGCTTCTGGATACTGTCAGTTACAGATTTTTTATTGCAAAGACTTGTTGACTTATTGAACTTGTTCAGGTACTGTTGAAATTCTTTAGCTCCTCTTCTTGGTACAAAAAGTTTCTGAAGGCTACCTTGTCTGCAATTTCAATAAACTATTTTGATGAGGACTATATTTTCAAACAATTTTTTTATTTAAAACAGTTCTACTTTAATTGTATTATTGAGAAATAGAAAAATGTTAACATTATGCTTTTATGTTTTAATGAGGTACTTCTTCTTCAGGTACGATTTCAACTTCAATGAAGTTCGTGATAAACGTCTGTCTGAACAAGATATTGCCAATACAATTACACTCCCTTTAGGACCTTGTCCGCCTTTGCCAGTGTACCTCAGGTATAAGCTTTTAGCTTGCTTAATAAGAACATTACATGGGTAAAGCAGGGTCTTATAAATTGCAATATTTTACAGTGATCCAGTTCTCCACAGATGTATACCTAAACCTGTGAAGGAACTTTCTTCACAAGTTATCAATAGCTTGTATGATGTGCTTAATAGTTGGGATGCTTTAGAACAGATTTTAGCTGATTTATATGCATCATGGAAGGAAATTCTTGCACTTTCATTTCTATCATTTGGTAGGCATAATTGTTTATATGAGTGAATCATCTTATTTAATATTATTTCTTTTTTTAATTCAATTTTTAATGTTTCAGTATTGTCTCTCATAATGGTAGCTATTCTCCACATGCTGGCATCTGTTGTTGCATGGATATTTATGTTGATTGTTAGTATTGCAGCAGTTGGTGAGTACATTAATTTACTGCTTAATATCTTTGTGACATCCACTCTGTATGGATTCAAAGAGCCAAGGAATAAGGAATTGAAATGTTTAGGTAGAAATAAATGTGACTTCAGTCTTAGATAAATGCACATAGAAATCCAACTTTCAGGGTCACTTAAGGGGTTTTGTATGCATCATTAAATTGAGAAAGACTAAGATTTCTCCTGTCGTAATATTGAAACAAGTGAAGGAAATTAGTGCCTTGAAATGGAGTTTATTTCCTTCCTGGATAAGAGAGTCAGCATGGAAACAGATGTCAGCAAAATTTTGTTCTATTCAAAGATAGAAAGAACAGAAATTGGCATTTCATTGAGAATTATAAGCATTTGAACCTAGCAAAGTATTTAACATTGTTGGAGAAGTACACTTAGAAATTGTCATTCCTCATCTTCCCTGTAGCGAGTTCTGTGGAAACTAACTACCAAGGCACCATTTTAGTGAATTTACATGAGGTTGCAATAGAGGCAGTTTCTCGGGGGTAAGGGTTGGAAGTCCTCCTGATCTACATTTTTCTTTTAAATGTAACTAGCAAAACATGGCAGACACTGTCCTGTTCTCTCTTTCTTCTGTCTCTGCCTCTGCTTCTGTGCATGTCCCTCTATCTATTTCTCTATGTCTCCCTACCTCTCCATGTCTCTGTCACTCGGTCTGTATATCTTTCTCTCTGTCTGTCTCTTTCTCTCTCTGCCTTTCTGTCCATATCTCTCTCTCTCTCTCTCTGCCTTTCTGTCCATATCTCTCTCTCTCTCTCTCTGCCTTTCTGTCCATCTCTCTCTCTCTCTCTGCCTTTTTGTTCGTCTCTCTCTCTGGCTTTCTGTTCGTCTCTCTCTCTGCCTTTCTGTTCGTCTCTCTCTCTGCCTTTCTGTTCGTCTCTCTCTCTCTCTCTGCCTTTCTGTCCGTCTCTCTCTCTCTCTGCCTTTCTGTCGTTTCTTCCATTAGGAAACTGAAAAATTGAAAAAAAGTTGTAAAATTTACTTTTGGCGGCTGGCAAGAGCAAGTGGCAAAACTGAAAAACTAGGCCAGACCAAAGAAATTAGAAAACTAACTAGTGTGTGAAAAGCTGTGCCATTCTGTAGCATCACTAGTTTTATAGGTGTTCAAGCAATTATGGAATTTCGGAATCAAAATGCTTCAAATGGTCTATTATGAAGTTTCTCAAAATCTCTTTGGGTTATGTAGCTATTGAGGGGGTAGACTTATTCTTTACAAGCACTTTAAAGTAAAAAACCGGGGTCAGAAATGGTCTGGAGTGGTAGGATCCAAATTATTCACTAAAGGCTAAATGTCCCGACACTAGTACAATTTGTGGCCACCACGTGGCAGCACCAAAATAAGTAAAATTTACTTTACCGATAACGTCTGAACCAATGGTCCAATTTTCGATCTGTAAACGGCATTTGACGCCTTTTTAAAATAGAATTTACGCTATGAAGCCCTTTTCCAAAAGTCTAGCAAAAACTCGAAATTTGAAATTAGTTCTAAAAAAAATGAAATAAAATAAAATAAAAAGTGGTCTTATAGCGCGATGGCGACATGCTTCCTGAATCGAACGCCGTGACAATCATGCAAATCGGAAATCTTTAAATTGGATGAAACCTTGACAGAAATTTGAATCCTGAAACTGACGTTACTTGTTTTATTATGCACAAACCTGCATATTTCGGGGGATACTGCACGATATCACAAGTTTTAGGTAATGCTATCTGAAAATTACACAATTTTGGAATTTAATTGGATGAATTTGTAAGATTCACATTTTTATTGTATAAAATATAATTTTTATAATATTCAATATTTATCTTTTTTTAAAGGTTTCATTTAAGAAAAACCTTTTTATGACAACTCGGCAGTGCATTAGGGTGATCTATGATACCCAAGTGCTATTTAATATGTATCAATTCTTCATTTTGTTGCTCTATGAACTGAGCAACTGATTCTTTCGTGGTGCCTATTGCTTAATTGAAATTTCTGAGTTATTACAGCAGGGATAGGTTCGTGCCATGGCCCTTGCTTGAAACCGCTCACCAAACACTATGTTGAGGGACTAACTTCCCAAACAAATCATTTGTCTGTTTCGTCATTCTTCACTGAACTTCCATACATGAGATGGCTTGTATGAGTCACATTTAACTTGACGTCTGGGTACAAAGCTAATTGGCAAGCTGCACTATCTTTCAAAGTCATCGAATTTCCCGCAACAGATGTTGCCCTGCGAGGTACCAGAGAGAATGAACGCAGTTTTTCCCCGCTTTTAGCAGCTGCACACATACATCAGAATGAGGCTCAGCATCCAGCAAGTATAAATGTAGAACAAAGTTTTTTCTATCTGAAACGTATACTAGTTGATAGGAGATATAATAATTTCTCAGAAAATAATTTGGAAGAACATTTATTCTGTAACTTAATTATTTTTTATTTCTTAAGGTTTATTTTCTTTTTTTTAAATTTTTTACAATATGTAAAATGACAAATCTGTTTTGTTAAAACAATACATACAAACTTAATTATATTAAAAACACAAAAATTAATTTCATTCGTCTTTAATATAACATTCAAAATATAAAAATAAGTTGATTAACTGGAGTTTTTAGTCTATATAACAGCGTTTTGCAAAGTTTTTATCTTTTTATTGCAGTTTTTGCACGTTTTGATATTTTCACTGTACATTTTTGACTTTTAATGCATGAAAATCTGGTATTTATTTATTAGATTGTTCTCTTTCACAAGATTTCAAACTCAACATTCTCTAGTCGTTTTCTTGTCAGAGGAGGTAATAGTGTGTGGTTCCAACTGAAACTCCTTAGTTCGGGAGGTCTGACTTCGCCTAGCTCTCAGTGGTTGATATTCATTCTCAGCGAAATAATAGGGGTGAGACTTGCCACTGTGAATGATTTTTCTGTAATTGGTCGTTTTTAGTTATTTCTGATGATCTATTCCATGAGAATGCCAAAGCAGTACCTTAATAATTGCTTTTTTGCAAAGAATAAGTGTATGATCAGTAATTAGTGGTGCCTCAGAATGCCACAGACTTTCCTGTATTACTTTACTTAGTCTATTTTTTAATTCAATTTATCTATTGTTATACAATCGATGTTCTGATCCTATTTGGGGTCAATTTCAAAAAATTCAGTGGTCAGGTTTGTTTACATACAAAAAATACAGTCAGCATTTTGATAAGTTGTCATTTGCATAAAAAAATTGATGAAGTCATCAGCTTTATCCAGTCAACTGAAAGTTTTCTATTTCCTTTAGTCTCGCCTTTTTATTCGAACTCCCCCCCCCCCCCCCCCCCCGGCCATACTCTTGCCAGCTGCCTTTTATTGCAGATGTATATTATGCCATAGTATATTTTTTCCTTTTCTTAATTTTTTGATTTTCTAAGAATGGAAATGTTATTTTAAAAATATTAAAAATCTGTAAAACCTCGTCCTTAATGGCAATTGTCCTTGAAAAATTGGGCACCGTTTTAAGAAAATGGTGTTTAAGTGCTACTGTATATTCAAAATTTGAAGCTCTTTTCACAGAAAATTTTTAAGTTTTCGAAAACTTCATTAGAAGTCATTTCAAGCACTTTAATTTACAAATACAATAGTGTTTACAATTTGCTGGAAGTGTGCATATTATTGGTATGAGAGACCATTAAAAAAATTGCATTTGTGAAAAGAAACAAAGAATAGAGCATTTATGTCGTTTGTCATCTTATAGGGTTGCACTATCCCTACCAAAAGTTTAAAGAACAAATTTGGAGACATTTTTGAGAAAATCTTGTTTTTGTTATTTTTTAAAATTGCACATATTTCTTGCAATATTGCTCGAATACTACTAAAATTTTCAAAAAAATGTACATGACTTTATTAAAGGAACTGATTATGAACGACCAATTTCATTTGAAAGAAAAATCTTTATCATTAATTTTGTGGTTGTAGTATGACCGGAAATAATTAAAACATTTGAAATTTTCTAAAATTCAGAATTAATCCTAAAAATGGCACTGTGCCTCCTTTATAAGTGTACTTTACTCTGTTCTTAGAAGAAATTTAAAGAAAGAATGTGGAGCCGTTTTTGGAATTTTTTTTAAATGTCCCAAGGGCTTCATATAAAGTACCCCCAAATTTTAAAGAACGTTTTTCAAAATCTCAAAGATTCGACTCTTGCCAGATGGACAGAGGTTTCTTCAATTTGGAAAAAACCCTGCACACAGTTTAGGCACTAGTGGTGTTCACAGACGGAGAGACTGACAGACATTTTGAAAATAACCACTTTTTCGGCATTAGGGGACCCGAAAACGTGTATTTCCATTGAAATGATATTGATTCTATCTTGTCAGAATTCAATTTATATGCAGCTGAAAAAGTTCTTGAAATAACAGTCGTACATCTTACTATGCTCAAAACAATCTTACTTTGCATCTACAGACCTCCAACAAATCGTTCTACCTGATGTCGCGGATCCTGGAATTTGAAACCGAAATTTTAATTTTGAGGGGAGTACTTTGTGATTTGGAGGGGTTACTTTACAAGAAGCCCCAGAGATATTTTCAAAAGAAGGCTCCAAATGTTTTGAATAACTTTGTTGTTGAAAGGACGTTTAAGAAAATGGTGCAAGTCTCATTTTCGTTGACATCCCCGATTTTTCGAAAATTGGAAAAAAAATTAAAACTTCAAACTTAGAGATAGACAAAGTCTGTTGTATAAAACTAGCTCTTTAAAAAAGGTCATGTAATATTTTTAAAAAAATAATCGTTTTTGCTTATTTTCCAATTGAAATTTAAAAAACATTCTCAAAAACCACTCTAAATTTATTTTTTAAATTTTATCCACGTATATAACGGTAAGAAATAAAGCGCGTCTTACTTTCGGGTATTGCTAGTTTTTTTTTTTTTTATTTCGACAATTCCAAAGAAGTTCAAAACTTCATAATTTAAGGCAGAGATATTTGCTTCAAAGTTAGTGGTACAAAATTAGCTCTTGAAAAAAATATAATGTACATTTTTTTTAAAAAAGCTAGGAGTTTTTGCGTTATTTCTGGTTGAAATTAATGAAATATATACAAATTTCACACCAATTATGGGCCTAGAAAAAAATTGAATGAATGACATGAAAAATAATTAATTTTAATTATAATTTCATATTGAAAATGTTAACATTAATTATATTGTTGCTTTCTCGCACTTTTACTTCACTTAATTCTACAATTTGTATTCTCGAGGTATTGATTTCCGGACCTATAAGTTATATAAAGCCTTGTAGGTTCCATCAGTCTTACTGGTTGTTCTAGAAACAGGTAATGGACTATTTTATAGAGCCAAAAAACGGATGGATTTCTTATCGACCATTTATTCAATCGGTCCTAATTATGGTTTTCCTTATTATATTACAATACATTTCATTATTTTTGTTTGTAAATTGCGTATGTATAAGGAAGTTGCCGATTTAGGTGCTCGGAAATTCTACCATTCTGTAACCAACCTGGCAATCGGAGGCCCTTGCTCTCTACGGGATGTAACGGACTATGATAGTAATTATTGCAGTGGTTTTGTTTCGTTGTAAGCTCTTATTTAAATGAAACAAAATAAAACTTTTAAGAATGAACTTATAATATCTTGGGGAAATGGAAAACTAATAGTATGTATTCGAAACAAGCAATAGTGTTCCATAAAGAACGCCTTAGAAGAACTATCATAATATCATAACAATGCAAACTAAAAAACAGTTCTATTTATAGCAAAAAAGGCGCTTTTAGCAAGAATTGATAATAAAATATGTGCTCATTGTTGGCAGTGCTCATCGCGCGCTTTTTTGCCAGCGCTCATTGACAGATGCGTTTATATGGACAGAAATGCGATATAATATTATTACATAACCGTTACTAAGGAGCGAGAAAGTTTGTGCTGTTTAGCACCACTGGTTTGTCTGGCGCAACTGTACACAGTCGCAGACCGACTGGGCTGGTTGGAGTATGTGGAGGGGGTCTAAGCTTTCCAGTGATAACCGTACCAGTCGCCTCCGAGCTCTTGGAAGATCAGTTGTCCCGATAGTTATCAGAGCTCTGGGATTTGTTCCGCAAAATTTGTGTAAGAACTTGTCTAAACTCCCACGTCATTTAAGTCTGGTAAGTGCAAGATGGGTTTAATTCGGAATCGTCCGACACCACAGATTGCTATCGATTCCGAATTTCGTTGGTTTTAAGAATTTGAAGTAAAATCTATCAAATTGATTATGGACATTGGCTGCCAACGAGCCAAATACACTTTCGACAGTCGCCAGGAACTGATATGTTCCGTATAAAAAACTTAATGAATTTGGGCTCCGAAAACTCGCAGTCACGAAAAACCATTCTCAATAAGCCAGATTGACAGAAAGGAGGGTGAGGAATAACCGCATACAGGCCAGACACTACTTCAAATAATCCTTACGTATAATGAAACTTTCCTATAATTTATTGGTATCATTAAGGGGTTCACATATTTTATTTCAAAATCATTAGTCTGTGACTTGCAACTAAATCAACATAAGTAGTTTAGCAGAACGGAGCTTTTAAAGATTCAGAATAGTTCAGTAAGACATTCTCCCTTCTCTGTAAGGACGAATTAATTCCCTTCATTTGATGCAGAATTAACAAGTTAAAACTATTAATTATTCAATTCAACCTATTAATTTCTCAATGAATTACCTGCGTTAAATATTGACTCAAACGTCCAACTTCATTGAAAACTCACTAAGTTCAATGTTGGAACAAACACCCAAACCCTTTGAAACTTCACATAGTTGCGAATTATACATTTTTGTTACTCCTGTATATTTTCATCCTGCACATTGAGATATCTAACTGCTGTTTACGTAGCTTCAAAATCATTTCATTAAGCCCTGTATACATCGTACCCCTTTAAGCGCGCATCAAATCTATGACAATTAATCAAGGAAAAACTTCCCAAAACAGTAGAATAATTATATATATTCCAACACCCCCTTTACCACACACAAACTGTATACCTTCTGCACACTCAGCCGCATGCACTGTAAGCGGGTTGTTAAGATGATATGCTCGTGAAGCGAGCTTAGAATCTCAGGAAGCAGGATCTTTGGGGTACGAGAAAGGTCTGAACCCTTGACACAATAAAAGTCACACAAATCACACATAAACGAGCATATAATTCACTCAAAATTCTGTGGCATGAGTTGATAACAACGAAAAACAAATCAAAAATAGAATTACACTTTCAAAAATGATCAAATAAATACAAATAAGCAACCTTTACAGCCTATTTAATGAATGAACACTTAATTTTGTTCAGAATTAACTTTCTGAAGCAATTTCTCTAACCAGTACTGGGAATTCCCTTTGAAAATCCAATACGCCTAAAGTTAAATTATTCTAATTACAATTGCACGTGAAATTAAACCTAATTTACAATCTCTTGCCTTTCTTTAAAATATTACATACAATAAATAATATGTGGGCAAGCGCACTACTCTCAATTTATCTTTTAATTATAACTGCTAATAACAGAATAATGACTGTTCCAATAGAATGGTTTAAGGCAAGCAATAACGCATTAAACTCTCCCACTACAAAGCTGCAAATTATTACAACCCGTGTCCTCAGTTTTCTAACGCTTCTGAATCTAGTCTTTTCCCTGCCGACGTGAACTTGACCTAATTTCACAGTTCTACAGGTTACCTCGAAACCGTCCACTTTCCAACCTTGAAGTCGCGTGCTGGGTTGCGCACCGCGTTGCTCGATTCCGAAGTTCTGCGTTGCCTGCGCTGTCCTCTTGCGTCTTTTTCTTTCCTCCTGAACGGCGTCTTCTCCCCGGTCGACTCGCGTATTCTTCCGTCTCCACTAATCGGTTTCTTCTCCTCCCACGGCTGCTACCACCTTCGATTACGCCCGATTTGTAGAAAATGTCCCTTGCACTTCCCTGACTGCTAGTGCAAGTACCTCGCTCGTTCCTAACTTTTACTCCGTTAATCAAGAACTTTCAGAGCTTTCCTCACAACGGGCAACCTTTTACTTCCCGTATTAGTTAATAGAAGAATACTTCACTAATTCCTCACTACTTCGCGGACGACTAGCTAGACGTCTTTGCAACGCCGTAAACTCCTATCTAAACAGTCGTTGCGGTGGCATTTACTACCTAATCTGACGAGCGCTGATAAAATCTGCTTACTTGCCGAGCGGTGACTTACTAGAAGAACTGCTGACCCGACGCGTGCTAGCAGAAGAGAGATGTTGACTCCAGGCGTGATGGTTCGGAAAAGAGGTCTTCCGCTTCCGTATCCGCCCATTTATTGGCGTTGCCTGGGGAAATTCTCTGTGGCGAGGGTAACTTCTCCTCCTTCAACCCTTCACCAGTAAAAACGTGGCTTGATAGTTCGTGGCGACTAGTGCGAGCAACGGATACCAGGCTGCGCGTTTTGCTACTCTGGTTTTCGGCCGCTTTTCTCGCTGCCCCTGAGCGTTCATGCCGATGAAACGGTGGTGTTATGGGGTTGTATAATCCCATAACGGCACATTGCCCCCTCCTTTTCTTAAGATTTTTTTTTCGCCGTCGAAATAAAATCTTAAGTTGCTTCAGCCGCTTTCCTTACTTCTGCTGCTTTCCCTACTTCTTCCGCTTTCGTTACTACTTCCGCTTTTCTTACTTCTTCTGCCGTTTTCCTTACTTCTTCTACCGCTTTCCTTGCTTCTATCGCTTTCCTTACTTCTGCCGCTTTCCTTACTACTTCCGCTTTTCTTACTTCTGCCGTTTTCCTTACTACTTCTACCGCTTTCCTTACTACTTCTACCGCTTTCCTTGCTTCTACCGCTTTCCCTACTCCTACTGCCGCGCTCCTTACTTCTTCCGCTCTCCTTACTTCTTCTACAAGAATTGGGTTGATGTGCACCGTAATCGCTTTCCAAATTACTCCCTCTTGGACTATCTCATTTATCAAAACCCTTACTTCATCACGGTAGGCTACGGGGATCGGATAATTTTTTGCTTTAAATGGTCGCGAATCTGTTAACTCGATTCGTAACTCATACCCTTTTACTGGTTCGTTGTGATTTTTAAAAACATCCTTGACGCTTATCAACATTCTGAACAACGCATTTTTCTGATCAACTCTCAATTTATCTTGCTCCATTATTTTCTTCCTTATTTCTTCCTCTATTTCATTCTCCTCCATTTCTACGCTACACATTTCGATTTCTGCGAATTCTTCTGATTCGTCTCCCTCATCTACATGTGCATTTCGCGCCTCTTCACTTTCATCTTCCTCCCAAACATTTTCTCCATTGATCAAAACTTGCTTTTCTCCTATGTCGATAACAGCGCCATGTTCCGCCAAAAAATCCACTCCGATAATTAATGGGTAAATTAATTTCTTCACTACTAAACAAATTATATCAAACATTTTTCCTCTAATTGTCACTTCCACCAATACTTGTTTCCTCACTGGATGAGATTTCCGCCCCCATGCATCTACCATTCGAGTATTATTGGTTGGTAATTCCAAGACGTTTATTTTCTTGCTTACTAGCTCTTCATATAACTCTTCCGATATCACAGATTTAATTGATCCGGTGTCTAACAATGCCTTACTATGCACACCAGCGCAACTAATTTCAATTACGGGACATTTCTCCCCTTTTCTCGGTTTCCAATTCTCCCATAAATTTTCTCCATTCGTAATTCGGTTTGCAGTTACAGGGATCGCGTGTTTGTCATAATATTTGTTCGATTCGGGACCCCTCTTCAACTCGAACTTGGCGTGTTTCCCGGTCCCGTTCGATTTCTTGTACCGATTTCATTTCGCGGACTCCGTGACCTTGCCCGCTGCACGCCTCTGCTCGTACCTGGTCTCTCGCCGTCGTGACCTTGACCGCGCAGCTCCCTGCTCGCCGTCTCTTCGTTCCGCGGTCCTCCGTCCTGCCTGTGTTGTCTGGATCCACCTTGATTTTTGCTCCCTCCTTTCTTCGACGATGAAACTACCGTGTCTTGAATAACTTGCATCGCGTTGATATTTGATTTGGTTGTCTTCGGTGTCTGGTTCATGTTTTCAAACGCCAAATCATAGTTGCCTAACAAAACTTGAAATTTTTCCACGTCTTTTACATCAACGCTGCGTAACAGATTCTGGATGCTTAACGGGAAATGTCTCGTAAGAATGCAAATTATTTCTTCGTCCGACACGGGAGGAGAACACATTTTCAAAGCTGCTATTTTTCGTGCCGCGTAGTCTCGCATGGTTCCGCTAGAATTACGGTAATACCCACTCATTAATGAAATTCTGAAATTCATTTGCTGTTCCTTTCCCCAGTAACGGTCTAGGAATCTCACTACAAATTCGTCAAATGAACTTGGCAACGGGCATAACGTTTCTAGCCACGCCTTTGCATTGCCTTCTAGCGCTTGATGCAATAATAAAGTTTTGTGTGCTTCGCGGACATTCGAAAGCACGAAAAAGCTCTGCAATGATTTAATAAAAGCGTTCGGATGACCTGAGAATCTAAGTGATGCTGGTACATTAATATTGCCTCCTCGGCATGCTCCCCCTCCATCTACTTTACTTTCTGCTATTTCTCGCAATTCCTGAATCTTGCGTTCTTGTTCTTCTAATTTTCGTATTACTTGTTCTTCGACCTGACGCTTCGTATCCGCACTAATTTCGGTGACCTTGCCACGAACTTCCTGAACTTCATTTTGTATTTGCCCGAAGCGTGCCTTATTCTCTTCATCTTTCTTTTCGATTTCCGTAGATATTGAATCGATTCTGGCTCCGACTTCTGCATTCCGATTCTGGCTGCGACTTCCTCGATTAACTGAGTGCATGTTGCTACTTGCACAGCGATTTCTCCCCAAAGTTCGTCACATTTAACAACTACTTCCGACATTATAGATTGTTGAAACTGCTCGAATTTTTCATTGAAAACCTTCGTCTGGTCGTCAATTCTTCCGGCCAAATTTTGTGACTGTTCTTTAATTTCGGCTGCTAATTTTTGCGACTGTTCGTTAGTTTCTGCTGCAAATTTTTGCACTTGTTCTTTAGTTTCCGCTGCTAATTTTTGCACTTGCTCCTCTGATTTTCGCGACTGTTCTGTAATGTCGGCTGCTAATTTTTGCGACTGTTCTTTTGATTCCTCGGATAATTTTTGCATTCGCTCGTCAGTTTTTCGCCCTTGATTTTCTACTTGCTGTGCGATGTTTCGCGCAAAATTCCCTAACAACGCCTGCATTAATGTCCTCATCGTATCTTCTTCCGTGCGCTGTGACGGTTGTTCTGGCGTAGTCCCTGCTGATTCGGTGCGATCCGCGGTCGGCTCACGTACTTTCTTCTGCCTCGTGCAACCCTAAATTTTCCATCCTACGAAGTACCTCGTCCCCCGCGTCGCCCTCACTGTCCTCGTCACTCCTGATCTGCCTCGGTTCCCTATATTCCTGACAACCTGCCATGTTAATGCTTTGCGTTTGCCTTTTACCTTTTTAACTACCAGATGCACTCCCTTCCAAAATCACAATACAATACACTATACAACACTTCACTGTACACAGAAAAACACTTGCTGAAAAGACACAGTACACAGCCTAATATATACCACAAAATGCTCGTTTATCGTGTCCAGGGTTCACCTTTGCTTGCTCGATTTCAATCGATCGCTGCCCCACGTTATGGGCGCCAAAATATCTAACACCCCCTTTACCACACACAAACTGTATACCTTCTGCACACTCAGCCGCATGCACTGTAAGTGGGTTGTTAAGATATTATGCTCGTGAAGCGAGCTTAGAATCTCAGGAAGCAGGATCTTTGGGGTACGAGAAAGGTCTGAACCCTTGACACAATAAAAGTCACACAAATCACACATAAACGAGCATATAATTCACTCAAAATTCTGTGGCATGAGTTGATAACAACGAAAAACAAATCAAAAATAGAATTACACTTTCAAAAATGATCAAATAAATACAAATAAGCAACCTTTACAGCCTATTTAATGAATGAACACTTAATTTTGTTCAGAATTAACTTTCTGAAGCAATTTCTCTAACCAGTACTGGGAATTCCCTTTGAAAATCCAATACGCCTAAAGTTAAATTATTCTAATTACAATTGCACGTGAAATTAAACCTAATTTACAATCTCTTGCCTTTCTTTAAAATATTACATACAATAAATAATATGTGGGCAAGCGCACTACTCTCAATTTATCTTTTAATTATAACTGCTAATAACAGAATAATGACTGTTCCAATAGAATGGTTTAAGGCAAGCAATAACGCATTAAACTCTCCCACTACAAAGCTGCAAATTATTACAACCCGTGTCCTCAGTTTTCTAACGCTTCTGAATCTAGTCTTTTCCCTGCCGACGTGAACTTGACCTAATTTCACAGTTCTACAGGTTACCTCGAAACCGTCCACTTTCCAACCTTGAAGTCGCGTGCTGGGTTGCGCACCGCGTTGCTCGATTCCGAAGTTCTGCGTTGCCTGCGCTGTCCTCTTGCGTCTTTTTCTTTCCTCCTGAACGGCGTCTTCTCCCCGGTCGACTCGCGTATTCTTCCGTCTCCACTAATCGGTTTCTTCTCCTCCCACGGCTGCTACCACCTTCGATTACGCCCGATTTGTAGAAAATGTCCCTTGCACTTCCCTGACTGCTAGTGCAAGTACCTCGCTCGTTCCTAACTTTTACTCCGTTAATCAAGAACTTTCAGAGCTTTCCTCACAACGGGCAACCTTTTACTTCCCGTATTAGTTAATAGAAGAATACTTCACTAATTCCTCACTACTTCGCGGACGACTAGCTAGACGTCTTTGCAACGCCGTAAACTCCTATCTAATCAGTCGTTGCGGCGGCAATTACTAGCTAATCTGACGAGCGCTGATAGAAATCTGCTTTCTTGCCGAGCGGTGACTTACTAGAAGAACTGCTGACCCGACGCGTGCTAGCAGAAGAGAGATGTTGACTCCAGGCGTGATGGTTCGGAAAAGAGGTCTTCCGCTTGCGTATCCGCCCATTTATTGGCGTTGCCTGGGGAAATTCTCTGTGGCGGGGGTAACTTCTCCTCCTTCAACCCTTCACCAGTAAAAACGTGGCTTGATAGTTCGTGGCGACTAGTGCGAGCAACGGATACCAGGCTGCGCGTTTTGCTACTCTGGTTTTCGGCCGCTTTTCTCGCTGCCCCTGAGCGTTCATGCCGATGAAACGGTGGTGTTATGGGGTTGTATAATCCCATAACGGCACATTATATATATATATATATATATATATATATATATATATATAATATATATCTTACATTGAAAACCTGTAAAATCGACGCAACTATTGAAAACAGATGAATTATATAATCATGTTTTATCCTACATTGAATACGTATGGAAGCGATACAGGTTGAAACATCCCAGTGCGGACACCTCACTTAAATTATATGACGGACGAGCAGGAAACATTCGTCACAGTCATATGCAAAAATTCCCGAGTTATTAATGATTTATTTAAGAACACATAAGTTACATGATTTTCCTGAACAGAACAGTATATCACCTGTACAAAATTCATTAAATAAACTGATGCAAAGAAACTTTTAAACATAGAAACAAATTAAAAGTCGTACGTATTTTGCTTCACTAAATTAGATACTTGAGCTCCCTGACTAAGATTTGATCCAACACATTAAATAACATTTAACAGATTGAAACTACAATCAAAATCTTCATGACCAATTAACCTTTATGATAATTGAAGAGGAGAAAAAATTCTCATTTCAATATAAGATGCACTTTAAGCTACCTCGTAAACAGACGAAAAGCTAGGGGTAAGCTGGGAGCGGAAACGTTCAACACTGTTCACAAAGCAGCTTACATCCGGGTTCGTGAACAACCAAGGTAGCGCCTGTTACTTTTTGGTAGCCCCGGCTAGAAGTCGGAAAAGCTCTGACGAGGCAGCGGCTCCAGCTCCGAGCGAAGCCGAAGTGCCAGGCTCACTGCAGTGCACGAGCACACGATGCACTGGGGCGAGTGGTTCTTGTGAGCCCGCTAGGTCTGCACTGCGCCGGAGCATTTCTAGCTACCTTGGTCACTGCTCCCTGGAAACACCAATACGTTGGCTCATGCCAGACGCCGAGTGAATACGAGTCTGAGTTAGCCCATGCCAGCAACGCAGAGAATGGGAGACTGGGGGTGGCACTCGTTTCTCCTCTTCTAGTAGGAAGAGCGCAGTGCTCTGTGGGACTTCATAGCGCGTTTCAGACGCCCGAAGCGTGCCTTGTGGGCAAGTGGTGAAACACCATTGAATTTATAACTTATTACACACTCAGCACTGATGAAGAAGCAGTAATATAGCTAGATTTAGTATTAGCTACAAAAATTAATTTATCATGAAAATTTGATCTTTTATTGATATTAAGCACAAGACATTGCTTTATTGGGAACATCGCACAATTTGCGCAGAGTATTGTGGAGGCACCGCTATTCCTTAGATCTGTTCCTTACAAAGTTGGTTGCAACTGGGAGAAAACTTTATAATCAACCGACTCATAACATCTTTAGTCGTGAATTAGAGGAATATAATAATAATAATATCGAACCAACTAGCTACGATAGTCCATCAACAATTGGCTCTCTAGCATGGAATGTTAAATAGTGGAGCTCCTCCTTATTATAAATACAACCCAGCACCTGTAATGGAAGCAAATAATACCAACATTTACAGGGAAAGACTCATAATAACATAAAACTGTGATATTCAATAGACCAGATTGACAAGGACAAGAAAGAAGCTATGCTTGTGAATGTTGCCGTACCGTTGACACACAACCTAAAGAACAGGCCGAGAAAATTACTAAGTATATACATCTTGCTCTGGAAATAAAACAAATGTGGAAAGTACAGAATGTAACAATATATCCACATGCTATTTCGGTTGGTGTTATAACAAACAATTTGAGGAAAAATCTATAAAAAAAAAGATTACCTCCACGAACTCTAAATTGCAGACAGAAAGCAGAGATCGTGGAAACTTGTCATGTGGTTCGCAAGTTCCTGAACAAATGAGGCTCCCATATCGGCCGAGGGGATCAGAGTGAAATCTCTCTCCCCAGTGACCGAGCTCTTTCCTTAACGTGGCAGGTATAGGCAAATTGAACCTAACACAAGCTGCTGAGAAATAATAGTAGTAATAGTAGTAGTAGTAGTAGTAGTAATAATAATAATAATAATAATAATAATAATAATAATAATAATAATAATAATAATAATAATAATAATAATGTTGGTGATAATGATCATGAAAGATAACCGACTACCAGAGCTAGTGTGAAAATATAAATAAAAAGATACTTTAAACAAACAGATGTTGGATTTTCCATTTTTAGACGTAGTACGTTAAAAATAATATATTTAGAATTAACATACAATTTTAAAAAATAATAACAAAATGTGAGGCGCAACCCTTGTCCGACCTTGTTCTTCCGGTCTATGGCCACTACCCACCCCAGATTACGGTGTTCAAGAACATAATCCCAAAGCTCTCAGAATAGTTGTGCTGAAGAGTAAAGTCTTTTAATGTGTTTTTACCAGGCGGCTTATGAAAGAAAGTTTGTACATTTCGAAGCTCCTGTTCTACAACATATGGACCCATTCGTATATTAGGATATAATTATTAATTCGAAATTATCATTCGAAAGAGGCGTATTCCACTTACACTATAGTATGTGCTACACATAACAAAATTTTCATATAAAACGATCGGATTTTAACGAAATGTTTTTTTTTTCTTTTCACTTTAGTACGGTGATTTTTAGTTTAGACATTATTTTATGTTATGACTAGAGGAAAGGACCAATTTTTATATGACCTTTTACTTTTTCGTTTGCATTTTTGTCGATTTCGACTAATGTAATTTTTTACCTATTTTCTGTCATTTTTAAACCATCGATTTTAATATCATTTAAATGGTACTTGCTTCAAATAATATTTACGAGTTGCAACAAATGTTCTCCACAGAATTCCTGAGCTCAGAACTTGTAAGGTCAGCCGTTGTATGTACTGTAAGGTTCTTCTGACGACTATCAGCGCCGTTGTCGGTTCGGCAGACTTCGGGATACTTAAAGACAGAGATTTCCTGGTAAAGAACAGTCTAAACCAAAAGTCTGCAATCTAAGTTCTCTTGAACAAAAAAGGAAGAAGCCTTAGATACAACACTAATACAGTCGACTCCGGTTGTAGTGAACACTCGGTTATAATGAACTTAAGTCACTGGTCCCGTTTCACTGACATTACAAATAAGAAGATTCGGCTGTAATGTACCTTAATCTCCTTTATAGTGAACGTAGAAAATACAATGTCCTGAAAATTATTTCCTTTCTGGAAAATAATATTATGACGGATTTTCCTCGTTCTACTCGGCAATTATTTTCCCACAAATATACTCAATTAATTCAACGATATTTTATTTACCTTGGCAATTGCCCTATTTACATACCGAGGTCGATCCACAAATTTTGTTTCTGGGTTGCACAAGACCGTCCATACAGATTCTCGGTTATGAAAACTTACGTAATAAATATTTTACCACTTTACATTTGTGATTCGGAAAATGTCTATACCATTACCAATAAATAATAATATCTGTTTCAAAAATCAAGTAACATTTAATTTCTGTTTGTCTGCTTCTCACAAAACGAACTGGTGGTGCTACAGAATGGCACAGACTTTCCCGTATTAGTTTACTATTTCCTATGGTCTCGGCTAGCTGTTCGGACTTCTCACGTACTCTGGCAGCTGCCATCTATCACTGCCCAAAGTTCATTGTTTTGACATTTTCTTAATTTTTCTGTTTGCTAGTTGTAGAACGGAAATAAGAATTATGAATATTAAAGAACAGTAAAACCTCGTCATAAACGGCAATTTTCTTTGAAAAATTTGGAGCCGTTTTCAAGAAAAATGGCGTTTAAGCACTACTGTCATTTCGAAATTAAAGGCTCTTTTTTAGAGAACATTTTTGAGTTTTCGAAAAATTCATTAGAAGTAATTTGAATCACTTTAACTCACAAATACAGTAGTATTTACAAATTGCTGGAAATGCGCAATTTCACGGCACGAGAAATCTTTTTTAAAAAAATACATTAGTTTAATTTTAAAAAATTGAACTTCACTTCATATTAAAGATTGCAATTAGCACTATCAATTCGAAAAGTTTGAAGAAAAAAATTGGAGCCGTTTTTAAGAAAATGGCGTTTGAGCGTTTCTGAAATTGCTGTATTTTGAGCTAGTTTTACAGAAAACGGTTGTTTTCGAGAAACTTTGACATTATTTAAAGCGCATGTTCTCATAAATATAATGTGAACAAATTGCCACTAATGTAAATATTAACGTCGTGAAGACAAGTCAAAAACATTACATTTTTGTAATGTTTGAAAAAACCAACAAAGAATAGAGCTATATGGCGTTTATCATCTTAAAAGAGTACATTTATCTCTATCTCTACCTTTAAAGAAAAAATAGAGCAGTTTTTAAGAAAATCTTGTTTTTGTAACTTTGTAAATTGCACATATTTCACTCAGTATTGCTCAAAATTAACTAAATTTTTTAAAAAACTGTACATGAACGTAATTATAGAACTCACTATGGAGAACAAATTTTATTTCAAGGAAAAATTTCCATCTTCAATTTTGTAGTTGTAGGAATGCCCCCGAAATTTTTTCAAATTTCAGAATTTTCGAAAATTCAGAGTTAACCCTGAAAATCAGAACTATGCCACCTTTATTAGTTTATTTTATTATGTTTTTGCAAGAAATTCAAAAAATAAATTTGAAGCCGCTTTTAGAAAATTTTGTAAATATCCAGGGGGCTTTATGAAAGTACCCCAAAATTTTGAAAAAAGTTTTTGAAAGTCGCAGCGTCTCTAGTCGAATTAGATCAACCGGGGAATATCCATTTTGGAAAAAATCTTACGTATGGTTTAGGAGCTAGGGGTGTTCACGGATGGACGTTTGGGGAGGGGGAACCACCTTTTCGGTGTGAGGGGACCCTAGAATGTGGACCCTATCGTGTAAATTTCGTACGTATATGTATGTAAACGTATGTATACGGGAAAGTAAAAAAACGTACATGGCATTGTTTATAACAATTTCCAAGAACAATAATAACCCTGTTGTTATTTAATATTTCCCATTACCTATTATTATTTTAACAGAAAATTTATTAAAATGTATTCCAAAACTTGGTCTTCTTACATTACTCAGATTTATATGCCCCATTTAATAACTTACCTGTTTGAGTCCTCTGCATTCTTGGCCGTCGCTCTCACGTACATTTAAATTTCCAGTTTCAGCCTAGTCCAATTCTATCGTTGCACCTTCCTTTCTTTTCTATTCCTTGCAATTCTATTGTAGCTTCTTCCTTTCCACATTCATAATTATACTTTGTTACACTTGCACAATTTCTACCATCAATTTACGCAATTGCTATGTTTGACCATCTCGGAGAACCTTCCATCACCATTCGATCATCACCGAGTCGGAGTCCCGTTTTGACCCGCCTGTTTATAACGCGCTATTCTTTTGTCTCGCCCGATGCGCAGTACAGTACCTAATTGCGATTCTCTTTAGTTCTGTTACGCAGGTTCACCCCTTCCTCGTAAAAAATTGTTAAATTATTAAACAATTTCACTCTTTATTTCTACTTTCTTAATTAACATGCCTAAATATAATTATACAAGACTATGCAAACGAAAGGTGCGAGAAAGACCAAAGAAGAGATGGAGTCAACAGTGGTGAATACCCAGTAGCCCTACTGCCCAACTGACATGACCCACCTTAACCCTCCTAATATGTTATGTTAATGAATATGAAAATTTTACAATTTTTGATGTTGTATAAAGTAATTACTGTATGTAGATTGATTAGACAACAGTAATATTGGGTTAAAAATTTCCGTATGGCTATGAACATCTTCCTTTGGATGGTAAAATATGTAGGTTTTTTGGTGACCACTAATTTGTGTTAACGTTAACGTTTTGTGCACGACTTTGCTATTGCCCACAGACCTTTTGCTTGTATAAAGCTTTGGGCATATTTTATTGAAAGCGTCAACGAAGTTATGAATGAACATATGTTTTGTTTCTAGGTGGTACAACCTATCTTTGGTGGACGTACGTTGATATAAACAAGCATCTCAATAAAACTCCGGATGAGCAGATGCTTGCAGAATCTGTTCGAAATGAACATGCATTTTTACTTTATTCTGTAATTGCAACTGTTTTTACTGTGAGTAAAGAAGAAAATTATGTAAAATTGAATTTTAATGTAGATAATGATTAGTATTCACTGCATGTCATCTATTCACCCTAATGGTTGTCAATTGCCAAAAGAAAGAGTTACAGTAATTGGCTATCAGTTGCCAAAAGTGTTGTTCCATTATGAAAGAATAAAACATTCAGATATTGGCTTTTAATATACCTATTATTTACTAATTTATTTAATTTATAACTCTCAAATTACATCTAATTACGTGTTTGTTATTCAAGAATTATCTTGCGCCACATTGGGCAGACATTTTGTAACGTGCGTTAACATTTGGATATTACTAATTAAATTTATTTTATCATGCCCCAAGCTAGGCAGCCATTTGTAAAAGTTTTAGGATTCATCCAATTTAATTTGTTTGCTATGCTCGTAAATTAATTGCTCTAATAACTCATAATTTGGCTACCTCTGTTTTCCTTTACGATAGTTTTTACTATAAGGCGCCACAATTCTTATTTCTGAGGGTCTGAATACCTTCTTCGCGTGCCTGAAAATAACCGCTCATGAGTTCACGGCTGGCAATAATTTTTATGACTATGGGAAATAAGATTTTGTATTTTTTTAATACAATGTACTTTCGAACTAAATAAATAATAATTTATTTTCATTGAAGTTACAGCAGCGTAGCAATTGTCTGCGTACAATGTGTTTTAATAATTTAAATCTCCTTTTAAATAAATTTAAAATGTTAAACCTTTGTCTTTGGATGCTTGTAGACAAAACTTCAGATTATGATAGACCAAACATATTTATCTTTGATTGATGCAAACATATGACTTATTTATATTTATCTTATGATGATCTTCCCACCAGCGGCGAACCGCATCAGCCGGGACAAGCTCTAAGCTCCCGATTGGTGCCCCGGCATGTGTTGTAGTGTAGTGCATGGTGTGTGTGTATGTATGTGTGTGTATATATATATATATATATATATATATATATATATATATATATATATATAATTAAATGTTGCGTTAGCGCAACGTTGGGATTTAATGGGTAAATTGTAGAGATTCATACTTCCTTGAGAAAGATATATCAAAGCAGCAGCAACTACAATTCATACAATTACTATCTGTCATGATCTTTCATAAACTCGTTCCCGATCCTCTCCAAATTATTGCCGGGAAAGGCATTGCACACATCGCGGAAAGAACAGTGACAGAAAGAGGGACTTTCTTCCAGAACGGCCAACTTTACTCGAAGGACTCATCAAATGTATATTTGGGTCAACAAGCCTATCAAATGAAAATAAATTCCCCAAACAAATAATACAATCAATATCATCAAGAACGGACTGAACTTATTCTCTCAATAACATGTGGAATTCATTAATTACATTGCAGCTAAGTTCAGACGAAGACAAAATTGGTATACCTCTTCGAGTTCAAGCCCGCTGCGGCCACCGCTCAGCCGTGCTCTGCAGTGTAAGTCGGTGGCTCTACGCGAGTTGCGGGGTATCACATCAGTATGGAGGCATAGAGGCGCACGGCCAAACGGTAAACGCAGATGTTTTAGGTGGCATTGAATGTAGACATTCTAACATATATGCATTTATTGCAGATGTTATAATGAAGCGCGCGCATTTAATTTCGGTTTGCAGAGAGGATTTGCATAATCTGGCTTGCAATGCCATTCATCCACAGCAGATTAATGAGGTAATTTATGGTAATTTATTAATTTAAGCTGAAAGATAATTTTAGACCCAAGTAAATGTGGTCGCCGCACGTCACGGTTTTCATCACTGCCAACAAAAAAGCTGGACAAGCAGTGAGTGACTTTGTAGCTGAATTGAGACGATAAGCGTCGGATTGCGGCTTTGGAGCAGTGTTAGACAATATGATTCACAATCGGCTGGTATGTGGAATCAGAGGTGGAAATGTGCGAATTCGATTGTTGCAACGAGCTGGTCTTACGAGTACGTTGAATGAGTCCATGGAGACAGCATCCAGAGTTGAAACAGCATGTCAAGGAGATGTCATCTGGAGAAGAAACAATTCATTGGACGTCAGGGGAAAATGCAGGTTGTCATCAGAAAATTATTCTTCAGCGAATTCAAGGACCATTGATTTACACACCTAATTTTCAGACTACAGGAGCAAGTACAAATAATGTTATCGAGAGGCCTCAATAGTTTCAGGTGTTTTGGTCCTCATCGTGTAGCACAATGTCATATAGATCTAGCTTCGCTTATGTGTACAGCTTGTGGGAAAACGGGACATGTTTCGCAAATTTGCCAAAGAGAGCATCGTAAAGGAAAATTCAAGAAAGGAAATAATAAGAAACAAAATGTTCAAAAATATGCTAATTTTTGGAGAGAATTTCAAAATCAAATACACTTCATGTGACGTTATCGTCGAATCAATATAAGGATGAAGTTGGTTTCGCAAATTTCGTTACCAATTTCAACACTCGTCATTTTAGTCAGTTGATGGAACTTCATGCTGTCACTAGAACATGAACGGTTACGAGATTTTTAACGTGGCAGATGAAGTTAAATCCAAAATATTTTCAGTTCCAGAAGCTTAAATTATCTCATTTCTAGCATATAATCAAGAAACATCATCGGAGGTGGATTCTGGAGCAGCTATTTCGTTAATGAATGTGAATACATTTATAATATTTTGGGCAGGTTGTGATTCTCAATTGATTCCTGCATATGCACTATTTTTGGGTGATTATCACATTAGAAGTCTGAAGATTGTCGGTACAAAGATGGTCAAGGTCGAGTTCAGATGTAGAATAGCCAAGTTGCCTTCAGTATTTTTCGATGGTTGCAAAGACCACAGTTTATTGGGCAGGAATTGGTTCGAAGATTTGAGAATTTCTGTGTGGAATGAATTGAGTATCACTGACGCAAGAACCAATATTAAATATTTCAGGATTTGACCATCTAGTTTTACTAGAGAATAATATACTACTAGGTAAATTCAGAGGGTTACCAGCTCATTTAGACATTGAGCGGGATGTTACATCGATCTATTTAAGAACTCGTCGGGCTCCTTACGCTCTCTAAGGTCGAGTGAATTACGTCTTAAAGTTGGGAGTTCTTAAGCCAATTACATTTTTCAGATAGGCTATGCCAGTAGTTGTGGTTCCAAAACGAGATGGTTCTTTATGGTTGTCTTGAGACTATAGAGCTACAATTAATAAAGTTTTGAAACCAGACAAGAGCTCTGGCCCTACAAAATGTGGTCGCTTTACCTTTCTTTCCATTTATAGTCATTTTATTAGCTCTTCTCCAGTCATAAATTTTTATTTAAATCGTTCTGTAGTTGAATTATATCATACTAGTCAGCAATTTCCCTATATAATATCCAGTTGTCGTCGTCGAAGAGTCGAATTTTTGACTTTATATTTCACAAATAATTTACAAAAATAAGAAAGAGTAGTGGGTCTGTGACACTGCCCTGAGGGACCCCGGAAGTAACGTTACCCTTTTCTGATAAATGCTGTCCAATTCAGACTTTTTAATTTCATTCGCGAAGAAATTCACTTATCCCGCCTATGCCGAAATTCACTGTTACCTGCCTGTCAATATTAGCATCGATGAGTTTCCGTAAAATCAGATGGTACAATTTTCTCAAAGCGTGGCCTTGATCATACATTCACACAATTGGAAGTTGATGAAGTGTCCTTTCATTTTCTCACAATAAATACAATTAAAGGGATTTTTGTCGTAAAAAGATTGTCTTTTGGAATTTCAGCGGCTTTAGGTGTGTATGGTATAAAAACTCAATCATTTAAGAAGCTTCTTGGAAATCATAAGAAAGGAAATATGTCAACTAGGTTGTCAAGAGTTTTGTTTGCAATGAGGACTGCTATTTGTACTGTTACTATCAGGATACCAGCTGATATGTTTTTTTCAAATTTGAAGATACGTTCTCCTTTAGATATGGTACTATCAAAACATGCAGAAATTCACTTGAAGAACGATATTTTTCTATTAATGATGCGTTCAGATTTCGAGATTATCAAAGAAATTCACCTCAATTGTCGAAAGGTGTTGCAAAAGGAAGATTGGGATCAAGATTATACAAAATTGAAAATGAAGATGGTATCAAGCATGTTAGAAATTTTCGCAGATTTTGGTATGCCACCATGCATTGTTTTCCGTTAATGGAATTTGGTTGACTTCTAAAGAGTTTCGTCAACCAATTAATTTCTAGACAACAAAGATCAGATTTTAAAACTAAAAGAAACGAAGATTTTAATTTTGTTTCAGATATTCTTAAAGAAACCTGTATTGAAGATTTTGCTTCACCAAAAGTGTGTCTGCAAATATCTTCTTTTGGTAGCAATGGTTTTAGTACGAAATCCAAAGAATCTGAGCTATTTTCACATCATGAAAATCAAATTCTACAGCCATCAACAAGTAGATCAGTTCTGAAGGTAGTTGCAAACAAACTTTCTGTTAAAAACGTTTTGGAGAAGAAAATACCTCAAGATTGTTAAAGACAAAATTACCTGTTTGCAACAAAGGAATAGTACTGGTAATTTACAAGTTGCGGTAAAAGAGGTTTTGAAAATCATGAAAGATGTGATATGACTTTTGTAAATAAAAGAACAAACAGAAGATTGTGGAATAGATCTTACCTGCAAAAAGAAAGAAGTCTTCTATAATTTTTTAAAGAAATTGTTAATTAAAACTTTTTTCATAAATTTAAACTTTTAAGGAGGAAAGATGTTCTCTCTCTTTTCTTTGTTCATTGTAATATTAGTTTTCACAGGGTTGTTATTTTTAAAATCAATTATGTTTGTCTGTCTTTATGTAAAGGTCTCTAAATAAAAAGGATACTTCTCATTTTAATACTGGCCTAAGACAATCATTGTTGGTGTTATTTTAAGCAATTTTATTTGAAACAGATCTCTGTTTTATAGTGTTCAACTTTAGATAGCCAAAGCGAGTAAAATAATATTGTAATGGTCATTGTGATAGTTACTTTTATTGAGTTCATCTCAATATGTATTATTAGTGAGAATGTTTTATGATTTCTTCTATTTTGTTTGTAATAATAGCATCTTGTTATATATGTGATGCAAAATATTTTTTTTACAGGTGATTATTCTGTTACTAGTGATTGTGATGAGGAAAAGAATTCGTTTTTTGGCAGCTCTTTTTGAAGACTCTGCTAGTTGCCTTGGTGATATTCCTGCCTTATTTATTCAACCATTGATAACATTTATAGCTCTTTTAGCTTTCTTTGCCTTCTGGATTTCTGTGATAGTGTGTTTGGCCACATCAAGTAAGAATGCAAATTGTTTCAATATTGATTTGAATGATTTGTGAATGTTAAAATGTGTTATAATATTCTCCAAAAATATTGTTCTGTAGCAGAACAATATTCTCAGAAAATGTTGTTCTGTAACAGAACAATGCTTCTTATCAGATTATTCATGTTCCTATTTTTCTTCTTTTGCTTCATTTTAGCGTATCCTGGAGTGAAACCATTGCATCCATATCTGGATTTTCAGCAAGTAACTGAAACACAGACAAATGCAAGATCAGCACAATTGAATATCTCCTTGAAAGACTTTAAGAGTGAGTAACTTCTGAAAGACCTACAGTTACAGACCTACAGGCGGATTGGAATTCTAGAGTTTTGTTTTTCCATATGATGGATAAATGTTTTCTGAAGAAAACCAAGATATATCGTCAGGATTTTCATAAGGGTGGAGAAAAATGGTTGTTGTTTATATTGTTATTATCATTTACAATACAATAATTAAGTAAATACAGGTATAATACATGCATTATAAATTGAAATTTATAAAATAAATTAATAAATAATTAACTAGTATTTCTCCAATAGCACATACTTTCTCACGATATTGTTAATTGCTATAATATATTACAATATGACAATTACTGTCTTACTCTTCAACTACCATTTGAAAAATTCTTGAGCAAAAGAAGTGAGAAAAATAAATATATTTTTTAAAATTCAAATATTTAATAAAAGACAGCTTTCTACTATTGAATTCAGTGTATTCACGTTCTACACAAATGTACCAACGATGTGTACTTCCGTAAATAACATTATTAGTTTATATTAAGGCAAATGAAAGACAACCATCTTTGTCTCCTGTTTTCAGTGTGGCATTATAACACTTGATTGCAACAAGCAACAATGACAGACAATGATACGGATAGCAAGAAAATGAAAACAGTTTAAAAAATTTAATATTCTTTTAAATTCATCAAAATTGCTCTGTTTTACACGCATTACTCTTCATTCTCACATCTTGTTAAGCAAAGCGAAATCATTTATTCGTTTTAACATTTAACTCAATCAAAGGATGCATTTTAAAATAGTTTAAGTAATTTCTGAGAGATTAATTTTAAAACGTATAAAAAAATGCTCGAATATAGGAAACTAACAAAGAAATACGAAATAATACAGAAATACTTATTAGTATGTATCCAAATGCCTGGCATCACCATTCATTTTACATTCACTAAGCGCAGTAAATGCGGTTTGGGCGACTATGTTTGACGCCAAATTACCCAAAAAATGCTCATATTTTCAAGGAATTCAACTTGACCTTTTGTGAAGATCTGTTTTTACTTTCCTGTGATTAAGAAGGAACTTCTGCTGCGTGTAATGCTACGTGCAAAACGGGAAATTTCAGCAGAAAACGATTATTATAGGGGCCTGGTAACGAAAAAGTTGGTATATCCATATGCTTAATTTAGATTAAAAAATCTTCTAACGTATGGTGTAGCCAGAATCCCTGCATTGTCAGTGCTTGATACCGAAAAATTGATTTACAGCAAACGTCTCTCCGTCCATGTGTGAACAACGCTAGTGGCTAAATCATTCAACCAATTTTCTCCAAAACTGATATTCTCCAATCAATCAAGCTGATGTCGCAAGTTCCTTGAATTTGAATTCGATATTTTAATTTTGGGGTGTATTTTACATGACATTGTCAAAATTTTCAAAAAAATGACGCCATCGATATTGTTTAAATTTTGTTGTTGGATAGTCTGAAGAAAGTTTAAAAGAATGGCACAGGTCTCATGTTGGTTAAAAACTCTGATTTCTCGAAAATTGAAAGAATTCAGAATATTTTTTGGCATCTTCCTGCAACTAATATATTAAAGATAGAGATTTTTTCCTGTAATAAAATCTGATCCTTACAGATTTTGAAATAACGTCATGTACATTTTTTTGAAAATTTGAGTACTTTTCGCGTAATGTTGCGTGAAATAGTCATATTTTGTTTAAACATTTTTTCTCAAAAACGGCTCCGTCGTTTTTGATGAAATGTGGTTGCTGGATAGCCTGAAGGACGTTTAAAAAATGGTGCCGGTCTCACGTTGGTTAAAAACCCTGATTTTTCGACAATTAAAAAAATCCAAAAATTTTTCGATGTCTTCCTACAACTACAATTATGAAGTTAAATTTTTTTTCTTAATGAAATGTGTTCAAAAAGCAGAAATTCAAATAAAGTCACGTTGAATTCTTCGAAACTACGAGTATTTTTGAAGTAATTGGGCGTCAAAATTAGTCGCCCGCTCTGGAAATCCTGCACTTCTGAATCTTAATTTTAGGCATTTTGAGGCTGTTGGATGCTACATAATTTAGAATGTGTATAGTATTTCTTTGTTCGTTTCTTACATTGGAGCTTTTATTTATTTTTTATTTATTTATTATATATACAGGCAATTGCCCAATTTACAGGTAGTTACATTATCAGTTTGTCGCACTTAATTGCGAAAAAACATAAAGTATATCATACAAAATGTGACAATATTACATTCTTCAATATTTTTTTTTTTACTAATTCTTGAACCATACAAACAATCTATATCAATTTCATCATACATTCTGCACATTCTCCATAAAGGAGCATTCAACCACGCATTTGTTCTCGCAGTAGGATAAAAAAATAGTGAATGTGATGTATGTCTTGTTCGGATAAACGGTGTATTCCAACAAAGTTTCGAAGATAAATATGTACAGTCAATATCATTATTTAAAAGATCAAATAAAAATATCAAATCATTATAATTCCTGTGTGATTTTAAGGAGCTAATACTAAGTGCAGTCGCAATCTGAGAGTAATCATGAGTTATTCTAGGAGAAGGCAGTTTTAGTTTCCAGCACATATAAATAAAGAATTTGTGTTGTACTGTCTCCAGATTTCTTTCGTGTATTTCATAGAAGGGTGACCATACTTGTGAAGCATATTGTAAATTTGGTCTGACCAATCCAAAGTATAATATTTTCAATATTGATACGTCATAAAAATCTGAAGTCATTCTAATTATAAATCCAAGTGATTTTCTTGATTTATTTATAATGTAATTTACATGATCTACAAATTTCATTTTTTCATCAAAAATCACTCCCAAATCCTTAAATTTATGTACTGTTTCTAGAGGCTCATCGTTAAGTACATAGTTTAAATTAGGAACTTTCTTTAACCTAGAATAACACATGACTTTACATTTCTTAGTATTTAATGTTAAGTGATTTCTCTCACACCATATGTATAATGAATCAAGTGCATTTTGCAAGTATAGACTATCATTTTCATTTTTAATCTCATAGAATATTTTTAAGTCATCTGCAAATAGAAGAACAGGGATCGACGGAATTGTGAATTTTATATCATTAATAAAAAGCAAAAATAATAATGGACCCAGTTGTGAGCCTTGAGGAACTCCAGATGTTACATTAATATTTTTCGATACAAAGTTCTTATATTTTACATTTTGTTGTCTTCCAGTTAAATAACTTTGAAACCAATTTAAAAGAGATCCATGGATCCCAATATGGTATAATTTTTCAATCAGAAGGATATGGTTAACAGAGTCAAATGCCTTAGAGAAGTCTGTATAAACAACATCAACTCGTGAGTTTGTTTCAAGCTTCTCTAAAACATAGTATTGAAAAGACAATAAGTTGGTTGTAGTTGACTTTTTGTTTCGAAAACCGTGTTGTTCATCTATCAGTACTACATTTAATAAATTTTTTATTTTATTGACTATTATTGATTCAAATAATTTAGTAATTATACTAAGCTTTGTAATTGGTCTATAATTCTTTACATTAGATCGATCATCAGATTTATGAATTGGTGTTATGTAACTATTTTTCCAAAGAGAGGGAAAAATACCCTCTTTGATTGATCTCATAAATAAAATATGAAGAATTGGTGTAATATTTGTCATACATGATTTTATTAAACTTGGAGGTATACCATCTGGACCCATTCCCTTGTTCACATCTAGGCTTTTTATAGCATTAAAAATTTCATTTTGACTTATTTGTAATGAACTCAAATTAACGGTAGAGTTCAGATAAAAGTTTTGGGTTGATAAAACTGGGTATGATATTGAATAAATAGATTGGAAATGATCTGCGAATAGATTCACAATTTCGTTTCCAGTTGTAGCAGTTTTGTCATTCAAATGTACAATATTCGGTAGGCCATTTATTCCTCTCTTTGAATTTGTGAATTTCCAAAAATATTTTATGTTATTGCCTATACATTTTTCAGTTTTAGTTATAAATTTTTCATAATCATTTTTCAATTCTTTTTTACAATTTTTACGCAAATTTGCAAAATTAATGTAATCTGAATCAGATAAAGTTTGTTTATAAATATTATGAGCAACAAATATTTATCGCTTATTAACTTTTTCAGTTTAGCCGAGTACCATGTTGGAAAAGTAGATGTTGCAATATGTCTTATGGGTACATGTTTATTAATTAATTCATAAAGAAATTTGTAGAAATATGCTGTAGCTTCTTCCAATGGAGAGTGGGATATGGAAGAAAACCAGTTTATCGATAAAAGTCCACAATTTATTGCATGATAGTCAGCTAAACTAAAATCATATCGAAATTCATCATAACTCAGTTTTTCAATGCTTTCGTCAATTTTTAGTAAACATTCAAGGGGTGGGTGATAATCATCACAAAATACGATCGATTCACTAGCTCTGGATAATCTGTGAACAGTATTTTCTGCAAATATGAGATCCAATATTCAGTCATGATTATTTCTCACACTATTCAATTGCACAAGATTTAAATAATTCATTGTATTCACAATCAAAGAACTGCAATAAATTTCACTATATGAAGCATTTACAGATTTACATTCAGTTCCCATTTCTGTAGTTTTCCAGTGTGTGTGTGAGGAAGATTAAAGTCTCCAACAATTATAAATTTAGCTGTAGAATTATATTCATAAAGGGTTTCTAAATAATTAGTAAAATTTAAATATAAGTTATATGAAGAATTTGGTGGAAAATAAACTCCTCCGACTATTATATCAATTTTACCTATATTAATATTTACAAAAACACACTCAATATTTAAATTATCCACTGGTATACGTTTACTCTTTAGTTCTCGATGGATCAGTATCGCTACACCACCACCTCGCTGATGAGTACTCGTAGCTATTCCTCGATCCTGTCTATAGATGTTATGGTTAGAAAAAATCAACTCAGCATCCAAGATATCTTCATTTAGCCAAGTTTCAGTCATGACCAGCACTTCAAAACTCCCAAACATAGGTGCCGATTTGTTGAGTTGTGATATCTTCGTTCGTAATCCACGAACATTTTGATAATATAGCGAGATGTATTTGGTCAATTGCCTTCTGTTTAGTTTTCCTGGTTATTGCAACTCTTCTTCACAGGTTTATCAATCAACTTGGGTATACCATCAATATATTTAATGATCAGATTTGAATTTCCTTTCTCTTCTTCAGCGTTTAGTTTGGTTAATAGCTGTTTAAAATATTCACGTTGAATTCTAGTCTTGTCAGATCCTATATGTATGTCATTAGAGATTTTATTTTTTTTATTTCTCAATATAAATAAAGCTTGTTCAGAATTTGGAAACGTCACTTTAATAGGTCTTTCACGTGGTGGTCCACCATTTCGTGATGTGGTAGTTTCATTTTTATTTTTCTGAACATTTCCAATTCTTGATATAATCAAATCATTTGGATTTATTTCTGTAATCTGATTTAGAATTTGAATCACCTGTTGTTTATCTTCTGTTAACCTTTGGCTTGAACCCATGTTGATGTTTTCCGTAACATTATAAATGATAATATTTTTCGATCGCTTTCCTCAATCAATTACCTCAGCACATATAGCTTCCATATCAAATGTCGCTTTTTCATCTTTTGTTCCAAGAACTGAATTTTTCAGTTCTTTCATCTCTTCCATAAGCATTTTATTAGAAGTTTTCAATTCATCTATCATTTTCATCATGCTTTCTATGGTTTTATTCATATTTGGGCGGTTGGTCTTGCATACACCACAGAAATACTTCAGTTGACGCTTAGTTGTTTTAAGCGAAAAGATTTTTATTTCTGACGCTGTTAGTGTGGTGCAGTTAGGGTGAAACTTGCATGAACACTCGTCGCACTCAATAAAATCCGCTTCGCCAGACTTATTCCTTATGGTGATTTCTTTCAAACATTTGGAGCATTCGAAATCCATATCAAGCAAGATGATGTTAATAGAATTAGTTGAAATTAGAAAAATGCTATTCTCAAAAATAATTTTTCAAATTTATCACTCGCAGAGAACAAAATCACGACAAATTAACTTGTGTTAAATCACAATATTATTAGTCATCGTCAATCCGCAACGATTCAAAATAAACGTCCGATTCCGACGAGTAACTGATTCCGTCTGTTTTATTATAAGTCTACAAATTAATCTTTAAGAAATTATTTGAAATCTATTTGAAATATGAAATAAAGGTAGCTAGCCTTCAGTCGCCCTCTCCCAATTAACGCAGTTGGATGGTACATAAGATAAAATTTGTATATTTCATTTTTCATTTTATGATTATTTATTATATATTTATGTAATTTCATTTTAAATTGCATCCTTAAATTGAGTTAAACGTGAAAACGAATAAGTGTGAAGTGATTGTTGGTTGTTGTAACCCATTGTTGTAGTGCCGCCACAATTCTTTAAGCGCCTTTACCGCTATTTGAGGACAAATCCACAAATGTGGAGCCTTTTATGAGGAAATTTTGGAATGTTGAGGCTTCATCTAAAGTACCCCCAAAATCTAAGTATACGTTTCAAAAGTTCCAGGCCTCGGAATTCATAGAAATCAATCGGGGAGTATCAATTTTGGAGAAAAGCATCCGAATGGTTTGGGCACAAGCGTTGACCACTGACATCACTGTTACTTGACCACAGATATAGGGGCAGGCAGATGGACGCTAGTAGACACACACATAGACACAGTCGGTTTGCAGTCAACCCGTTTTATCGGTGTTAAAGACACAGAAAAATTCTGACTATACGAAGTATTAGAGGAAGTAATTTACTACATACAATAACATGATTTATCCACTTTTTCGTTATCAGGGCTGGGCAATAAGATTTTTACTTTGACACTTACGAAGTTCTTCGAAAGATCAGAAAGTTATGTAATCGTGCGCAGGAAAAACTTATTGCCGGGTACTGGTAGCGAAAAAGTGGATGAATCCTGTTGCTAAATTTAGAAAAACATCCTCCTACACTTGGTGTTGTAAAAAATCAGCTCTTTAAAGAAGGTTATGTACAATTTTTTTGAAAACTCAAGCTGGTTTTCATTTAAAATTAATGCAATTTAAAAGAAAAAATATATATTTTTTTGAAACCTGTACAAAATATTTTTATATATTTTTTCCTCATATGCAACAAAGTATGGTAAATAAAATAGTGGTGCTATAGAATGGCACAGACTTTCTCCCACTAATTTATTTTCTAATCTCTCTATTCTTTCACATGTTCTCAATTTTTTGTCTCTCTAATGCTGGAACTGAAACAATTATGTCTTGACTAATCTAGAAGTGTACAGCCCATATCCGACCAGGATGTCCAAGCTGATTAAAGACTTTGAATGATTGAGCACTTTGGGTCAAAAGGAATCAGGTTCTTATTCCACGCATGAATTTTAATTTGACGAATGTGTTGTTGCAGAAAACTATTATTGAAGATTCCAAGAAACTTTATTGAAAATCATTTGAAGCACTTCTACTCACAAATACCATCAATACAGACCAAAAAACAGGATGTGTCTGTATGTGCTTTTCTAATTTGCAACTTTTAAACATTTTTTCAACTCTCCCTTATTCGATTTCTAAAACATACTTCACACTAAATCAACAATAATAACTATAACAACGAATTAACACATGTGCTACAATGCTAATGTGACTGGAAATTGAAGTTTTCCATGGGGGCAGGCTGTATCAGAGTGTACCCCTTTAAGCAGAATATGCATGCATCAAGTTTTGGCAAAGCCAGTTAAGACTTGGTAAACACTCTATGAAGTCTTTTTCTCAGCTTATAGTGCAAAAGAAGGTAATGTCTGAACCTGCATTTCCTGGCTTATGCTTGGAGAAGTATGGAGAAGAGAGGAAATGTGACTGAGCGCAAACTTATGTTATGAAACCCTTGAACTGACTATTAGCGTATGAAACAATAATTACATGTAAATTTTATTTTTCATGATGAAAAATACTTACAAAACCTTTAAGAATTATTTTAAAAAGTTGTGAAATATTGATCTAGTTAATATCATGAGGGTGGGTGCTGCCTACCTGCTTATCTCAAAGTGCTGCCATTGATGTCTTCCTATCTTCTATCGTTCTGCCGACAACTCATAAGACTCCTTTAAATCAGTTTTCATTATAAATCTAATGTAATATCATACCTGCCCCATATTATCACCTATTTTCTGTGAAGTCAAATCTTATATTTCTTTTGCTTGTTAAGTACAATGACCTTTTTTTGTGCTTTTTCAGTACAGAAAAGTTATGTCATTTATGAAAATCTATTTCAAGATGATGCTTTCTGATTTGCAGATGGAAAATAATCCCCTGACTTAACTCAACAGATATCATTCCAAAGGCATAAGATAATACCAAAACAAAATTGTATTGAAAAATTTTATAAGAGACTGCTCAGTTATTACATTTTCAGTGAGGAATAATACCAGGAATTTAGTTCTTTAAAAACATGTTCTGTTACCTCATAATAATTGTAATTGACTGTAACTGTTGTTAAGAGTGCATATTTGTTTGTTTGTGTTTATTAATTTAATTTAGTTTTTAGTTCTGAGATCATTTTATTAATATAAATTACTATCTGTGGAGAGAAGAATTTTTACAATTGAATATGATACACTGTAATGAATATAATACAATATAAAACTGTGATAATTGTGTGTTGGTTATGGTTTATTGTATTTCTTACAATCCATTTCATTGTATTATTTTTTTCCAGAATTCACTTTTGTGGAATTTGTTGATCCTGCCTGGGTGAGATATTTCTGGTGGGTTTACCTCATAGGTCTAATATGGGTGTCAGAGTTTATTCTTGCCTGCCAGCAAATGGTTATCGCTGGAGCTGTGTCAATGTGGTATTTCAACAGGTAAAAAGTATTCAGTTTATTCCACATTTGGATTTAATTACAGTGTTAGCTAAAATTCTTTAACTGAAACTAGAGACAATCATTATGAGTGAATTTTCTAGACCATTTCTATTTCAAGTGTTTCTTTTTCTTTTTTCACACTATAATACTCGTAATTCTCTTGCATACATTTTTTCTTTGTATAACTGATAGTGTAATTTTCAGGCATGACCATATTTGTTAGAGATGCAAATCTCCAACAAAACTTTGATATTTCAAAATAAAAATATTGGTATTAACCTTAAGGTGGCATTGTACTGATTAGAACACAATGTGATTTTTACTTCTGGATGCCGTTTTGTCAAGATAACATCTTTCCTGGGGGTCGTTCTTTTCTTGGATTATTACATTCGCTATCTTTTACTGGAATTCTGGTACGCAGGCAGCTTCCTTCTTGCCGACAATGTGCATTTTTAGCAAATTGTATGTTACTGTTCTATAGAGTACAACATGTAGCTGTTTGCAAAAATTGTGACATGGTTGAATCAGATTATTAGAAAAATACATAGACACTCGTTTATTAATACATAAAACAACACAAAAGTAAGAATTTTACTTATAAGCACTGTAACCTGTAAATATTGTCATGTAATGTGATATTTTATTTAATTTTATTTGTACTAGCTACCATCCAATTTACAATTTAGTAACAGTACAGTGTGGATCAATTAGTCTTGCAATAGATTCACTTTCACTTGTGTTTTAAATCTAAAAACAGAATCTGATAAATCAATTCTTTCAATATTTGCTAATTTACACATCATGAGGGAGTATTTATAAGATATGCTACAAACACAAATAAAATACAACAGTTTGTGTTATACATTGTTATTTTTACTTTCTTGCTACTGTGTACCTAGTTTAGTGAAAGTGTTGTAATGCTGCAGGAAAAACTCGATGAATTTTCAACAGCAAAAACTCTTATTGCCAGGCCCTAGCAAAGAAAAAAATGGATGAATCTTGGCACTTTAGTCAGTAAATTATTTCCTCTTGTTGTTGTTGTTGTTGTTGTTGTTGTTGTTGTTGTGTAGTCAGAATCCATGTTTTGAGGGTCCTTGATACCCAAAAATCTGTTTGTCCTTCCGTGGTCAACGCTAGCGCCTAAACCGATCAGCTGATTTTCTCCAAAATTGAAATTTCCCAATTGTTTTGTCTGATGTCGTAGCACCTTGAATTTAAAACTGATATTTTAGTTTCGTGTGTGTGTAAGGAGGGGGGGTACTATTCAAGAAACCTGTGGTACACTTTCAAAAAAAATGGGTCTTAATTTTTTTATTAAATTTTGTTGACAAGTAGGGTAAAGGTCGCTTATGAGAATGGTGCTGGTCTCATTTTCTTTGAAATCCTGATATTTTGAAAATTGAAAAAGTTCAGTTTTAACATTGTGAGAATTCTTCTAATTGTTTGGACATGTCATAACATATGAAACACTGTGTTAATTGTCAAATTTGGGTTGATATTTGCTTTAAAATAATTATTTTTCATACATAATGTTATAAGATGTAGCGAGTAGAGACAGGATTTCCATGCAAATGCACGTTTTTATTTAAGCTTCGTAGAGCTTTCAAACTGTGTAGTTATCTTTCTTGACAAGCCTTTTTAAAAAATGCTTTTTTGTAAAAAAAAAAAAAAAAAAAAAAAAAAAAAAACTTTAATTTTAGAAATTCATGCATAATGTATGTTTGGACATTTTTTCAATGAACCCCTTAAAACTGTGTATGTGATGTACTATGAGGGAAAGTTATACAACTTACAAACACAATACTGTGTGCATGTTTTCTTAAATTCTAGGATCACTACTGTAACCCATAAACAAGTTGAATTCTAAATACAGATGGAAATGATCAACAAATTTGGCAACAATTAGTAAGAAAATATTGCCTTGCTGGCTGAGCTGTATCAACAGCTTCCACTGCCACCATTGCCGGATCATATTTAACTTAATATATAATTACAGTCTATAATGAGTTGCTCCTTGCATCCCTTAGATCCCGGTCTACATCCTTTCTGTTAATTCGCTAAGATGTTCTGTTCCTCAATGTGTGTCATCATCATTTGTGTAACCCACGATGTTATGAGTTTGTAGAAAGTTTGAAGGCAGGTTATAGGAATATACTTTGAGGGGTGTTTTGTGTCACCCTCCTTTGGTAACAAGAAGGTTCTACCTTCAGTGAGGAAGTAAGGCAGATTTTCTGGGTTGTGAAGAAAATATTGAATTATGTTAGCTATATGATGGTGAGTGCTGGTAAATTTTTTGAGCCAATAATTGTGCAGGCCATCACTGCCTGGTGCCTTCCATTTATGTGCTTTGTTCAAAGCTGCAAATTTCCATGGTGATGATTGGTTCACCCATTAGAGGGATATCTCGATGTCTGTCATGTTCCATTTCAATCCACGTCATATCTGGGTTGTGGGACACAGCAGATGACCAGATAGGCTTCCAAAAGTCCTCTATCTGTACCTTTGAGGGAAGTTTTGACTCTTTCATATCACTTACAAGCCCTTTGCCCTTTAACATATTCCTGTAGAATGCTTTCTGGTTTCTGATAAAAAGAGTATTCTGTTGCTTCCTCGTAGTGCAATTCCTGTAGCGTCGAAGGTGTTTTGTTAACGCCAAAAGCTTTTGTCATAGGGTGTCAAGATGTTCTGTTATTGTTGAAATCAAGGGCTCATGCTTCGTATGTATTTTTGTATTAATAAGAATGTTATTCATCTTTCTTTTCAGTTTTTTTTTTTTTTTTTTGAGGTATTTCTTTTTTTAAATTGTGTGAGTCTCCCAATATCTCTCCTAGTGCTTTCTATACGATTCACCAGCCATCTTTCCGAAGGTGGCATTCTTTTTTCCTTCGATCATTGTGGGCAGTTGCTATGCGGCTGAAAAGCTTGGAAACGTTACATCTTGAAGCCACAACCGCAGCATAATAAATTGCTGAGTACTTCTTCGAATGATGGTCTTTCTGGTAGATGTTGTGGCAGTACTTTCAAGACGCTGATTGCTCATGCTAATTTCTTGGAGCAATTTTGTCTGGGAATGAGGTAGCGGTTCAGTGGGTTAGTTCCTTCAAATTCTGCAAGTGCGACTGCAAATTCATTGCGAATTTGCACCTCTTCACTGCTCATCACTATCATCAATACTTTCTGACATGCTTGTCCCATTGTCATCCTGAGTTTGCACAGCTGATATCTCCACTGCCCTCAGATTACTAGGTTCTGAGGAGTTAAACATTTTTCTCACTTCTTACTTGATTGCTTCCAAAACTGGTGCAGAGAGGAGATTTTTCTGAACAATTGCTCGACACTTGTCCGCTATTCTTTGCTCATGTACTTCAGAATCAGGGAAACGGTGAAGAAATATTTGATGTAACTTTTGTCGGTAGACCGTAGTGTGTCTCCATTTTGGTAGTAGTGTAGTATTCACGCATGATGAAGGTATTTATTTCTGTAGTCCACTTCTTCCTTGTGCGTTGCCTGCCTGCGGCAGTGGCCTCTGGAAGCAATAGATTGGTTCGCTGGGAAGCACTTGCGTCAGGTGCATAGGTGCTGCCATGTTTGGCATAGTATATTCGGGGTTATACCTGATCAGGGCCCGCCTGTTCAGCTCCTGATCACTACCGGCTCGCATGCTCTCACCTCCAGCGGTGGCTCCGAAGGTGCCCCGGCTGCATTTCTGAGGTTTGACGCCAAATTTTCTAACGTTGCCCGTCTCCCACGTGGCTAAGTTCTCAATTGCTCGGACGTATGGTTGAACTTTGGGGGACTTTATTATTATTATTATTATTATTATTATTATTATTATTATTATTATTATTATTATTATTATTATTATTATTAATTTCTATTTATATTACTGCTGCTGCTACTACTGCATTTTCAAAAATCGGTAGGGACAAATGGAATTGTTAGGAATGTAGAGTGTACCATCGCCTGCGCCAAGAGTTAGCTTTCACTGGGCTTAGCAATGCAGCTAAGTTGACAGTTTGTCAGCCCAGTCGGTCCATACTCTTCTGTGCAGCCCTGGCCGGCCCAGAATCGGACAGGCTTGACTAGACTATGGTGCATGTGAAGATGAATAGGGTAGAGACAAAAACATGATTATGATGAATTCAGAGAATGAGAAAATGGTGGTAGCTCAGGCAATAGGTTGTATCGTTCTCATCAACAAAACAATACAAGTAGACAGTTGACAATTGTAACAAGAAAACAAATATCCTTATTTTTGACAATAAGGTAATTAGTAGAAAAAAGGCTTTATTTTAAACTCGCGTTCGCGTGTAGGTTTCGCGCATCATCAGTTTCTTTTAGTTCACGCAAGTATGATAATAAACAAAACATTTATTAAAACTTGTTATATACACAACTGTGCCCCGTTGCTATGCCTGCCAACTAAAACCGTTTTTATTTTTCTGTAATTTACTAAAATTATGAATAATTTCCCTACGCTTTGCAACTAATTTTTTTAATTTATTTATTTATTTCTTAACAGACTGTGAAATACAAATAATATAATACAAGTATGTACATTATTATTCCGCTGAGGAATTAATCCAGTGCGCGGGTCTGTTATCAATATTTTTTTTACCAGAGCAACAGTTTTTTTCAAGAGCTCGTTTATAAAAGAAAAGAATACAAAAAAAAATAATCGGAAAATATAATTAATAAACAAAGAAAAGAAGAACGAAGCATATATTACAAAAGAAAAAGAAAATTCGAAATACAGAAAGTAAAAAAGTAGTTATCACAATATAGTTTAATTTCATAATTCTCATTGAAAAACTGAAGAAACTGTCTCATCGCTAAGCTCAATTATAAAGTTTCTAAGCAATTTCTTTGAATTTTTTACGCAGTTTATCGTAGCTGGTATTTTTGAGTTCACTACTCAATAAATTAAAAATCCTATAACTAATATAATTATGGTTACGTCGACTGATTTCTTTCCCAATTTTCGGCGGTACTAATAACTTGTTTCTCTTATTATTTTTACATAGTGATATATATTTCTGTTTAAGATATTCAAAATTATTCAAAAGAGATTTTTCTAAGAAAAATTTCCTTATAGAGACAAGTCCATACGTTTTAAAAAGTAATTTTAACTAATTTGCCATATTAATAAATTTATTTAAAAGTGAGAATCCACGAAGCCCCTCCCATACGGGAAACGGAATGCCAATCATCAATTTTGGGAACTGGATACGTAAATTTCGATTATTGAACATTAACACCCTTGTCGTATCTAGCTAATACAAAACACATTTCATGAAAAACAACATTGACGCGTACCAAAACATACATACATATAGACAGATATTCTATTATCCGTTCATCCTAAGAACAATTCTACGTGTTTGGATTATCGTCATTGGTTTGCAGTGTGAGCTCTGGTGTTGTAGGGATCCTGACGTCAAAGTAAATAGTTCTCTGTATTGGAACTAATTTACCTGCAATCGTTCGTAAAATTAACCTTGCGTCAAAACAATTGCAACGGTTTCGAGAAAGGAGACCATTGTGAACTGACTGCGTGTTGCATCGATCGACGTAGATGAGGCTCGTGGGACCGCGGCACCACGTCGCCGATCGGTCTGCGAGGCTGTGCTAGTCAGCTAGTTTTAGAATGTCAGTGTGTGGCTGGCCCTTCCATAATTAAAGATAAGTGTGGAAAATTTCTTCGGAGTAGCGAAAAGCGATCGTTCGGAACGTTTTCAATTTGATGTTGCAAAGGAATCCGTCGTTACCGGAGAAGCAAATCGCAGAGTTCCCTGGAATATCGTTATCCAGCGTATTGAAACTCCGGAAACAGTTCACTGACCAGTGACAACTACAAAGGCCAGAGAAGAAAAGGAAGTAACCTGTGATTGAACCGTACGATGACTCTATAGTCAGTGCTGTTCGATGGAAAGTGCAGTCCTTGCATCAAAAGAACAAAGAGTGTTCAAGAACTTCCGAATTTTCGGCCGACCTGTTTATACAAATACTTATCATCCGGTTATTGATAACCACTTCCTGAAGCAGACTGATCCTAAGTAAAGTGGTTGCATGAGCATGACATTTGCATGACAGCTCATATTCTATTTCAATTGGCGGGGTATGCTACTCGCGTCATCGAAAGAAGTCCGCTAGGAGGTGTCCAATCAAAAACGTAGTGCAACGCAATGATTTCTTCAGTTTGTTTACATCAGTTTTTTTCTTAGAGTGAACCAATAAAATAACCAGCGTTTCCCGGATTATTTCATATTCAATCCTTGTGAAAAAGAAAACAACTCCGTGTCTCGCGCTCTCGCGTGCGCGCGCGGGTCCGGTTCTCCTGGGCTTTGCCTGCGTCATGTGGCAACGGCCAGCAACAATGAAGCCCGCAGGTCGAGCGCATTTTGAATGGGAATTGAATTAAAATGAAGGCAATTTTGTTTTGCTGCGCCATGTAGAGTTACAACAAAATTAACTGCACATAAACCTTCTCGGTGAATAAACACGTTGATGTGCCAACTTACATGGAGATCGGACACACAGTGTTGGAGTTTACCGCTTATAATATATGGAAAAATAACTGGTATTCGCATTCTTACATAACATTGCACGGAAACTCATTCATACAAGCGCGCATTCATTTTCTCCTTATTTGTATGTCCATTCATGTTTAAAACTTTAACATTTCCCCTCTGCAATAATTCTTGCCCTTCTCGTTGGGTCAAGTTGAAATAGAAATTTTTAAAAGTGTTTCCTTGTCGATTATCTGCATTGGCTCCATCAAACAAATCAACCCACACATCGTCGAATTCCAGGATTACCATTTTCAATGTAAACCCGTTTTTCGTCTGTACTGTTACTCCACTTTTTTCAACATATCACATTACATTTGTAAACCAAAATGGCTTTCCTCTGTGATCCGTCACGTATCAAGTCTTGTAATTCTCTGACTTTGTTTCATTGTCCTGCTAAAGTTCCATAAACAATTGCCGTCTCTCGTTTGTCATTTGCTTCCTATAGATATAGTTGCGTCTTCTTAAATTTTGCTCACATTTCACAATGTTCACTTTTATAATTAAATTACATATTTTCTGGTTATTTCGTTTATGTTTTAATGCCTTCTAGGCCTGTTTAGTTTATTTTACATCTTTTACTTACATCATGTTGTCGGTGGGTTGTGTTCAAATGTCTTACAGGGAAAAAAAATATGATCCTCCTATAATTTTATTTAAAAATTTAATGTGTGCCTAAATATTTGTCACCCCAAGATCTCCTCTCTCTATTTATTTACTTCGGTCTGTTTGCTGTTTTCATAGATCCTCAGTACCAGCATATTGAAGAAAGAAACTATTCTTCCCAATTCAGTAATTTGTTTTTAGTAATTATGTCAACTTCAGGTCTATTAAAATATATTAAATTATTGGTGTTGATGAGTCCGTCTGGATCATCACTGTACATAAAATATTAGACATGTTTTTGTCTGAAAGTAAATATGACAAACACACTTATTTGAAGATAGAATACAAATGTGTTCCAAACCTATCTGCGAAGGATCGTGATTGTAAAATAAAGACTTATTAATTACCTTTTTGGTTGTCGAAAATATAAGGATTTTTGTTTTATTGTCAATTTCATTTATTTATTTAATTTTTCATTATATAATTAATTTATTTTATTAATTTAGTTAAAGACTGTGTGTGACAAGCTATGGGGAGAAGTTACATTTATTTATGCCCAGAACCAAAACAAGACACCATCTCAGCATTTGCTCAAGGATCAGGGAAACTGGACGAAAACCTGATGAAGATGGGGTATTGACTCAGAAGCTGAAGTACAATACTTGTTACAGGTTCTTTACAATTATACAATCCAAATGGTATATAATACATTAAATGTCATTGTTAAAATAAATATTACTTTCCTTTTGGATCTAGTCTCTAATTGTATAGAAACAGCTATGCATCAAAAAAGATTTTACTTGGGACTTTTTGTATCGAATTTAATCATTTAATCTCATCCGGCAAGGTGTTGTAAGATAATGTACATGTATTATATGTGAATTTTTTGTAGTGAGCTGTTGATACTGTCACCTGATGAATATGATTACTACGTTGGGTGTTGTTAATAGATAACGATGTTTGCTGACAATATATTCCCGCCCTTAAGCAAGTCATTTTTGACAGAAACCACTTCATGTGACCATGTTATCAATTCAAGATTTATCTGTGGTTACTTTGCAATTTTATTTGGGCTAAATAGTAGGAATAGTGTGAAATAAAAAATTCTCAGCAGGCCTCTTCAAAATTAGAAGGTTGTCTTATATTTAGAGTCATCTTCTATTTGGATAAATATGGTATTTTTTCATCCATAAATTGAACTCTTTACACATATTTTGGCATTACACAATGTGAGTTATGCAGCACCCGAGCAGGGCTCGGATTCTAATGACGTGTATTCTTTTCATTTGTGCATTCTAGACGTAAGACATTTATTGAATACAAATAAAAAAAGATTCAACGACTTTCTGAAATGTATTTAGTGTGTTCCCAATTTGACACTGTTTTATGTCATCTTTTTTCTTCTTCATTTCTTCTTCTTTTTTCTTCTTTCAATTTTAGAATATTTCTTTCTCTGCTCATTTCAGGAGGAGTGCTAGTGGAATTTTCCCTGTTTGCTCATCTACAAATAAACTGATTTGTTATCACATGGGTTCTGTTGCCAAAGGATCTATGCTCATTACATTATTTAAAGTGCCTCGCCTCATTTTGACTTATATATATGTGAAGTAAGTACTAAACTTCACTGCATATGTGTTACTGCATATATCTCATTAAAATGACTATTTAATTCTGACTATTTGTTTGTAGATTGAAGAATGGTCCTGAAGATAATTGCTGTGTCCGATGTGGTCTAAGATGCTGTATTTGTTGCTTTTATTGCTTTGAAAATTTCATTAAATACATGAATCACAATGCATACACTGTAATAGCAATGGAAGGACATAGTTTCTGTACTGCAACAAAAATTGTAAGTTATTAAGATGTTATATTTTTAACATATAAACTCCAAAGTTGAATGATTTATAGAGTAATTTGTTTGAAACAGTAGTTCATTGAAAATAAGTGGGTTTCTAAGTAGGTTTTCAAACAAAAGAAGAGAGCACATGTATGTTGCAACACATGGGAAAAGAACTAGAATGAAACATTTGAAAATTAAATTTAAACAAAAGTTTAAATTGTTTTGCAAAGTTAGCGACTGGGAAGACTGACATTGACATTCCCACTATTCCTTCGGCAGATGTGTGAGGCACTATGTCACTTTCAAACTAAAGGCAATTAAGGATTATGTAAAGCTCTGGTCTTCCTCATCCTATGCTTCTAGGAATGCGGAAGATATTTTAACAAATCGACCATGGTCACTTTTCATTTGGTTTTGTCCAAGGTGAGCCTTCCCCCATTTGCGATACGTTAAATGGACTTTCTGTGGATCATGTCCTTCTACATTGTGTAAAATTTGATGCCAGCCAGTGCAGAAACTGTCTTTGTCAGCTCTCTTAGCCAGGTACTCAGGAACTAGTCTGCGCTCTCAAACCATTTGTCCTTTCTGCGGATAAATTGATTTTACCATTTGGTTTGGTTTGAGAGAGAAGGAGCTATTGTTTTTTCTGTATGTTACTTGGGTCTCTTTACAGCCAGTTTTTAAGTCGTGTATTTATTTTTTACTTTACTAGCACTTCTTTTTAACATTTTTAATGCTGCCATTACAGCTCAATTTTAAATCATAAATGTTTTATTCAGTGTGATTATTGTGTAACAGGTTTTTATCTCGTTGTTTTATAATCTATTTACAGGATGTTTCAGTGGAATATGGACAAAACCATGTCAATTTTTATAGATAATTATTTTTATAAAGTATGTCAATTGCACAGAAGAGCATTATTTTCAGTCATCTTTGACACAACATATCATTCAATATAACCACTATTTTGTTTTATCACAGCTTCTAATCTCGGTGTAAAGCCATCACTTGATTTTTCCAAAATCTTCTTACCCCCAGTGTGCAAACGATGCCTCAATAGCGACCTTGGTGTGATCCAATGTTGAGATGTCGGGTCTTGTTGAAGTCCCGCGTCCCGCTTAATAACGCTCCACCCGGAAAAATCGAGCGGATTCAAGTCGGTCGGAATGCCAGAAGTCCTTGTTTCAGAACATGTTCAGCTGAAATTGCTGATGTGAGTGTGCGCTCCGTCTTGCTAAAAAACGTACTGCCTTCCAGATGTCACAATGGCAATCCACGGCTTCATAAGTTTCTAGCCCTCTCACATAAACCTCTTTAGCGACTGCTTCTCCTTTAAGAAAGAAGTGCGGGGGCATGGTGGTTCTCTTGCTGGACACGACACTCGGGACATGGATACAAGTCGAGAAGTTTATTCTCGCCACGATGGGTCATGAGCGAGATAGCGATTGTTTCTCCTTTTTACTTTTGCGTCAACAGTGAAAATTTTCTCACCCGAAAAGAACCCGAGACGACCAGCTGCTTCATTCTGGACATAGCTCAGTAACAAACAACAGCAAGAACATCTCTTAGCCTTTGGGTCCTTAGAGAGCATTTGTCTTAGCGTGATGACGTAAGACTTGTACATGAGCGAATCTATGTATGGTAGATACACTCGTCTTCAAAATACCTGCTAACTTCCGAAAGGAAATTCCATAGTCAATAGAAATGCATTCTTGTGCCTGCTTGATGAGGTTTGGAGTCCTCCCAGTCTATTCTTTACCCTGGGCCTTCGAAGCCTTCCTCTGATCTCTGAGAAGCTGCGTACTGAATGCCAATATAAACCTTTTGGCTTCGGAAAACCAATGAATTTCACTATTTCGGGTACATTGCTTCCAGCATGAAGACTTTCAACAATTGCGCTCTCTGGTATTGCTCCTGAAACCAGATCGGCCCTGATGAGGTTACGATATTGTTTATAAAATATTAAGTTACATTTTGCACCATCTAGGCGGTTGATAGTAGTTGTTAGACGAACCGAAACCGACGGGAAGTTTAATTTGAAAATGGTCCGAATTCTACTCAAACACCCTTAAACTATGGTTTTAAATGATAACGTAGGCACTAATCATCATAGCTGTTGAAGCGCTCTTTAAACGTCAATCAACCAACCAATCTTTAATGGCTAACGCCAAGTGGCATATGTCACCCTCAGACCTACCTACGGAAGCACCGTCGACAGTTAAGATTAGGACCATAAAAAATAAAAATTAATAACTGAAATTGTCACACCGAAGATTTCGACTGTGTCTGCTTTCAAAACTTCTGTTGGCAGTCTGGCCAAAAGCCATCTGGTTTACCTTTTTATAAGATTGTAGGTTAAAAAGCCTTAAAATGCGCCGACATTTTGTGAACTGAAACAAATTGCAATTATAAAATTAAAGGACCCATCATTGCTAGAAGTTAATTTTTCACAATCATTTATGGAATGAATTCAATTTACAGAGTATAATGGAAATAGATTTATTTAAAATCATCCAAGGACACCCTACCTGGTTGTATGCCGTCCCTTCCACCACCATCACTAAATTGATTCAATCGTATTTTAATACTATTGCCTCTCTCAAACTACGTTTATAAACTCCACCACTACAATCATCACCTCCACCACAGTCATCTTACCATGGCCGCCTAACCACCGTGGCCGCCTTAACCACCTTGGCCGCCTTAACCACCTTGGCCGCCTTAACCACCTTGGCCGCCTTAACCACCTTGGCCGCCTTAACCACCTTGGCCGCCTTAACCACCTTGGCCGCCTTAACCACCTTGGCCGCCTTAACCACCATGGCCGCCGTAACCACCATGGCCGCCTTAACTACCATGGTCGCCTTCACCACCACTGTCATCGCCTTCATCATCACCCCCACCACCACCGTCGCCCTCATCACCACCACCACCACAGTCGCCTTCACCACCACCACAGTCGCCTTCACCACCACCACCGTCGCCTTCACCATCACCACCACCACCGTCGCCTTCACCATCACCACCACCGTCGCCTTCACCACCACCACCACCTTCGCCTTCACCACCACCGCAGTCGCCTTCACCACCACCACCACCACCGTCGCCTTCACCACCACCACCACCACCGTCGCCTTCACCACCACCACCACCGTCGCCTTCACCACCACCACCACCTTCGCCTTCACCACCACCGCAGTCGCCTTCACCACCACCACCACCGTCGCCTTCATCACCACCACCACCACCACCACCACCATAGTCGCCTTGACCCCCACCACCACCACCACCACCAACAACAACAACAACAACAACAACACTGTCGTCGCCTTGACCCCCACCACCAACAACAACAACACTGTCGTCGCCTTGACCTCCTCCACCACCAACAACAACAACACTGTCGTCGCCTTGACCTCCTCCACCACCACCAACAACAACACTGTCGTCGCCTTGACCCCCACCACCACCACCAACAACAACACTGTCGTCGCCTTGACCCCCACCACCACCAACAACAACACTGTCGTCGCCTTGACCCCCACCACCACCAACAACAACACTGTCGTCGCCTTGACCCCCACCACCACCAACAACAACAACACTGTCGTCGCCTTCACCACACCACCACCAACAACAACACTGTCGTCGCCTTCACCGCACCTCCACCACCAACAACAACACTGTCGTCGCCTTCACCACACCTCCACCACCAACAACACCATCATCGCCTTCATCACCACAACCACCGTCACCTTCACGACCACCACCACCATGGCCTTTACCACAGTCACCTTCACCACCACCACCACCACCACCACCGTCTCCTTTATGATTACCATCAGTTTTTACTAGTGCTTGCAAGGTTTTGTGAGTTTCCTTTTCTAATGATTGTTATGTTTTTGCTTATCCTTATTTTGTTATTCCTTAAACTCAAAGGCATGTCATTTATGTATATAAAGAATATATATAAGGAATTTGCCCAAGGATGGATCCTCATGGGACTCCACAATTTATCATTTGAGGGCAGGAGTAGGATGAGAAGATTTTGTTCTCTTTGGTGTGCTGGATGGCAATTACTTGGCTACTGTTTGATAAATACGATTTGATCCATAGGCCTGCAATGCCTCGATTCTCTAGCATTTCTAGTTTTATTTAAAAGTATGTGGTGGTCAATAATGTCAAAGGCTTTTGACAAATCTAAGAAAAGACCAATGAGAATATCTGCCACAAGTATGTCATTTAAAAACGAGAAGATGGCTGTGTCTGTGGATCTATTACTCCTGAAGTCTTGTTGTGCATTTGTGAGGACATTATTTGCAATGAAAAACTGTTTGAGCCTATCATTGAAAAGCCGTTCCAGAATTTTTGAAAATCCTGATAGCAGGGAGATAGGTCTGTAGTTTGTTGGATCATAACTATTGCCCCTTTTTGAACAATGGTTTAATTTTTGCAATTTTGAATATATCTGGGAATAAGCCTTGTTTTTAGAGAGTAATTGCAGATATGAGAAAGTGGTTACACTATACATTGAATACTCTGTTTGAGAAGATAATGTGAAATGTTGTCCAGGCCTGCTAACAATTTATTCTCCATTTGTCCAATTAGTTTGAACATTTCAGAGTGGTGATTTCATAAAAAAATATAGAATTTACGATTTGTGTAACATTAGTGTTTGGTTGGTGTGTTTTATTGTTTAGAAAGTATTGAGAGATCATTGATTCACCAATTTAAGAAAAATGTTCAATGAATATATCAGCTAATTCTTGGGGGTCTCATAAAGTTTGGTTTTTGTAGTGGAGCTCTAAATTTTTTCTATTATTTCTGGTTGGTACTGTAGTTTTTTTAAAAATGTCCCACATAGCTTTTGTTTTGTTACGTGCATTTGCAATATACTTACCATTTTTCATCATTTTTGCTTGTTTGATTATTATTATTGTTATTAGAATTGAATTATATGTTTCGTAGTATGTAATGAAGTAGGAGTTACATTTGTTATTTATTAGTATTTTACACAGGTTGTGTTTTATTTTTAATTTTTTAAATAGTTAATAAACTAAATTTTCCCTTCTATTATAGGCCTTCACCACACTCGGTAATAATGCCTTGCGCCTCATAACATTGAATAGTGTGGGTGATTTCATACTTTTCCTGGGAAAATGTTTTGTAACTGCTGTAACTGGCTCAGTGGGCCTTCTTTTCCTCAAGCAGGACCCACATTTGCATTTCTATGCCATTCCAACTCTAGTTGTTTGCATATTTGCATTTTTTATTGCACATTGTGTATTGTCGTTGTACGAGGTAAGTTCAATCATTCATAGGTAAATTCTTGTACTAAAAACTTACTTAACTGTGAAATGATACCTTCACAGATTAATTTATTCTTTTTACAGATTGTTATTGACACAATGTTTATTTGTGTTTGTGAAGATGAGCGTCTCAATCCCAATGGAGGAGAATGGAGTAATTCTCGGGTTTTGAAAGCCCAACGTTCAGAAGAAGGGGCTGAGTTAACTCCTATTAATACTCGTGACAGATCTTGAAAATTTGTTGTCTTATTTCTAGTTAAGATAAGTTTTCTCTGTATATAGATGCTTAATTGTTATCCTGTTAAATTTCTTGTCAGAAAAAAAATTAAGAAGAGTATTCTACACTTTAAGATAAGCTTTATAGAATGTAGTGGTTCAACAATTATGATCAAAATGTGGTTATTGAAAACAAAATTGAAACAAGAAGAAAAAATATATACTTTTTTAGTTCTTTTATGTGAAAGAAATCTTTTTGTAAATATAATAATCCAAAGTTGATCAATTAAAGTTTATCACAATTTCTTTGTGAAATGAAGGTTGGAAATTCATTTGTCTTTCTTGTTGAAATGTTTTATGTAAATGCTTTGAGGTTTTGCGAGTCATGAACTTACAGAATATTTATGTTTAAAGACTGGATGAATGAATGAATGAAGAATGAATGAATGATTGATTGATTGAATGGTTGTATCAGCAATTGGGAAAAATAAATATATGATGAAACTCTAGTATTAAGTAAAGGAAGGCACAAGTTAGTTAATAAAGAGCGTTTGAATTTACATTTGTATTTATGGAAAACTTTATTAATTGTGCATATATATATATATTCTGTGTAAAATACATCACAAAACAATGTGTCAATACACAGGTTCCACTTAATTTTTGTTTCTATTGTCTCCACCATGTAATATGAAAACCAGTGTACAATATCATTTCATTAATTGTGCTGCCAACATTAAAATCTTCCCTGTTCCATGCAACTTATTTTATGTAATATCTTTTAAGTATTAGCATTTCATGTTTCATTCACTCCCTTGTGGTATTTGCTTATAAAATCAGAAATTGTGCAAACACATTGCACTTAATATGTAATGAAGATCATATAATCTTCCTCTGTGCAGAGTTCAGAAACAACTGACTGCAATTACTTTGGTTTGATGTGACTGTACTTTGCCTATGAATTTAACAATGTTAAAAGAAATACGGAAACAAATATTTTGAGTACTGCAAATGAAAGGGAAGGGATGAAGTGTTAGTTGTTTATTTCAAAGTTTACAGATTCTTGACATTATTTTATAAAACAGTGGCTCTGTGTATGTGGTTCATACATTTTCCTTGGAATGTGCCATACATTTTTGGACAGAATGTGTAGCAGTCCATTGTGCCTAATTTATAATTGTTTCATGATTGAATGTGAAGTTCCTTTTGAAATTTGCCAACAGCCAATATACTGGAAATAAAGTATGTTACTGTATTTTAAACTAGTTTAGATTCACAGTATTTTTTGTAACTTTTACAACAACAAAAATAGCCTAAAGAACCTAACTGAATGCACATGTCAGTTTAATTTAGTAATTTATAGAAAATATGCAGTAAATATGCCTTTCTCTTGTGCTCAAGTGCATTATAAGTGAAGTTGATTTGAAAGAAAACAGTAGTGCATAATTGAATGAGTAAATTGATATTACAAAAACCTCAACTTCTGAGGCAGAGAAACCACATATGTTTTTATAACGAAATGCTCTTTTCTAATGTCATATTGTATTGATGGTTTAAACCAGGCCTGGCCAACCCATGACCTGCAGATTACATGTGGCTTGCCATGTTAAATTGAGCTGCCCTCCAGACAATTTTATATTGCAAATATTAAAACTTTATTTCTTGTTATATGTAAAAAATATTAAACAAATGAAAATGTACATGTGCTTCTATTAACAGTTGCACAAAACAAAGAAATCGTCATAATTTTCTCAAGTTTGTCGTTGTGTATTCTGTTTAGCCAGCTAGGTTTGTGTCACATAAGCATTGTGTTGCTGCACATTAAATGGCACGTGTCACAGGTTAACACTATCTTATGGGAAGTGGCACACGAGCACTTAAGCTGTTCCACATAAGATATAGTATTAATCTACATTGCACATTACTTGACATTCGTCAGTGCAACACTTGTCACACAGGCCTTAGCATTTAAAATAACTACAGTGTATAAACCAAAATATAGAGTAGGTGAGCAAATTTGTCACATTAACACATTATAGCATGAAAATGGCTTTAGTTTTTTTGCTCTGAGTTAACAATTGATAGAGTATCTGCTATGGTAGGTAAAAATAAGGGAGCTGTAAAATTACTTGTAGACAAGCTAGATTGCAGAGACCAAATCAAAGATGTGTTTGTATTCACTGATACAACAAGAAAATGTATGTGGTTGAGTTCTATCCATGAATTATGTTAGGAAAGTAGTTATAATGATTGTAAATTACATTTGGTCACAGGTCAGCATCAGCAATTCAAAGAATTCCTTGGTGACATATCTACTGACTATGATGATAACATATAATTAACAAATGTTTAATGGCTAAGGCATTGAGAATTCTTAAAAAGATTTGTGATTTATGCAAGAAAGAAATGTTTAAAAACAAGAAAGAAATCTCTTGAATTAAGTGAAGATGATTGTTTGTTAAACCTGCTTTTAGTGGGTATAACAGAAAAAACTTTCTCAACTGGATAAGGACTTGTAAGGGCAAGAGAGTTTAATAAAAATTCTTGTAATTTTATCAGAACATTAATAGGAAATTATTGTTATTTGAGTACTAACTTAAAAATAATAAAGCTCAAAAATTTTGCAGTGTGAAATAACTTTATAAACAGTCAACCTAGGAATTTGTATAAATAAGCCAACGAAATTAAGAAACTTACAACTGTATTAAAAGCTATTTTTCAGAATTAATCAAATGTGGTACAAGATGTTGAATATTTTCATGCGTATTTAATGTTGGCGTGAACAATGTTCCTGAAAATTTGAAAATGCTTATAGTGCAACAATGAAATGAAACGCATACCATTACTCATGTCAGGAAACCAATTAGAAGCTCAGATCTTATCCCTGCTGGGGCTGTGCCTAGCTGGCAGAGATTCCTGGAGGAGGGAATATTCTGCATGCAGACGTGTAGGTTGGCACCAGATCCGATGTTTTAGCAGGGATAAAACACCATCTCTCATGTAACTTTCACTACATGTATGTAACTAATGACTAGAAACCGGAAATTTAGCAAAATGCCCCTCTATTATTGGTCAATTTTAAGACATTAGACAATAGGGGTGGATTAACTGTACTTCATTTATTTTAGAAGATTTTAATTTTGTCTATTTTTGGTATTTTGCCTTATTTTGCTCTTTTCATTTTCCTTAATTTTTATGTTAAAATGAATATGTTAAAAATCATCAAAGAAAGTGAGAAGATAATTTTTGGATACTAAAAGACTTTTCTCACTTGAAGAATCTCATCCTGTCTTCGAACATGGCCTCCAATATTTTTCAAGGACTATAAACGGCCCTTCTTGGTGCTGGTAATTTCATACAAGTTTAAAAATGAAAACAATAATATCGTTTTAACTTATGCCATTCCAGGATTCAAATGACAATAGTTTAGTTCACAAAAGCATTTTGTAGAGACTGCATGTGAAATAAAATAAATTTATAGTAATTTCATCAAAATTTAGTGTGTCTCTGACAATTTTGGTAGTGAACTGAAATTTGTGATAGATGGAACATACAAAAATTAGTATCTAATGTTTACATGCAATCAATATTTCAAAGGAAAGATGATTTCCTTCTGTGTTAATACTGATAAACTTTAGAATTAAAAGAAAGAATAGAATTGTTTTATTTATGAATTTTTTAAATTAATATTTGTGAATCATTATTTTTCATTGTTTACATTCCTTTTTAACAAATATTTTAGCCAGAATAAATAAATGCCTTTTTGACTTTCTATTTTAGGTAAAATAATTGCCTGAATTTCCAAACTCGATAAATGACAATATTAGTTGACACTCAGAAAAGCCAATCAATCAATCAAAGAAATATTCAAACTTATGTTATTTTGCACTGCATGCATTTATGAGTTGTAAATAATTTGGATCTACACATTTCTGAAACACGAGTAGGGTACCTTTTTACCTCCTCAACTCTTACAAGTCATTCAAGGAACCCGGCTTAGGTGGTTGTATCCAGTTTTTTTGAAATATTTTTCTTGATGAAATTTACAAAGAATTATTCATATGTTTAATTAACTAATTAGAAAACCTGCTAAGATGAGCAACATCTAATATAAAAAGAAAAAAAGTGAAAGAAAGGAGAACAAATATCTGACTAATAATTAAGACATTCACACTCAAGAGTTATTTATACTGAATGATTGTACAATAAAAAAAAGTTATATTCATTTTATACTTCTTCACTTCCCGGGCTACACGGTTTATACCTCTATTACTTTTGTTAAAAATGTATGTATTTATGTAAAGTGTGGCCCGGTTATACTGTTGCATGTGATGAAGGTGGCCCATGGATTCATTTGGGTAGCCAGGCCTGGTTTAAAGTTTAATAAACTAAAATAATAATTTGCGCTTAGTGCCTTTTGAGATATATTATTGTTAATTTATTATGATGTAAATGGTATTTGGAGTTAGGTAATCATATTTAACATGAAGGGAACAATATGCAAGATAGATATTAGATATCATCTCAAATGTGATTACCCTTGAAATACATTTATATCTCAATAAGACATTCATTAGTAGCAGTTAATTAAGAAATGAATTTTTTCTAAAACCATAACCTTCAAAATACTAGTCGCAGATTATACAGTATTTGTGCTATTATTGTTTAGTCATGTACATTTTCATGTTTTTTCACAAGTTTATAATGTGCACCATGAAGGCATTATTTTCCTTTGTAATCATTCAGTTATCAATCTTCATATTTGTTCATGACTTGTTCATCATCTAAATATTATTAATGTTAATATTATCAATTTGAGTAGGCTTTATTGTTTATTTTATATTTACAAATCTATTTGTTATTAATTTGATCTTCCATTTCAGGTCTTCCAGATTTTATATTTCAAATTCTTCCTAGCTTGAACATTATATAATAAGCAAATGTTGCTGTATGTTATGAATAATCGAAGTCTCTAATGTAATGCACGAAGTTACAACTTACAAATTGTTTCTATTATGGAAAATGATATTGATAAGTAGTTATACCTAATGGCAGAAAAGTTAGAATAAGCTGTTAGTTTAGAGATTATTGTAATTTAAGAATTTAATTTCTTGAAAGTGTTGGTGGAAATTTTAGAATGAATTCTTAAATGATCATTAATTCATTATCTCATTTACAACTGCTTTGTACACTTTAAAAGCAATTGTGCTGGTAAAGATTGATAACAAATGTGACCCCTTCAATTTTCATATATGTACTGTATAGTGAGGATATTATTTTTTTCTCTTAGGAGTTAGACTATTGCAATCTTCTCCTCAGTAAGTCTATTGGTCTTCTTAATTTTGTTCCTTTTTATGTTCTTCCCCTTTCTCGTTTTTTTAACAGTGACCCAGTTTAGTGTTGGTGTCTTTTGATCATTAGTGATCAGGGATTACTTTTTTTTTTAATTTAAGGTCACATCAACAACTAGGCCATTAGCCACCACTATTGGATTTAATGTTATGGTAACTATGAAGATGAGATGATATGATGATGATGGAGGGTGAAAGGACGAACACAAATTATACCATGCCCATGGCAGGTCTCGAATCCGCGATCCTTCAGTTTGAGATAAGAATTACTTGTTTAAGCCTCTAGAAAGAATTCCCAGGATGTTATCTTGGTAATATTGTAAGAACAAACAACACATCTCGTCTATTCCTACTATTCCTAAAGCAATGTACCACTTAAATCTTCTCTGGTTGTTATTCTTTTTTGTTCTTAAGCTACACTAGTCCATTTGTCGAAATTTAATTTATTTCAGAGTTTACTTGTAAAGTGAACAAGGAAAGTAAAATTACTTTTTCAAGCGATTAGGGGAACATAGTTTCTCTATTCAAGACTACTCCAGTATTGCACAGTTCTTTCAACTTCCAAAACTACAATTATTAATTTGTTCTCTTTGTTTGTTGTAAAAAGCTCTTATTTTATGCTTATTGACTTGAGTTAATTTAAACTAGAGAATCACAAAGATGTAAAGTATGGTTCTTGTTTGCAGATATCTGCTTTAAAAAAATCCAAAATATGAATTGTTATTTTTAATTCTTTGTGCCCTTTTTAATATTAAGTTGATTTGCATTTATCAGCTCCGACAACTGTTATTTAAGACTTTATTACACATCTTTTGCTGTCGCAAGCTAGTTGTAGAGTTGTGCTGTTAAAAGCGGTAAATCCAACAAATTGATGACTACGTTGTTGTTTTATTTTTTTTATTTTTAACATTGATTTCATTTTGAGGGTAAAAAATCTCCTTATGTTATGAAACTGGAAGTTTTGTTGCATCTTGACTTAATTTCCTTTGTTTTAAGGGATCATTCTGAACAGTAACGTGCTTATTAGGAATCTCATACTGATTCTATTAATGCATGTTGCCGACATTACGGTTGAAACCCTGATTAAAATTCTTATTGAAATTTGATATTGAAACTGTCAGGTTTTGGTGCCAGAATGGTACAACTAGTGTTTAGAATTCTGTATATCTGGATGCACTGTAGAATTTATTAAAAACATTTTCGTAGTCAGGCATTATAATTAGAATTCAGTTGTCTATGGAATTCTGAATACAATACAACCAAGGTTGCCAATCATTTTCTTGCTTGAACCCTCTTTAAAAAATAAATTGGAAAAATCTGCTTTGCAACCATTAATAGCATTAATAAACCCAATAAAATTTGATTGTCATTAAAATTCTTTTTTGAATTACAAAGTAGCTCATCACTTAAGTTCTAAGCCAAATTGTAAAAAATCAATAATCAAATGTTAATAAAATGTGTTTACCCTACAAAAAAAAGAAATTAATGCAATAAAACAGAACATTCATTCCAATAAGCTGTAAACAAAACAAAATTATCCTCAAAGTCAATGTGTACCGACTTGTTCTAATGTAAACTTTGTTGAGGTTAAACTTGAAAATAACTTCAATGGTGCAAACATGTGCCTGTCGGTTAAAAAAATGTAGTCTTATTTGATGTCTGTAATAGTTTTAAATCAAATACTCCATTTAATATGTTTTTGTTTTTATCTACTGGGTAAGTGTAGGTTTGTTTGAAAGTTAAAATTTTGTCATTAAAAAATTATTTTTGTGAACTTCCTTTACAAAGCTTGCAAACCTCTGTGCAGAACCCAGTGATAGGGATAGAGGTAACATATTTACAAAATTGGTTTCTAATAAATGGTTCAACAGTAAGCAGCTCAACTTTTTGTCCGTCCGTGTGGTGCAATTAGATCGATAAAAAAATTTAAAAAATAGATTGCTATTCAAGTTTGAAGAATAATATATATTCTGAATTTTGCTAATGTATTTCTAGCTGCATGTTAGAAACCACTTCTAGGTTGTTGGAAACAGTGTCAAACAGTATTCTGTATTTTGAAATTAGTTAAATGTTTTACTAAATATGTCATTAATGAATATTCATGTTTACCATGATTGAGTAGTTTTGACAAGTAGTTAATTCAAGTTGTCATTAGATCAAATGGTCTATTGTTACACACTGATTTGTATTTTGAGGTTCTGTTACTGTTATTATGTGCCTTTAGTACCTCACACAATAGAATATTCAGTGCAGTCACAGTATGTTCCTCATGAATGTATGTACAAAACTTTTCATAAAATGTTTGCAGTGTTCTGGAATTTAGTAGTTTATGAATCATTTATGATTTTCTAAAAGAGAGTCAGACTTTAGTTTTTTGTGACTTCCTTTTAATGGGCATGTGGAAAATATATTTTAGGCAATTGCAAATTGTATTTATATGTACATATTTTGTTATTAAATTAAATTATATGTATGTAATGATGTTAATACTGTTCCTCTCCAATTTTTTCTTCAATAGTGACTGTTATTCAATGTTTGCCACATTCACATATGGTCATGCATATTTTCCTAATATTTCTCCACAAATGTGCAATGTATACTCTTCTAGTAATTCTTTAAAATTTGCCCGTATTTCACCCAAAGTTTCTGAAAAATACTTCATATTTTCAAAAATGTTTGAACTTTTGTAAATTTGGAAAAATCATGGACTTTGATTTAAATGAAATGTATACCACTCTTCTAAACGTATTTTTTGATATCCAAGGTCAAATTTAATTAAAAAATGTCGAGCCATTTTGGAGATTTTAAAAATGTTGAGGCTTCATGTAAAGAAGCCACAAAAATCAAAATATCTGCAGTGCGTCAACACGAAAAAAGATGTGCCTGGTGATTGTATTATTTTGACCAACTCCTGTAGGAACTGTTTGACCTGGTCTCTGATTTGACCGTATCCTTCACTCACTATTACGAGGGAGACAGAAACCATCTTGGAGACCCGATGAGGATCCGCACTCATTGGGAACTGTGTCCTCACTAAACTGTCAAACCCTATCCAATCAACATAGTTCCCCTAGCATTACTTAAGGGTTGTGTTTATTATTTTTATCGCAACTCGTTTCTTCTGTCTCAGGATTGTCTCAATATACTCTTGTCATTGCGTTCCATGACTGACTGCTTTTCAGCATTACAGGAATGATGTTCTCCGTAGTTATCAGATCTTCATTTTATTGCCAGGCATCTTTCACAGGAAAAAAATGTGTCTTGGGCTTCATCCGGTTTTTTGCAGTAAAGACATGTGTGATTCAACTTTTCCTATTGTGTAGAGATTTTTTTATTTACGTCAAAAACAGATAAAAACTGTGTGACGTGCGAAGGGGAGAAGAAAATTTGAAGTTACATTTATTTAAGTAAAATATTTAAAAGTTAATCAATAATACGATACTGAACGTTGAAAAAGAAATAGATCGAAAGATATATAATTGTAATTATTAAACACTATGGTATTGTAATATTGTACAAAGAAATAAAAGAAGTTTTTATTTCCGCGAACTAAATGCAGCAGTTATTATCCTCTTATATGTGCGGCACTACAACAACCAACAATCACTGCTCCTCTATTCGTTTTCACGTTTAACGCAATTTAAAATGAAATTACATAAATATATAATAAATAATCATAAAATGAAATATACAAATTTTATCTTGCGTACCATCCAACTGCGTTAATTGGGAGGGCGACTGAAGGCTAGCAAACTTTATTTCATATTTCAAATAATTTCTTAAAGATTAATTTGTAGACGTATAATAAAAGCTCCGATGTAAGAAACGAACAAAGAAATACTATACACATTCTAAATTATGTAGCATCCAACAGCACCAAAACGCCTAAAATTAAGATACGGGTAATTCCACGCCAACTCCACATTGCATCACACCAACCCATCTCAGATCGAAAAAAATTAAAGTTATTTTCTTATTTCTTATGCCAAGATAAGCCCAAATTTAAATTTTCAACCATTTCCGATGTAAATAGCGTTTGTGAGAACAATTATCGATTTTTCGCGATTTTCAAGCATTTTACAGCATCTTTTTATAATTATCCATTATTTCGATATTTTTTAATGAAAAAATATGTTTAAACTACTATTTTTATAGGAAATTTTCCGCAGAATTCGAATCTGTTAATGAAAATATTGAATTTTTTTTCTTAATATGACAAAAATTGAAATTTATGATTTTTATTACTTTATTTTCAAAAATTAATTTTAGTATTACAGTACAATTAAAAAGTTAGTTTCTTATGCTTAAAGTACGTGAAAATAAGTGTAAATTACGGTACAGGAAAAATTTTTTGGGGGAAATAGTGTTTAAAAGAGTTAAACGCAAGAAATACAATAAAATCTCTTTTCTAAATGTATTTTATCATTTTTAAATAACCTGTTAGTATTTTCTACTACTTTTAGACTGTTTGGATGACTTCGGTGGTGTAAAACAGTTTTTAATAAAATGTGCGTCCTGAACTTTTTTGGGAAATACGTTTTACATGAGTTATAATTTTAAAAAATCGTGAAAAATTAATCGATTTTTATTGTTAAAGCAGATTAAATTATAAATAGTACAAACAAATTTATAAATAGGCACTTAAAAACTTTTTGATAAAAGTTTTCATTTATTACAATTTTTAGTTGAATAATAAAACATTGTTATTTATAAAATTATTAAAATTAATCTTTTATTTTCTTATTTCATTTTCTTGTTATTAATTAAATCAAACACCAAAGAACAGTGTTCTTGAGTACTTATTGTTTTACATTGAATAATATGCTCAGAGTAAGGAACAAATTCATGCAAATTGCGAGTACCCGGAATTGTAAATACTTTTTCAGTTTTGTTTCGATTCCGATATTCATCGACTTCAGCTTTTCTAATAATTTCACAATGGATGTTTTTAATATGTGCTTTACAAAATTCTAATAATTTGTCAATATCTGTGATTTGATTTTGACGACGTCTACGCAAGCTTTCTTTTGTTGCCTCTCTCTTAACAGTTGCACCCACTCCATCGTTCTCCGTTTTCCCATGAGAGGTAGCAAAAAATGTCCAGGTAGCATCAATACTATACAATTTTGTATGTCTACAGAGATGTAATAAGTTATAACAATTTTTGTATTGTCCTGGACATCCATCGCTGAAATAGTTAAGCAAGCACAGCACTCAGGGCTCAGGGCCAGTGTTTCTAACTACGGGAACGCCCCTCCATTCACGTCTCCTTCTGTTTGATTAAGATTAGTGAGACACACACAGTACACATTCCTGCAGTTAGAAACACTGCTCAGGGCCCCTATATTTGAAATTAGCTTGCACGCGCCAGATTCTGAACATAGCCATGTATAATTTAAATGTTTAATACGTTCATAGGCCCCTATTCTCCAACATTTTTTTTACTTTTTCTATGGCGTAATGAGTATTTCTTTCAATTTCGTACAGTATCATGAAGAGAGGTATTTTCTTCCGATATAACGATAAAAATCGATTAATTTTTCACGATTTTTTAAAATTTTAACTCATGTAAAACGTATTTCCCAAAAAAGTTCAGGACGCACATTTTATTAAAAACTGTTTTACACCACCGAAGTCATCCAAACAGTCTAAAAGTAGTAGAAAATACTAACAGGTTATTTAAAAATGATAAAATACATTTAGAAAAGAGATTTTATTGTATTTCTTGCGTTTAACTCTTTTAAACACTATTTCCCCCAAAAAAATTTTCCTGTACCGTAATGTACACTTATTTTCACGTACTTTAAGCATAAGAAACTAACTTTTTAATTGTACTGTAATACTAAAATTAATTTTTGAAAATAAAGTAATAAAAATCATAAATTTCAATTTTTGTCATATTAAGAAAAAAAATTCAATATTTTCATTAACAGATTCGAATTCTGCGGAAAATTTCCTATAAAAATAGTAGTTTAAACATATTTTTTCATTAAAAAATATCGAAATAATGGATAATTATAAAAAGATGCTGTAAAATGCTTGAAAATCGCGAAAAATCGATAATTGTTCTCACAAACGCTATTTACATCGGAAATGGTTGAAAATTTAAATTTGGGCTTATCTTGGCATAAGAAATAAGAAAATAACTTTAATTTTTCGATCTGAGATGGGTTGGTGTGATGCAATGTGGAGTTGGCGTGGAATTACCCATACAGAAGCGCAGGATTTCCAGAGCGGGCGACTAATTTTGACGCCCAATTACTCCAAAAATACTCGTAATTTCGAAAAATTCAACTTGACTTTATTTGAATTTCTGCTTTGTTGAACACATTTCATTAAGAAAAAAATGTTAACTTCATAATTGTAGGAAGACATCGAAAAATTTTTGGATTTTTTTAATTGTCGAAAAATCAGGATTTTTAACCAACATGAGACCAGCACCATTTTTTAAACGTCCTTCAGGCAAAAACGACGGCGCCGTTTTTGAGAAAAAATGTTTAAACAAAAAAGTTTTAAAACCATTATAGGCAGAGGAAAACTTCCATCGAAGAATAATTACGACGTTTTAAAATAAATTCGACACTTATGTCGTGTTTTTTCCATAAGCTCACGGATTCTATCAGCATTTCGCTTGATACCCAGAGGTGACGTTGCTGCCCTCCGAACTACGAAAAGTCACGTGTTCTTGACATCTCTATTGATATACCAGTTGGTAGAAGTAATGTGGCATTATGTAGATACTACGAAGTAATGGCAAGTTCTGAGTGGGTTTCAAATACTCCTCCTGCATTCTCGTCTCAGCTTCCATCAAATTCGAAATAATTGCTCTAGGTCAGAAGCCATTCCAAATAGAATAGTTTACTTTCAGGTATGTTTATTAAGGTGAGTCAATCTGGAACAGCCATTTCAGGACACCGGAATGAAATCTGTCAAATGATTTATTACTAATTAATTGCCACAATTTGGAATTAATTGTCACGTATTTTCGAGACGAAAACTGATGTGAGCTAGCTTGACGCGACGCCAGCACGCACATAAATTAAATTCGGGCTGTAGCTCGAAGATAAACCTCAGATGATTTATTGCTATTTAATTGTCACAATTTGGAATAAGTGCCATGTATCTTCGTGAAGAAAACGGATGAGAGCTGGGCCTGAGCGCCAGAACACACATAGGTGAAAATCAGTCGTAGCTTGACGGAAACCCTCAGATGATTTATTGCTAATTAATTGTTAATTAATCGCCATAAAATTTGGAATTAGTTGCCATGTATCTTCCTGGCGGAAATGAGTGTGAGCTGGACGTCAGCACACAAATAAGTTAAATTCGGATCGTAGCTCAACGGAAACCCTAAATTGATTTGATGCTAATTACTTACCACAATTTGGATTTAACTGCCACGCATCTTCGTTGCGAAAACGTGTTTGTGATGGCATGACGCTAATAAGTTATTACATGTTATGACCCGAATTTAACTTGTGTGTGTGTGTTGGTTTGACGCGTCAAGTTAGCTCACACCCGTTTTTGCCACGAAAATACGTGACAATTAATTCCAATTTGTGGCAATTAATTTGTAATTAATTAGCAATAAATCATTTGAGGGTTTCCTTCGAGCTCCGGTTCTAATTTAACTTATATGTGTGCTGACACCCAGCTCACATCCGTTTTCGCCGGGAAAATACGTGGGAATTAATTCCAATTTGTTGCAGTTATTTGGCAATAAATTAGCAATAAATCATCTGAGGGTTTCCATCGAGCTGCGACTCTAAATTAACTTAGGTGTGTGTTGACATCCAGCTCACACCCGTTTTCGTCACGAACATACGTGACAATTAATTCCAAATTTTTGCAATTAATTAGCAATAAATCATTTGTGAGTTTCCGTCGAATTACAACCCGAATTTTACTTATTTGTGTGCTGGCGTCATGGCAAGCCAGCTCACACCCATTTCCGCCCAAAAATCCGTGGCAGTTAATTCTAAATTGTGGCAATTAAATAAGCAATAACTAATTTAACAGGTATCATTCCGGTGTGCTGACGTGGCTCTGCCAGCTTGACGCGCCTTGATTGTTACTGACCAAAGGAACTTTCCCCCGTTTCGCCGGGGTGCACAATGAACCATGATCGTTCAAAAGTTGTAATTTGAAGTAATGCACACCGAGTTGGACAATACTTTTCCGAGAGCACCACGACATTCCACCACAATATCAAGCTGTTCTTGACCTCTTGGGCCGGGAAATGCGGCTCAAGTCATCAACTGATGTCACTGCAGTGCCTCGAACCGGGAGGTGCTAGGTTTAAGTCCCAGCCATGCCAAGGTTTTCGACATTAAGCTAGATAACTATACTTCGGATTTTTAAACGTGTAGTCTGAAGGTCATGCACGGAAAAGGGAGAGGGAACGCTGACTCCAATAGGGAGCCCTAAAAGTGGGTTCTGTAGTGACGCTACGGATCCCTTTTGGTCCCTCCCCTTTTTACATTCGTGACCTTGAGTCACCACGTTAAAAAATCGAAGTATAAGTCGTGTTCCATCGCTGTCTGGAGGAGAATTCTATCATATGAGAAAACTATCAGAGCTGGCTGCTCTGATCCGTAGTTTTCCGGGGTTTCTCTGATCAATATCAGGCTAATGTCGGAGTAGTACCCTAAAAAACGGACTGCGCGCCATCTTTCCTTCAAAACTGACCCCAGGAGCATCTTTTGCTAACAGCACCAGATCATCAGCAGATGCTAATGTAGACACATTCCTTTCCATTAGCGGGTACCCTGACTTGTTTTCCAATTTATCAAGCGAGCACTCTCTGGCAGGCAAGGGGTCTTCCTGATTTACTCCTGTAGAAATTGGCACCTCAATGCCATTCGAGGGGTGCTGAATGATGGCGGAATCGTCAGCGTAAGAGTCCATTACCAAATTAGTAAAGGCGTCGAGGATCCCTTTCCTGGTCAGGGTCCATCGAAACATCGCGGGAGGAACTTTGTCGAATGCTTTGGATACATCTAGCACAGCACCGACTCCACCCCCTGTGTGTTTCATGTCACAGGCTGCTTCGTGAATAATTTGAACAATAGCAAAACGGCCAGGTTTGGAGATAACCAATTTAACAATGGATCCAAAGCATTTGTCGATAATGCCCCAAAAGATTTTGCGGAGAAGAGAACAGTCATGATGGAGCTATAGTTTAAAGCGCATTATCCTTACCATAAAAGTGGTGCTCCTTTCATCCAGTTGACCAAGTTCTAAACTCCCGTCTGGTCTCCCTACTAGTGTGTAGTGTAGTGCAGTGCAGTGTAGTGCAGCCTGTTTTTTAGGGTAATACTCCGGCATTCGCATGATGTTGATCAGAGAACCCACCGAAAACTACCTATCACAGCAGCCGGCTCCTAGAATTCTCCGTCAAACAGTAGCTGAATTTGACCTAGCTGTGTCGAAAATCGTGCCCCTAGAACTTCTCAGTTAGAGGTACTGCAGTGACATCAATTGCATCCCTGAGTCACCTAAACCCGTAAAGGAACTGTGTAGGATTGAGGTGTATTGTAGGAACAATATTTCAATTTTACCCCTGATGATATGTGGCTAACTTTGATCGTATCTGGTCCTGGAACTGTGGCATTTTTCATCCCATCCAGATGAATTTTAATTTCAGCGTTTTGCATCGCATATTGGTGTGGAAGTCTCTTTCATGTGTCCATGCTTTATCATCCTCTCTTTATTCGGAAAGACAAATCGGGGGCGTAGTGTCTCGAATGTAATTGTAGAGGTCATTAACCTCATCCCTGTTAAGGGACTGTTGATCCACACTTGTACAGTTCAAGCCCATTCTAATGCACGTTGCATGTAACTTTGATCATTCATGAAAAGGTCCTGCGCTCTAGCATAAGTGTAGCGCTTCTTTACGCCTTTGTCTCCATGTCTTTTACGATTGGTAGCGGTTGGGACATAGGAGCCACCCAAAATCTCCGCGACGAAGCGAGCCGAGGTGCTATAGTGCGATTTTTATCACTGTGCGCCTCAAGGACTGTCTTCAGAGTGTCACTGCATTTCGCGTCTTAGTCCTGGTCCTGGTTGCTCTTTCTTCCATGCAACCAGTTTCATAATTTCATCCGAAGAGAAGACTTTTCCTGCTGAAGGTTGGCGGAGCATAACTCACATGAAAAGACTCCTTTAGATACTTTCGGACCCGTGTCGCGAAATGACTCGAAGAGGCTACTAGCTTCCCTTTGCAGTTCTTACTGTGTTTGGGATTTAAAATGCTTGGGGGACATAATAATTAGAAATAGTGTCCTGATGTCGAACTACATATTCAAATCGGAGGCCACATAGCCACCACTCCTTTGTGGATACAGTGTGCGTAGCGATTCGCCTCGAAGGAAATCCTAATCATGAACCGTTCCAAGCTACGGTCGTCATAAATGGTGGCCTACTGCTCGCGGGGCGAGCCACCATGCGCTCCGGCGTCTGAGGCTTCGTCCATACTCCGCTGCCAGTCGCTCCGAAGAGCCGACGGGATTGTGGGCTGCAGACCCCGACCCCTTCCCCCGTGGCGTGGGGTAACCGAGGTGTTCTTTGTCAGGGATTTTCTTCTATTTGCTAGCAACTCCCGTTTTAAGTCTCTGGAGTTTCGCCTTTCGCCCATCCCTTTTGACTTCACCACAAGTTGTCCCGAGATGAATTACTGGGGGCCATCGCGCCGCGAAGGTGAGAGTGGAAACCATTTCAAAAGGCTATTACGGCCTTGTGGTTTCAATACTATTACAGGAGGGCATCTCAGTGCTTACTGGTGCAGGCTTACTAGCGTCGCCTACTCCACCGAGACCCAGGACCACCGACTCCACCTGACTCCCAAGGAAAGGAAGTAATCTCATTGAAACGGAACAAAATTATCCACTTTTTCGGTATCAACAACCTACAATCTTCTACCTACTTTCTGTCAAACAACTGTCCATTTTTGCCGAAGCATTAAAATACATACTCTTTACGACGCAAATATGTAGTATGGCTTGAGTAAAAGTAAAAATGCTTGAGAAAGGAATATTATGAAGTTGATCTAGAACTAAAAGAAAAATGTAGGGATCTCCCTACGTTCCTGCAATGTCATGTCTAACAAAGGGGACCAATACGCAAATTGCTTGCTACACCATTACTGGTCTAATCACCGCCACCACCATCGACTCTGAAGCTAGCATTGTTTTCTAAGCTTTTAGTCAGTTTTACTATTGAACTAGGGTTTACTCGTCAAAAATGATAAATCATTAAACTTGTGTAACAATATGAATAAAAAACTTAATTTCGATATTTGTTAAAACAAATGTATTGCGATTGATTTTTCTTTCATTTTAATATGTTCTTTATTATAATTTTCTCCATAGAATTCCTCTCAGAAACATTCTCATTGAAACATTTTTATTTGAAGAGCGCTGCATGACGTTGCCCATGATTCTTCTAAAAACACTTTAAGATGTCAAAAGAATCTCCCACGAAACACAATCAAGAGAGCAGCCGATCGAAATAAAGTTAAGAAACCCTACTTGACGTTAATGAATTTTGCCAATTTCCTAAACCCATAACTCACTTCAATCACCTGATCCCTTTATCAAACTCACTTCAACTACAGAATTGCGCTCCGGGAAAACTACTGAATTGTATCGCCAAATGTTATAATATCAGGAAGATGTGATTTCATTGCTACCTTGGCGTATTTTAACTATTTATTGCTAATGGGAACATTCTATCCATTTTCGTTTGCTGTTATCACTAAGTAATCTATAATTGATGTTAAATTTCCTCTAAAGAGTAAGTTTTGAATTGGTTGTCACAATATAATTCTATTTAACTGTTGTTTAGTCCCTTATTTTAAATTATGAACAACCACAACGAAAACTACCAAAAACTGTTACATAATAATTTATTCACTTGTGTATTATTCTTACGACAGTTCGGAGTCTGCTCTGTCACCCTCATCAGGTACAACTGAAAATTTAATTATATTACATATATTCCCGTACAACTGAAAATTTAATTATATAAATATATTTAATATATCATTATATAATACATATAATTAAATTTTCAGTTGTATCTGATGAGATAGGCAGAACAGTCCCCATAACGTCGTAAGTATAATACACAAGTGAGTAAAATTATTTTGTAAAGGTTTTTGGCAGATTTCATTGTGGTTGTCTATAATTTAAAATAAGGGACTAAACAGCAATTAAATTAATTTCTGCTTGGTTGAGTCCGGCAAGTACAATTTTATTAGGGTGGAGAGCTCTCTTGACTTCAACTGTGAAGTGCCCGTAATCTTAGAGCTCTGTTAAGGTGGTTGAGTTCCTCATGTATGTTGTCTGTAGAGTTGCCACCTATTGAACATACTAACCCGGAGATTTTCATGAGCGGGGGGGGGGGGTATGTATTATTTAACATTTACACATTTTTTTTAAATTGTACAATCATAATTTTAATTTATTAGTTTAGAAACAATCAAATAAATTACATTTCCATTGCCAACAATCTATAAAACAAATAATAAATTATTACATTAAAAATAAAATATCTATATTACTTTTCTGTAATATTTATTTTTAAAAACTAACTTTTCTTCCAAGTATATTTCTCATTTGAAACAGCTTTCTTTAGTAAGCATACTTGCTTCTTATTGTTTACGAATGTGTGGACTCTTCTTCGTGTCTCACATCTTCTTTACATGGATGACCTGAAGCTCTTTGCAGACACTGAGAGTCATAGGACGGAGAAGTTCACTGACGACATTAAGATGAAATTCGGTTTGGATAAGTGCAGGAGAGTGATTATCATTCGGGGTCATATGCAAGTTATAAATTTGGAAACTGATAATGAACCAAAGATTGCCTTCATGGAACCCCATGAAACTTACAAATACTTGGGTATCCAACAGTCACTCCGAATCAAGCACACTGTTACTAAGAACATACTAACAACTGAAGCGTGTAAACGATTGCATTAAAAACTCAACTCTCTGCTAGAAACCTTGTGCAGGCCATCAATTCATTTGTTATTCCAGTGCTGACATACTCCTTTGGCGTTATTAAATGGAGCAATACCGAACTCGACAACCTCCAGAGGACAATTCGAACCGCTATGACTCAACACCGAAAACATCATTCCCATTCAAGTACTGAGCGTTTTACCCTTCCAAGGTCACAAGGAGGGCGAGGTATTGTAGATCTCATAAATCTACACAGCTCTCAAATTGCTTCACTCAGAAGATACTTCTTGGAACATTGTGGGAGAGTTCAGCAAGCAGTGAGCGCAGTTGATAATAACTATAGTCCTCTGAACTTGAAAAAGCTTGATCCGCCTGTTCAACCAATCATTGAAACGGAAGAGAAGATAACCTTATGGAAAGCGAAGGCACTGCATGGAAGGTACCCTCACGAGCTGAGTAAACCAGAAGTCGACATCTCTGCGTCGCACGCATGGCTCCAGCACGGGGATCTCTTTCCGGAGACAGAAGCCTTCATGATAGCTATCCAGGACTAAGTGGTACCAACATTGAACTACAGAAAACACATTCTGAGAGATTCTACCATTCATTCCGACTCGTGTAGAAGATGTGAGGCTGCAAGCGAAACTATCCAACACGTGACAAGTGGATGTAGCAGCCACGCACAGTTGGAATACAGAAAGAGACATGATGAAGTGGCGAAGCAGGTCCACCAATTATTGGTATTGAGAACGGGTTTACTCGCCACTTCCGTGCCGTATTATAAATATGTGCCTCAGAATGTGCTTGAAAGTAGTGAGCACACACTCTACTGGGATCGCTCCATTATCACTGACAGACATGTCGGCGGCAATAGACCCGATATAACGTTCATTGATAGAAACCATCAGCAGGTTTTCCTTATCGATATATCAATACCCAATACCCACAACATATCGGGAAAATATCAAGAGAAGATCTAGAAGTATACCGATCTCGCCCATGAAGCCGCAACTTAGTGGAACTTCAGTAAAGTGACAACTGTGCCTATAATAATATCAGCTACAGGAGTGATCCCGAAAATGACACTTCGGGCACTGGAGTGTCTTCACTTGGATGCCAGGAATGTATATAATATGCAAAAGTCTGTAATTTTGAATACATGCCGTATTGTCAGAAGCCATCTGAACCTTCAATAAAGCAACCACACACCTGGTCATCATTCCTGTGTGTGGTTGACATACCGACCAGTAGATACTGTGAATAATGTAAGATAACAATAATAATAATAACAATAATAATAACAATAATAATAATAACAATAATAATAATATTTATTTGGCTACAATTGGCTGATTGTCAGGTGGTAGCCAAAACCCTACAGGTTTACAATATAAGTACACATACAATTCAAAAACAATTTACAATACACTCCTTTCGAGCATATATACCCAATATATAAATATACACAGACCTGTATACACGTATAGCACATATATACACACATATACATGTATACACACACACACACACACATATATATATATATATATATATATATATATATATATATATATATATATATATACACGCTTTTCTGACCTTCCTTTTTAGTTTTCTGATATTAACCGTGTAATACGCTGGATCACTATTTTCTTTAACTATCTTAGTTGACACAAACAACTCTCTGCCTATAAACATTATTTGTTTAAAGGAGTTCCATATTTCTTCTACGTTTCTACGATGTGATCCCCAGACGTCGGAGTTCCCTAATATGTATTCCTGAAAACCTTTTGTGTCAGCACGGCTGCACTAAAATAATAGTTTTCGTGTTTTTCGAGTACCTAGTTCCCTGCCACGCCACCTGCAAAAGCACTGCCTCGTGGTCACTTATACTTGGTGTTTATTGAGCTGTCAACATCTGCTCTGGGTGAACTAAAAATACGTCAAGCACCACGCTAGCTCTTGTAGGAACATCAAATACCTGAGTTAATCCGTTTGTCCCAAACGAGTTCGTTAACGAGGGATTATCCATAGCTTTTTGCATCTACCAAACCTTGCCACGATATACCCGGTAAATTTAGATCTCCACCAATTATGAAATTTCCTGAAAGTAACCCAGGATTTCTAGTTATTTCTACTAATTTATGTACTGCTGACAAGTTCTCGTTAGAAGCACGATATACCGCAACTATATTTAAGATCGTATTGTTCTCCATTCCCAGTAAGTGAACACATAAAATACCATGTACATCATCGGTCAATATTTCAAAACTGTTCATGTTTTTTCTTACGCAAATGAAAATTCCCCCTCCTATTTTATTTTTACAATCCCTTCTGTATGTACTGACACTCGAACTATATATTTCTGCATTTATCTCCTCTGTAAGTCAAGACTCTGTACCTCTTACTACATCAGGTCTATGTGTGTCAATTAACGTTTCAAATTCAACTATTTTCGAGCGGATACCACTACAATTCACCTGCAGCAGTCGCAGAATACCCTCACCTGAACTGTCGACGTCCCGCACCACCGTCTCGTCCCGCGCCGTCGTTTCGTCCCTCACCGCCGTCTCGTCTCTCACTGCAGCCTCGTCCCACGCCACCGTCTCGTCCAGCGTCGCAGTCTGGTCCCGCGCCGTCATCTCCTGAGTCACAGTTTCGCCCCGCACCGTCGTCGACTCGTCACTCACCGCCGCTTCATCCCGTACCGCCGTCTCGTCCTATGTCGCCATCTCGTACCTCGCCACCGTGGCCCCTCCAGCCATGTTAGTTACCACTTTTCTTTCTCAAACAGTACACGGCATGGAGTTGCAGACACACGAATAAAGCTGTCCTAAGCTGTCTGTTCCTCTTCGATTTAAGACTCCATCGAGATTGATTCCATCGAGATCAAAGTCAGAATCTTGCACCCAGGAGTTGGGATCAACTAAATTGACTTTATGTGCTTCGGCAACCCAGCTCATTAATTCATTCATGTGGCCAATGCGCCTCCAGGACATCTCTCGGCGTCGTAGAACACCACTTACTACGATAGAAGCGCGTGGAAACTTTATCTTGGTATCATTGGCAAGATCGTAGATTTCTCCCATAATGAATTCATTCGATTTTGCCTTTAAATCGTTAGTACCTACGTGAAGCACTATTTTATTGCGAGTTCCAAGGTCGTGATTTTGCACAAAACGCTTTAATTGCTCCGTACGGATGCCCGGCAAACATTCCACGCGCAATTTGCTGTCTTATTTTGCCACGTGCCGCACTATAGAGTCTCCTAATACAAGACAGGAGCCTCTAGTGCTCTCATCTACAGGTTGAGGCACGGATGGAGTATCAGTTTTAGCTCTCAACTCCGTCAGTTACTCATTAAGGGCTATATTAGCCACCTTAAGGTCTGCTATTTCTCTTCGCGCAGATCTCAGCTCTTCTTCCAGGCGTTGCACATAGTTAATCTTGCATTTGGGACAAATCCATCCTTCACCATTCCCTCTTTTAACGTTGCCACAACTTTTGTGGAACCAATTGCCACAGGATTTGCATCGCCAGCCCGAAGAGAGGTTCTTGCCGCACCCCCGACACACTATTTGCGGGATCTTGTTCGATTCCCCCGATCACTAGCATCATAGCTATCACCGTCGCACTCAAGGAGACTGATCCCAGCGCACCGACACAGAGCCACGTGGCCGGTCCCTGGTACGCACGCGCCGCACACGAGGAAAGGCGCCCGGCCCACGCGTCGATCCGCGCCCGGTACTCTTGCAGGTACGAACCCATCCTAATCCTCAGGAGCTCTCGAAAGGAACGACTGCACCCAACGACCGCCACAAGACTGATCTGGCTGTGACTGATTAATTAAATGCGAAAGAATTTCAATGTGTTTAAAGCTGCAAACTAATAAATTCAAATTAGATTACTATACTTTAGCTATCGAAAGGCCAGAAAATTCACCACTTTTATGTTCGGCAATTTGAAACACAAAGTTCAGGTTTTTCCGTTACTGTTTCAGATGAAACTTTTGTTGTTTTTTACAATTATCACAATACTTTCACTAATAGTTTAAAACTTTACGCAAATCTAAAATAATGTATAGATCTTTTTTATAGATTTATAGAACAAAAATAATTTATAATAATTTATCGGCACTTTGCACAGCTGTTCGGAAAGGAGGGAGGGATGACGGAACCATGCGTGATATCAGACCGTACCATTCATATCCCAGTGAAACACATTAGGATGATTTTGAATTTCTGAACCTACTAAAAAAACATCCTTAAATCTAAAACTCACCTATTTTGACATAATTGATTACCCCGGCAGGGCGCGTGTGCTAGGCCCATAATGATCTCGTCCAACATGATTGTACAGGACTTTTACTTTTGAATAATCGCGGGCCGTATGTGGCCCGCGGGCCGCCAGTTGGACAACCTGGTTGAACAACATGATAATTGACATTTGTAATTCTCAAATTGTTATTTGAGGTTAACCTTAAACAACTTTTCTAACTTTAAAGTAACTGTTAAAGTTAAAAAGTGATAAAATTTTATTTTCCCAATTTTTGAAAAGGAATCAAGCATTAAAACGCCGGCGCCGTTGGTCGTATTGCTGAACGAAGTTATGGAAGTTAAGCCATTCTAGACACCTCGGTTTCCCGGAAGGGTGACCATCCGGTAACCCTAGTTACTAACGGCGCCCAGCCCTTGGCTGAAGGGATAAAAAGCAATTACTGACTGCGACGGTATTAAGACAAGACAACATTTAACTGAGATTTACTCCATATACGCTCGACCGCCGAGATGGGTAAGATTCGTTGTTGCAATGAAAGGCGCAACAGAATTATATAAAAAAAGCTTACATTGTCCCTCCCGCCAAAGCACACCATCACATACTACTGTTATAATGGAAATACAGCTATTTTAGAGAAAAATGAACAATTCTCTTGGAGAAACAACTTACAAAACCAAAAAGTTTTAAAATCATTTTATACAGGTAAAAACCTCGAACGAAGAAAGATCTCAATATACTAAAAGAAAATCGACCAACATACAGTATTTAATTATTGACTTGTGTGATCAAGCATTTGACACTTGCCACCCAGAGGCCAACTCACCTGCTCTTGAAGTCACGAGTTCTGGATATCCCGTTGCCGTTTTAATTTTATTATTGTCGCAAGGAAATTTTTACTTTATTTTGTGGCCCAAAACATTATTTTGTACGTGTACATTACAAATACGTAGGATACTTGTGGGTTTAGACCGTGAACATTCAATGTTTGGTGCACAGTAATCATGGGGAAAGAGAATTGCCTTACATCGTGCTCAGTATACATACATGGATTCACGAGTCGGATCCGTGACGTTCTTTTTCTAGGAACCGTTGAGTCGCTTTGAATGTCGTGCCCACGGTGCCTGCCGAATATACCGTTTCGTGGACGTGAGCGCTGGTGGTCTCCGTGAGGGGTGAGGAACCGGAGAACGTCTACGCGTCTGATGTGGATGATAGACTTGACTTACAAAACACTCTTGCCAATACTTTACCTATAATATATCATGGGTGGACAAAAATTTCAGTATGATGAAAGCGGAGGAACGTTTTTCTACTTCCTTCTCTCATTTTTAGCGCTGCTACTAATTCCTAGCACTTACTACTGGTGGCCACGTAAACCCAAGCAAGGTATTTTCCTCTAAATGTAATGCATTTTTTACTAATCAGAGAGGTGACTTACTTTATTTACGTTAAAATATGTTCCTGTAGGCCACATTTGGCCAATAAAATCCACATTCATACCCTTGAGATGCCCGGTTTTTGGATTGAACGTTACGAAGAACGATATAAACAGAAAATGACACTTGGTTAATTCGTTTAAGTTTTGTGATAATTAGCAACAGTGTTCATTGACAATAGTGTACGGAAAGAAAAGAGAAAATGGTGATAAATGATTAAAAGGTCTAAAGATATGACAATATGTTAATTATCTGAACTTGTTTATGGATTTTAATTTTTATTCATTGCTATAATATTTGCCATTTTCTTTATTTTTTGTTACATTAAATGTTATAATAAGTTTTTCCATCTTCAGAATCTCTATATCATGATGTTCCCTAGAATGTTTGCATTGATTGTTCAAGGTTTCATGTTAAGGCTTTTCCACAGATCCAGAAAAATTGGAGAAAGAATGCCAATGTGACAACTGCAAAAAGAAAAAAATTATACTTCGATCAAATGAACCATGGAAAGGAACAAAACAACTAGCTGTGTGAGTGTGGCTGCAATATTTGTATACTTTTGTAACTAATATAGAATCTTTCACTTGAAATGGTTTTTTCATACTGTAAAATTTCAGTAAACACAAATAATGGCAAAAAAAAATTGTTTTATCTACATGAATTTTTCAAGTGAAGAAAATTGTAATTTTACCCTTAAATTTATCTTTTTAATTATGTATTTTTCAATTTTACACATCGATGTTTTTAAAAATAGAATAAACCAAAATAGTATTAATATGAAACGAATATAAGGAGTGATAAAATGAAAAGTAATCTTTTTTCTCTGGACATTTTATGGCAAGGGATCTTCATTTGTGAATGTGGAAGTAAAGGAGCTCCCATGCAATTACACACAGGCTGATATGACCTGAGGGGGATGTGAATGTAGGGTTTGTCACTGTTGACATGAGGTTGTGAGGGGAGCACAATGCTCCAGCTACATTTACCCACAGGAAAGATCCTGATACTCACTTGGAAAGAAGGCTGAGTTCAGAGTCACCCTGAATTGAAATCATCGAATTCAAATCCCAACCTATGTTGCAATTCAATTCCTCATTGTTCAGGTCAGGAAGCCAGCACCATACCACTGAGCCACAAAGGCTCAATTAGTCTCAATTGAAGTTGGACATGGTGAAATAAATAAATAGATCTCTGAAGAAAAAGTTTGTCACTGTATGACAACAATTGAAATAAATATGCATTAGTTGTTTGTTTGGCAGTGCACAGTACATTGCATGTGAATGATTGATTGTAGTAAACTTTGTATAATTAGTACTGTAGTATTTGCTGGATAAAGAAACAACTTATGAGGTACATGAAAAATGAGATCTGGGCCTGATACTTCTTAACCAGTGTCATGCCTTTCCTCAGAGAACACACTGAGGAGTGTCAATCGCCGGCTCCATAGTCTCCATAATAAATGTCAGTACAATTATACCAAAGAAACTTTTGTTTAATTGTATGTAGAAAAACTAAAGATATATTTATTGAACATATACAATCCTTTTCTGCATGTTTGTGTTTAAAAATTTTCATTATTTTAGGTTGACAAGGACATGCATATTTCATACATTTTTGATACTTGTGGTTCTTGCTGCTGGGACACAATTTAGAAATGTTCAATTTTTGAAAAACTAATTCAACATTTATTGTGCTGCTTCAGTTGCCAGACGTAAAAATCTTTAAGAGTTCAGAAAAAATCTGAAAATAATATTTGTAAAAGATGAAACACTATTTATCCCATTTACACCAACATAGAGATTGAGTCCATCCCCCTCCCCCTTTTGGTTTGTATTTCTTAAATGAAATCATGAAAATTATTATGATAAAGTATTTCTGGCACAGTGGTAGGTTACCATCTTCAGTCGAAATCAAAACAGTATGTCCTTTGTCAGGAAACGTAGGATCAATGAGTTTTAAGAGTTCAGATATACCTTTTGCTTTAGCAAGTTTATGATGACTTCTTCAATCAACAAGGTTGTTGTTGTTGAATCAAATTAAAGAATCATGGATGACTCCACAGTCATTATTTTACTTTGTGATAATGCTCAGAACTGTGTCAAATGATACTTGTGGTAATTGTTTTATCTCCCAACCTACAATTCTTACACACATGAGAGTTTACTGTGCCATAACTGCCAAAGAGACACAGTCTGTTATTAAGTGAAATCTGTGAATGAAGTTTGTTATTAAGAGTGCATCTCTGAGAGATTGGTTCCAATATAATGACTGACTTCATCTGTGATGTTATTCATCCCCATATGTTGCAAAGGAGCAAACGTGTTTGTAGAAATATTGTGGTGAACATCTTCAGTAGTATGGTCTTTAGAGGTAAAGATTCCTTTCCATTTGATCGCTTTATATTGTGCCCGAAAAATATTTAGGATAGAAGAGGCAATTTGGTGAGGTAATTAAAGAATTTTGTGTTGTTCTATAGGTCTTCTAGGTTCTAATTTTGTTGTTCATTAGCTCTTCAGTCAGAAATTTTATCAGGATCTAAACAAGAAAAGTAACAACCTTTTATGTATTATTTTTATTCTCAAGTTGCTATTAACAAATATTGTGTTCCAGAAAATTGATGATAATTTCGGGCTGGGCAATTTTAGCTTTGTTAGCTTATAAAGTATCTCAATTTGACTATGAGTATGCTAATTTTGACCCTTACGAAATTCTTCATGTGCCTATGGTAAGTGTAGGAGCATTAGCGGTGAGTTCAAAATTATCATATTCATTTTTCTCTTGAATAATATTTTCAAAATTTACTTTTCTAGGGAGCTTCTCAAGCTGATATCAGAAAATCTTATCGTAAACTCTCTCTTATTCTTCATCCAGACAAAGAAACTGGTGATGAGAAAGCTTTTATGAAACTCACCAAAGGTATTCTAGTTTTCTATTTAATGTATTGGTTTTAGGCATTCATTCAACTGCTTATTTAATTTTTTGGCAACAAAATTATATGAAATGATGTAAGATTTTTCACAAAATAGTTTTCCTGTAATTACTTGTCATTAAATAATAAAGAAATAAAATTACACTATTTCAGCCTATCAGGCCCTGACTGATGATGAAGCTCGCAGAAATTGGGAAAAGTATGGCAATCCTGATGGGCCTGGTGCCATGAGCTTTGGTATTGCTCTTCCATCTTGGATTATTGAGAAAGAGAATTCTGTCTGGGTATGAAGTTTTTCCATTGAAATAGTTATTAAAAACTGAGTCTTTCAATCAGTTCGTCGGAGACTGTCTTTACTGACATTTGAGGATTTTTTTTCAGGTGCTGGGATTATATGCTCTTGTGTTCATGGTAGCATTGCCAACGATTGTAGGCATGTGGTGGTATAAGTCTATCCGATATTCTGGAGATCAGGTAGGTTTTTTTATTTAAAAATGTGAGTAGAACACTTATTGCAAAAATTCATAAGAGTAAACATCAAAGTGAAAGATTCATGGAAGATTTGTGTGTATTGCTTGCAGTGTATGCCACGTGGCTTGTGTTGTGTGGATTCTATCAATGTGAGCTTCTGTATCAATTCTGACTGAATGCATATTGGAAATCATGTATATTTTTCTCACAAACCCACTTGAACTAGAACACTTCAAATAATTTCAGATAAATTAAGAAACATTTGGAAGCTCATGTACCTTTAAATTGGTTCAATTATACATTATCTTCAAATATTGAAGTAGGTAAGGAGGAGAAAAAGTGAATTTTCTCCTCCTAAATGCTTATTTGGGGCTGTCTTTAAATTATGTAATGCAAATATGGAGTTATTTGAAAACCCCCTCTCCCACCTGTAATGCACATTTGAACCCCCCTCTAATAATTACATAACACTTGCAAATAGCCCCCCTACTCCACACTCACAATTGCAATAAGTAAAACTCAGTTATTGCAGATATATAGTAAAACTCAAATATAAAGCAGAAATGACTTGTATTAATTGTATTTGTCATACATTAAAATTGATTATAATTACCATGGAAATTAGTTGGTGGTGTGGACTGCGCATAGCAATAAGTTTAAGGACAATTTTATAATGAAAGAATGATGCGGATTTTAGAATATACCGTGTTATAGATAAGTTTTGAATAGTTTTGTTCGCAATCTAAAGGATTCAGTCGATATATCATTGATGAAAAATATTTTCATGTATTGTAACAATTTATAGAATATAACTTCTTTAATTTATTACATTTTTAATTTAATGTATTAAAATGATGTTTTAGTGTAAAATAACAAAAAGAATTGTTTTCGCTAATGTTGAAAGATGTTAAATAATAATGTCAGCATCACATAACACTTAACTATGACTCCCCTGCCCCTATATAAAGCAGTGTAATGCTACCTCACCCCCTTTCCCCTTAGCGTTACATAATTTGTGGATGACCTCTTTGCAAGATTTTTGGAAAAGTGTATTCTTAAGAACAAACAAAGCTCAATTATAAATTACTTTTTGAGTATTTACGGCTTAGGCTTTTTAAAATAAGAGAAGGAATTCATATCTGAGAATATTTATAATGTATTTTTATATCATTTTAATCAGAGGCACATCCAATATTTTTTTCTGGAGGGGATAAGGTATTATTTCCTGTCAAATTGATGTTTTCATATAAAGAATTGTTCATACTTATGCTGAATTTAAAATGTATTTTTATTTGTTGACTTATAGAATGTAAACAATAATTCAATACATAACATGAACTCCCTTCCTTTTTTGGATGTGCCACAGATTTTAATTTCTCTCATGTATAATTTTTTATTTCCAATATCTGTTTTTGTTTTTAGGTTCTTCTTGATACTACCCAGATGTATTATTATTTCTTCCACAAAACTCCTTCAATGGCTCTTAAAAGAGTTATAATGATCTTAGGAGCATCTCTCGAATTTGAGAAGAAACACAATGGTGAGATAGTTGAACGGCCTAGTGATAATGAAGAAGTACCTCAGGTAGGGTTTACAGCTAATGTGGTTTATTTAAAGTTGTTTTTATGTTTCTTATGTAAGCAATAATTTTATTTCTGTCTTCCAGTTAATTAAGCAGATACCAAATTTGAGTGAGAAAAATAGAGAGCGACCACTTTGTGCATTATATTCTATTAAAGCCCGTGCTTTGCTACATGCTCATCTGCATCGCATTGCATTGAAACCTGATACATTGGATAAAGATAGACAGTATGTTGTGAAAAAATGCCCCTACCTCATCCAGGAAATGGTTAATTGTGTGTCTCAGTTAATTCTCTTAGCTTATGCTCGCAGAAGTAAGTATACAATTTATAATTTTTTATTTATAAATTGAAGAGTTGTAAACTGAAAAATTTGTTCCCTGACATTATTGTATTCAATCGATGTTTCCATGGCATTTGGATGTAGAATATTCATGTTGAGGGGGAGTTATAGTACAAATAAATAAATTTAACTTTTGTGTGTTAGTGACAATATTTGTTGTGATTAGAAGAACCTCATTACTTGGGTAAAAAATTGCCATCAGGTTCTTGAGATATAATGGAACTATTATGTCACTATAGTTGCGGTTAGATTTCAATGTAATTTTAACATCTAAATAAGTCTTATATGCTTTGCATTATGTTCATTGTAATTGCATTGAGAATTTGCTAAAGTTAACTTGGTAGATAGATCATAGACCAAAATGCATCTGAGGAATGTTCACGTGTGCTTGTGACCCTTACACACATCAATAGATAGTATAAGGATAGTAGAATGTAACAATAATGGTTTGTTGACACATCTCTGGATAATAAATTATAATCTCTAGTAAATTATTGCTCTTTTTCCTTCATCTGCCTTCGTGGTCAGAGAGAACACTAGTGCTTGTGCTGTGGCATTTGTTGCCTGATGCCTTTTATTCATTTTTATTAGTTTTCATTTAATTACATGGCTAGGACTGAGGGCTTCCCAAAGAATAACACATTTTTTACCAAAAACCCTAATATACAAACCATAAAACAGAGTATATTGTAAATTTGTAAGAAGGCAATTAGAAATAAATACAAAGCAATTAACTTTTTATCAGAAATTCCAATTTCTTTTGGGCTGTTAGTCTTTTCGCAGTTCGAAAAAGTTAGAAATTTTTGAATATGCTAATTTGTCACTTGAACAATGATTTTTAGAATTTAAGTGAAGGCACCAGATATTGCTTATATGCTTCAGTAGTGGCACAACTCAAAAAATACAAATTTTGAGTTAATGTGCTTTTCAGAATTGCAGATTGGTCTATCTTCCTGCAGCATCAGCAGCAAGTCTTACAGAACAATATTCCACCAATGAATATCAGAACTGTGAATACAAGAGTGATGCATTTCAATACAAGGTTAAAACTTTAAACTCATTATCTCAACACATGATATTTTGAGTTGTGCCACAATTGCAGCCTACAATGTATATAAGTGAGAAAATTTTTGGAAAAGTTTACTAACAATTATAGAATAACATAGTAGTTAAAATATTGGAGGGGAAAGTTATTGTTTTAATCTTCTGAGTTGTTGGTATGTTCTGACCTGTTCAAAGTATTAAGTTATTTCATGTCTAATGTATGGATATAAACTAAACTTAGTAATAGTTCTCTTAAATTGAGATTTTTTAAATGTTTATAATATTTTCAGTTCCTCGTTTACCTAATATTGAAACTATTGAAAACTGCATGAAACTTTGCCCAATGATAGTTCAAGGGCTGTGGGAATATAAGAGTCCTTTGCTGCAGCTTCCTCATGTTAGTGATGATCATCTTAAATACTTCATCACCAAAAAGGTAAATATTTAAAAACAATCTTTTTCTATTTTTTATTTTCAATTATTCTTCAAAGATGGATTTATAAAATGACATTTTTCTTCCTTTTATTTAAAAAAAGTATTGGTAGTACTCAAAATGCAGAAAAGTAGTTAATTTCAAAGAGACTTAATTAATCTGTCAAGCAGCAGATTTTACCAAAATGGGAGTGCTGTGTTACCTACAGCTCATTGGCTAGAGCCAAAATCTGTTGAATGTGATCTGCTGTAACCTTAGCACCTATAAGGTTGCAGTATCATAAATAAATTAAGTTTTCCATGAAACATCTTTATTTTCACTGAACATAGTGTATGGGTGGAATAACATGCTTACAATTTTATAAAACTGCTGTGAATACATTAAGTGAAGTTATCTTCTGGCCTTGCTCAGTGGAGAGATTGCTCACAGTCATGGTGCTTAAGTAAACTTCTTTATTTGGAGCTTCTTTGATCAGCTATTGCTCATTGCCATGTATTGTGTTTTTCTCTGCCAAACCTTGCGAACTGTTGAAATATTTACTTGCATGAACTAGAGAAGAAACCATTGTGAAATACCAATAGCACTTGAACACTGATTACAAAGCATGAGTATACCACTAAAGGGCATGAGAAACTGAGCATAGAGCTAAGAGAAAACACTTGATGGAAAGAGAAGTCCTTATCCTATTCTCTGCTGCCCCTATTATAATTGTTAATTTATAATTGGATGGTAGCATCAAATGTAAACACCTATGGTGCTATGTCTATTCTATTCTATTCCCCAATTAAAATTTCTCTACTCTTAGTGAGTTTGGAGAGGGAGTACTGTTGTTTCATTTCATTTAAAAAATTATATCTTTGAACAGTGTGTCGTGTCGTAAGTCACCAAATGTAGAGAAATTTTAATTGGAGAATAGTGCATGGTACTGTTTGTCCAGTAACTTATTGTTTCAGAAACTGTCATTTGAATTCTGGGAAGACCCAGAATTCATTTGTCTTCTTATATCCTAAAATGTCTCATAGCACTATACCTTGTCTCTTTCTGCTATTGCTTTTACAGATTGAATCTCATGTTATATTCTAATCTTAATATTATTTTATTTTATAGAGACAAATAAAAAGTATTCAACAATTTGCACAATTGAAAAATGAAGAAAGGCGCAGTATTTTGAGGCATTTATCTGATGAACAGTACAAAGACGTTATGAAAGTCATGGGAAAAATGCCATATATTGATTTTCAAGTTAGATCAGAAGGTTTGTTTGATGATTCCTGTGGAATTAAAAACATTTAGTTATAAAACTGGTGTCTTGTATCTTTTTATCTGGTTTTAGTGATTGATGATGAGAATCCTACTGTGTATACTGCTGGTGCAATAGTTACTGTCACAGTCACTTTATATAGGAGGGACATGAGTGTCCTCTTTGGGGATGAGACAGTTGCTGATAAACATGTTGATGAATCCCACGCTGAAGCTGATCAAGAAGGAGGAGGAGTTGGAGGTGGAGGAGAAGAGGAAGTCAAAAAGGAAGAACAGGTATCTGAAAACCTGAAAGTGCAAAAGATCGAGGCTTTGTTTTTTTGTCAACAAACTATAGAATTTGAGATTGGTATTAATATACTTATTTATAAGTATAATTTTCTCTCTTGTATACTTTATGCACCCTCGATTTTCTAGTCACATTTTTGTATTCTTCAGATAATTTGCTGTGCTAAGTACTTTCAAATCCACTGAACTGGACAACAAGAGGGAATCTTATCATTTCTCATATCAATATTTCAATTTGACTGCAGATAGATTCTAAAATACAGTTTGCATTAAAAGGCTGGAACTGAGCTGCTGAGAGGAAATTAGTATTTCTGAAGCTCATGTACAAATCTTCTGCCAATAATAGTTGATCAAACTAACAACACCCAACTGCAGTTCAGTGTAATGTTGCGTTAGCTTCATATCAGGGTCTGAAATATAGCTATGTTCTCTAACTTATGGAAGAAAATGGAATATAAATAAATTGCCTAAGGTCCATTCACCCTAACTTTACTCACCATGTAAACAAACTTTCTATGAATCCCTCTGCCCTGTAGTCAATGATTGGATGCACCTTTTGTACACATTCTCAAATGCCACCATGAAAGAAAGAACGGTTTTCATTTTTACTGTTTTATATTCTATTACTATAGAATATTTTATGTATTATGCCATTACATACTATTTTCACTTTTACTTTACACCCAAAATATCAGCCAAAAAGTGCAGATATTTTGCTCAATTATCAGAGAACTTCTATTTACAATCGGCCCTTGCAAGTTAGTGGTGAAATAATTTTTTAGTACATACAGTGACATTCCCTTAAAATTAGGCAAGGCCGAACCTTTATTAAGTATATTCAGAATTGTATATTAATGTTAGCAGTTTGTTGCTACAAAAAAAAGTATGAACATGAATGCAAATGGCAGATTTAACAAATTCATCGCACTTGCTCTACACCAGTTTTGCTCTACTTCTCTTCTTATGTTTACTACACCTTTCCAATAACACATTTTACGAACAGTGCTGACACTGACACATGTCAATTCAGCAGTGATTTCTTCCACCTGTTGTGGAATCAGTCGGATTTTTAACTGCTATTTTTTCAAAAACATGCAAAACCACTTTCTTCTTAACACTTCTGAGGGATTTTCCTGCAAATGTTTCATACCTGACATATCAGGAACTGCTTCACTCATTGTGTTCGATATGGTAACAAAAATCAATTTTACATAACACAATTGGCAAATACGTTTCACTAACAAGACAAATGCAGCAGACACTTGTAGAACATCACTGTAGAACATCACTTGAAGAACAGAACTGCAACTAGTCAATAATCTGTTGCCAAAACTGTAGTTGTCTCATATGAAACTGCTAACACATTGATAGAGGCAGCCTACTGCATGGAGGCATGGGGCTGGCAGCTAACAAATGTTACCTCAAAGAAGGCCATTGATAACTGTATTGTCGGTAGGGTGATGCTCAATGTCCAATTTCACTCTGAGGCAAAAGTTAACATTATTTCAACTTTGTGTACAGAGTCGAGAAATAAATCAATTCTGAAAGGACTTAACTTGTATAGCACACAATGCCCTGATGGGGAGTGCGTTGTTTGTCAGCAAACGAAAATGAGCTATGACCACATGCATTTGCTTACATCCTGAGTAAAGTAAGAGTGAATAATGATTATATTCTTCTTTTTGCATTTAATGATTTTTTGGACTTTAATTTTAAATAATTTTTCTCTTAAGAGCGTAAAAAATACACAAGTAAATACTGTGGGTTTCATCATTATTAATGGAATAGTGAGATCTAAAAGATTAACCCTTCCAGGTCAGCCTTGCCATTTGTTACTGTTGTCAGGGTCTGTTTTCCTATTTTATTCTTTTTCCCATTTTTATTATGGCGTTACATTGTTTCAAATATTCTAAATTGATATGTGTTTTATGTTAAATTGATAAATGAGGAATTAATATTCAATATATGATATAAAAATCTACATTATGTAGAACGTTATTTATTTTAGAAGATAAATTTTCCGGGCTGGTAGGCGGTGGGCTAGTTGGCATTGAAGGGCCAAAGGTTTTGTCCACGTCTGTGGTGGACATCCTCAGTGGCAGCATGGTGTGGGCGCAGTGTGCAGGGTGGTGCCTGGCTGGCAACTGGCCTGCCAGCCACCGCCCCGCATACTGCACCCGTGACCCTGCTGCCACTGAGAATGTCCACCGCAGACATGGACGAAACGTGTGGCCCTTCAATGCCAACTGGACCACGGCCTACCAGTCCGGAAAATTTATCTTCTATTGACTCCAGCCATGAAAGCCTACGATGCTATTATTTATTTTGATTTTTCTTTGTGGAAAGTATAATCAATTTTGAAATATTTTTAAGGCTAAAAAGCCTGTGTGGCAGAGACAACAAAAAAAAGGTAAAAAGGCTGGAAAGAAAGGACCAAAGCATCAAAAACCAAACAGCAAAAATACTTCGGTAAAGAAGACTGAAGAAAAACCTGTTACTTCACCTGTTGAGGTAATAAATTATTTTCTGAAATGTGTAGTTAAATTTTGTTTGTAAACAGTGATCTGTAAGGAATATGTCTTTTCTGTTTCCTGTGCAGTCTGAAGCCCCCAAGAAGGCTCCTGTGGACACAGGTGACGAGAGTGAACTTTCTGACGATGAGGCTGAGCATACAGACGATGATGAAAGTCAGAATAGCCAGAGGGACAAAAAGGCAAGGGAATGAGCATGTCCACTATTAGGATTTACTGTAAATCGTCTCAATAAGTGATTTTTTTTCTTTTTTTTGGTTGGGGGTGTAGGGTTCAGCTGTAGAAGATGATGATACAGAGTGGGAGAAATTCCAGTCTCCTCTGTCAAAACGGGAGAAAGTTCTAGAAGGCCGGAGTAAAATGTCTCACAGTGTTCACTGTCCTCTTTTTCCAGAGGTATGTATTTGAGTCGCATCTCTGAGTAGTGACTTTGGTTTGTGTAATGGTTAATGTGTTTGACTGTTGTGTGCTTCAGTTTGCGGGTTCAAACCCAATAGAAGCTGAAGAATTTTTGAGATCTGAAAACCCACAATTCTCTCTCTTTCCTTTAGAAAGAAAGTAAAGCAGTCTATCCTGTTTTGTACTTTCACAGCTTATAAAATAACTTCAAGTGTAAAAGACATCTTTGAGTAAAATTTGAGTTGGCCTTTTCTGTCTAAAGTAAAACTTAAGTTCATGGTCAAATAGCAATGGCAATGGGTCTGTTTCCTGTCATGCAGTACCTGATACAACACAAGTGTAACAAAATTCCTTCCTGGCTAATACTGGGGGTCATCAGATCTTGGAAATTGCTTAGAGACTAATCCTTGATGATGGTCATGTGTGGATAAGTCATCTTGACATCACATTTTTAGAATTGTTTTTAAATTATTCAACACATGTTGTTGATAAGGTTTTTTTTATAATATTGTAAGATTGAATATAACAGAAACATCAAAAAGAGCAATGTAAATGTTCAATAAACAAATTATGAATTGTACAGGAGGGGAAATAATTTGTGTTCTTGGATAATAAAAGATAATTTTTGTTGGTTTCTTTGATTTGTTGGTGGTTTTTCATTGTTAGCATTCTTCTTTATTCTTAAAATAATGAAACATTTTAAAAACTGTATTGAAAGTTTTGGGGTTTCTTGTTTTTGAAATCCACTGCATCTTGCTGTAAGTTAGTGTTCATGTAAGACTTGTTTCTTTTCACTACCAAATTTTTAGATTTTTTTTTAACATTCACAGGACAAACAAGAATATTGGTGGGTTTACATTAGTGATCGCAAGAGTCACACACTGTTGACGCCACCCTACCATGTAACAGCATTGGTGGAAGAGGAAGAAATTCAGTTAAAATTCACTGCGCCACGTTGGCCTAATGTTTATACATTTACAGTGTGCTTAAGATCAGATTCTTACCTGGGTTTTGATCAAATGCATGATATTAAGGTAAGCATTTTTTTTTTCTTTTTTTTTTTTTTTCTCTTAGCTATTATACACTATTCCAAAAATCAATGTGTATAATTGTACTCCAAAGAATCATTCTTTTATTTTGTTTCTTCTGATATGGATTTTTTTTCGGTTCCTAGAAATTTCACTAAAAATTGTTTTTTTATGTTAAGGCGAATATTTAAAAAGCATTTTAAAGGAAATCAATTTTTTATTCATTCCTTTTTTTAAAGTGATGCATATAATTTATTTTCCATAAATACAAATGTATGGGATTTCCTGTTAGTTCTGTATATTAATATTATTGGCAGTAAATGAGAAATTTTCAATCAGTACATGTGGAGGTGATATCTCTATCTGAAAGGCTCAGAAATTCTTGGAGAATACAGAAGTGAATAGAAAACAAGTATTTCTATAACATTATGAAGTAATAAAACCTAGAATCCAAATTTGCAAGAATTGCAAAACAAATTTTTAGAATCTCTATTTCATTGTGTTCCTTATTTTAAATTTCTGTTTTCATTTCAATTTGTCCAGGGTTGCCTATATGTGGACCATATCCACGTGTTTATTTGAACTTTTATTCATACATTCTCAGTTCAGCAGTGTTATGGATAAAATGATTTTGGTTATCTGGCTATATATTTCAACCATCTTTTCATGACCTTCTCCACAGCTGAAAGGTCAATCAGCACATTATTCATATTTCAACCCTGAAAGACATGAAGGCCATTAAGAGATAACTGAAACATTGGCAGTGGTTACATATGCATAATGTAGCGTGGCCTCAAGAGCCGATAGTAATGCTAGTGTATTAAACAATTTTCAATAGTCACCTATAGTTTTAAATGTTTGAAAATATTTGGTAGACCAGGAGAATAGCAGTAATACAATAACCGCTTTTCGTTCAAGGCCACCTGTTATAAATCTCAGTGGTTACATATAGTATAATGTTACTTCAGGGAACACTTGATAGAAAATTAAACATTTTTTATATTATCTTAGTGTTGTTTAAGTTACATGGTTAAGTTTTATATCTTAAATTGAAACAGTTTGCAGTTTCATATGTTTTCACATGTATAACCCAAATCTGATATTAAAACTTTCCGGACAAAAGCGGCTTTCGAGTAAACACAATTTTATAACAAATGCATAATGACAATATGTGGTTTTTGACATGCTAATGTGCATTGCTACTCAATGGATCATGTGTGCTGTGTTCATTAAGGCCTTCCTGCCTTTTCTCTCTTTATGTGATTTATGCCGCCTCTGTCACTCCAGCATTCAAGCTCTATTATAAGCTTCCCTTACAGTAAGAGAATTTTTTTTAAGGGAATAGTACTGTATTAGGGATGTCACTTCAGCTTATTTCTACTCCTTTTATTTAAAAAAAACTACAAAGCAGGAAGAGGAAGGAAAACTAGATTAGAAACTCCTGATTATCTCCCCTCCTCCTACCCTCCCGCCAATATTTCAGTGTGCTTCCAGGCAGACAAGTATGAAAAGCATTTCTGAATTTTTTGCATTTGTGATGAAGTGTGTTTTAATGGGTTTTGTAAAATATGCAAAGATTTGTGTAACATGATGGCGTGTGATATGATATTCCTTATAATATTCCTTGCAGCTGGATGTGAAGGAGGCTCCTGAAGTACCCACAGAACATCCACAGTGGGAGATGTTGGATGATGAGGAGGAGGAACAAGAAGGTCAAGGAAGTGACATTTCAGAGTTTACTACCGATGAAGATGTTGAAGATGATCGTGATTGATGTGCGAGGTAATTTAGGAGTTGTTAGAAAATAAAAATCCACAGTACAGAGCTTTGTGTGTGTTATTTTTTTTTAAATAAATATTTGAAATGTTTTTTGAAAAGGGCTTGTTGTTTTCTTCTTTTCAGAATTGTAATGTTATGTGTGATTGGCTCTGGAGAGCACTTAATTTACTGGCACTTAAGAAATTCCAACTTATTGATTGAATGGGTTACTGCTGATTGGGATTTGAATGTGCTGTCTACATACAAAACCATTTATGGAAATATTGTATTTAATTTATTTCTTTGCTAATTAATGACATAAATGTATAAATTGCATCTCCTGTGCAGGGAAATGTTTTAAGTAATAACAGCTATGAAAGAAATTGAGGATTTCACTTCAATGGTTATGTTTAAACATTTCTCTTTTTGTAGTTGTCATATTTCAGCAAAAAGTGAATTTTACATGTTAAAATGTACATGTAGTGGTTCTCAACCTATTTGTTACTTTCATTCCATCTTTATTCAAAACACTCACACGTTTTTTTAAATATTTGTGTGAAATATGCAAACCTGTACTAGCCAGTGGTATGTTTAGCAAGGGGTATTTGCTCTGTAGCTTACTAATTTATTCATGTTTTAGAACAGTTTCTAATTTTTGTTTTCCGGCTTTAGACATTTCAAAGTTTAGAGAATGAAGAATGTTCTAAAATTTTCATTCATTTGAATGTATCTAGAGACATTTTGAATGTGGTATTGAAGAAAAACAGGAAACAAAACAGCTGCTACTCTGATGCAGGTCCTAAAACAGACTTTTAACAGCTTAAACAGGTTAAACAGCTTTCTGATGGAGTTTATCAGTATAGTACTTGTTCAAAGTTAAACATTATGTCACTTGAATTCTTGCCAGTTCCTTTGATAGCAATTTGCATCTGTGGGTCAGTTAATTAATCTGCATTCTGAGGGGTAGGGGAAAATTTAGAGGTATCAGCCAAAGTTTGAAGAACACAATATGCTTTTATGTGCAGTAAAGGCTGTTTGCCCATAGTGCATTGTGAGCAAATGGTAAAATTATCCCCAGGAGAACAATCTGAGAATAACATAAGCTACTTAAATTAATCTTCAATTATTTTATTTTTGAACCAGTTTTACCAAAATAATAATATAAAAGTATAATATATAATACAAGTATATAAAGAATAATAATTTGTGGTGGGAAATATTTCTTTTTTTTTCTTTTCAGTATTTTAATTTCTTTTTTTAAGTTCATTAAAAATTACATTGTTAAAATGTATTTTACCTGTGATGTGCTAATTTTTATTAGCACCGTTGTATAAAAGGTTTTATGCGCTTTATCATCAAAAATGCTTTGAGAAATTTATTACAAATCTTCAGAGAAGGGTCATTGTCTCAACTAATGGAACAACATTACTGTCCTAATGAAAACATTTAAAATCAGATTGTTTTAATTGTTGTACTACACATCAAATCAAATAAAAATGATTTGATTGTAGATGAAAGTTAGAATGATGCATATCGAATAAAACTTAAAAATCATTGCCTCTGCACCATGTGGCTCACGTTTCTCGCAGCTAAAGTAATACTTTATTACCTTTATATCAAACTTGTTTCATTAATGATTGTGTTAATTTACTTTTAATTGTGTAATAAGAGTCATTTTAAATAGGACTTCCAGAAATCCTACCAAGAGCTTGTTCTGTTTCTAATTTCTAATCTCTGTACTAATTTCACTATTAGTGAGAGGGTTTGAATTAGTAACTACAGATCAAAGACTATTACTACAAACTTATTGCTCAAACATTATTTTCACAGTCATGCAATGATGCTCACAGAAATTGTAATCTTTACACAGGATTTGAGTTGGAATTCCTCATTTGTGTCGTTTAACTGTGATGTTAATTGACCGAGATGAAACAATCAAATGCATCATCTAGAATCATCGACTGAGATCATCTAAACAACATGACTGAAATTTTTTTTTGAAAATTAACTTTGAACTAGATGTAATAATTTGAGGTGTGGTTTTAGTTCAGGGAATTATTTTGCTTTCATAATTTATTAGTAAAATTTTCATGAGCTTTATAGGATTTTATCTGAAATTGCAAGCGACATTTTTTGGAAAGAATGACATGTAGGTCTATGTTTCATCTTTTATTTAAAGACTACTGATGGTGAAATGACTGAGCAATCAGATTCCACCAGTAATAATATTGCGGGGTCTGGGATAGGGATAGTTCAACTCATAATTTCTATGATTCTATCTCTATTGTTAGATAAATGGAAATGGTATTCAGTGTTCAAAATCACCATTTCAGGTTGATAATCACTACAAACATTTAAAAATAAACCTACATGAACAGTGCAGTGAATTAGGCATTTAATTATTTAATGTATTTTAATTAGTAAATGATTTTATATTGTATATTATGGTTACTCTCTCTGGCAATTTACATTATGTAGTTAAAAAATTTCCCAATATTTGGGAATAAAACTCTGCTACAGGATTTGCTGATTCCGATGTATTGTGTATCAGAAACTTTAGCTGCGACATGGAAATTTTTTTGTCTGGTACAGAAGCTTACTTTCCCTATTTTTGTATGTATTTATATCTACATTAATAGATGTTGTGAGGAAATATATGGGTATATTTTGTAGTCCATGCCTTTATTGCATTTATTTGTTTTTTTAAAATATTCCTTGATGTCATTTAGAAGAAAATTGTACCTTTTCCTGTTGTTCAGTTTCAACAAATATCCCATGACATTCTGTTCCTTTATCCATTGACTGAAGTTCAAAAGTTAATGACTGAGTTTGTAATGTATTTTGTATGAGATATACTTACCACAAAAGAGGCATTAAATAGTATCTTCAAATTCAAGTTCAACTGATGTTGTTCACCTGATTAGTTCATTAATAGGTTAATTGTTATGTGGCATTTCATTTTTTTCTTTAGTTGTGCTAGGAATACTCCTCAGTGGTGCTTCTCAACCTCAATGTCGGGACTCTCTTAATGTTTTGTGAATTTTTCTTTTTATATATATATTTAGGTTTATTAAAAAAAATTGTTCACACATTATTTCATGTATGTACAAAGATTTAGAGCTGCAAATTTTAGGGTTTTCATTGGTAAAGCTTTCCTTCATGTGTGTGATGTTTATTTAATAGGTCACAAGGACAACAGGGTTGAGAAACACATAGGGTGAATCAAGCACACTCTTAGTGTATCATTTTCTCAAATATAAGTTCCATTCACTCCAGAATTAAGTCACCAGTAAAACAAATAACCAGTAAATCTACTTTTAGATTATGTACAGTAAATACTCAAAACACTTCATTAAATGATTTAAATATACATACTGTATTATTGACTTGCATTGGAAGACAAAATTCAATAACAGAAATGCACATAATGGAGCAAAATAATTGTAAATTTTTGTTTAGTGTTTTCCTGTAAGCTTGCAATGATTACATAGCTGAAATGTGAACTAGTGTATCTTCGTTGTAGGAAATTAAGGAAAACCTATTTTATATTACTTGCAACTTCCATTATGTATTACAGTTTGTTTTATGCCACTAGTGTGTCCAAGTGTGGAGTTAATATCTTTTAGTTCTTCATAGTTCTGAGCTTATTTTGTAATCATCCAAAACACTTTCATGGATTTTTCAACTCCATTAGGTGACATTTTATCATTGAAGTCTCAGGAATTTACAATATAAATATTGAATATAGTTACATAGTAAAATACTGGGAGTATATGTTTGTAGTCATCTATTACTAATTTCCCAAGTACGCAAGAATTGAAAGAAAACTATGCAACCTCTGGCTGCATTAAAGGGGAAAAATTTTGGGAAAATCAAACAACAATGAAACAATGTTCATTTTGATTGAAAAATGCAAATATTTTACTGTTATTCCACCTACTCTCATACAGTTGACATTGTGCAACAGCGAGGGTCTAATGAAAAGGCCAGCTCCCTTTAAATATTTGCTATTTATGTATTGCAGTAAGGAACAGCAACTTTTAAAATAATATTTTTGGTGTATACTGTTGTACTGTATATATCTTGAACATTATGTTCTTTTAGTCTTTGTGAAGACTTTTTGTGAAATACTTGATTTATTGCAGTATTATAATAGTGTTTTATTTGTTCTTTAGTAGTGTCTTGGCTTCTTTTTGGATAACCTTATAGTATTGTCATTTCTTTTTTGTTGGTCTCCACTGTGTATAGGCCTATTGGTGCCAATGTCCCGTCGGCGACTCGTCCTCGCATCTCAGTGATGTGGAGTGAAGTAATTTTGTGGGCGGTCAAGTTGTCTTTGATGGCAATCAAGTCGTATTTGGCCGGGAGTCCTTTGATTACAAATTTGCCTCTTTGTTCGTCTGTGGCTCGGTTGAAGTGGTAAGAAATTGTGGTGAAGAAAAGTTCTTTTAGTTTGGGGTCTCTAGAGATCTGGACCAGGCGGTCCCCTATCTTTCCGTGGGCAGTCACAGTCATTGGTTGAATTACCAATTCTGTCCGAGTACACTTGGCTGTCAGGTGGGTATTACAGTTAGTCTTCAATTCCTTGATTTGTTCTGTTGGGTCAAGGATTGTCGTCAAGTCAATTCTGAAAGTCCGATTCGTCCTTTGTTGGTTGGTTTTGGGGTCGTCGTTTGTTGAGAGGATGATTGGTCAGGTAATGGTGCGTTATTTGTGTTTAATTCTTCAGGGGTTCCGGAGTCAGATTGCTGGGTGTCCAATTGGGAGAGAGGGTTGAAGGGGTTAAGGGATTCAACTGGTTTGCTTTGGTGTGGAGGTTGGGGTTTGACTCCTTTTGTTACCAATCGGAAGCAGTCATCCGTCAGGAAAATTTTGGATGGTTGGTCGGCCGAGGAGTTAAGAGAGCGTCGGAGGTTGCGGTGCGCTTGTTTGGATACCTCATCACTGGCGTTGGAGGTTCCCGCAGGTGGTGCATCGGCCATTTTGTCGTCCAACATTTCCGGATCCGAGGAGAGGCAGAGGCTCCTCCGGAAGTAGTTGGTTCTGCTCCCGGAAGCGGTGGTTGCTCTCGGCAAGGATTCTTCGAAACAGACTCCTTGGGGTGTTAACAAGTGAGAGGCGCCTCCGCTCGATAGCTTACGCTGTTTCAGAGAAGTTATTTAAAATGAAGTAAATATTGAGATAGTTTACGGTATGCTTCTGGCTCAGTACGCGTGGCAATGACGAGATCGTGGTCTTCACTGCACGGGCGCTGCTCGCAACAAGAGATGCACGCACCCGGTAAATAAGCGGCGCTTGAGGGAGATATTTAGGCCAGGGGAACTGAGAAGAGGTTTCAAAAGGAGGGTGCGAGTTTTGATTTTGGCAGCGAGATACCGAGCGTGCGCATGCCAGCGAAGACCACTGTCAAGTATCACGCCCAAGTATCTCGCTTCGCTCTGCCAAGGTAGATGCGCGCCGTTTCATTGGGGCTTGCCCTCTTATGAGTGAAGTTGACGGCGACGCATTTCTCGAGTTTGAGAGCGAGTCGTTTCCGACTTAGCCATTCAGGAAAGGCGGCGAGACAATCACTTAGGTATTTAACTGACTGCCCTGCGTTCGTCGATTTCGCGTAGTACGCAAAATCATCCGCGAGCATGAGGAGCCCGCAGCGTTGAATACCTGTTCTTATTTCAGTAGGAAGCGGCGCGTCATTTACTTATAGGCTGAAGAGGATAGGAGAGAGAACACTCCCCCGAGGTACGCCCGCTTCGGCTCGTCGGAGGAACGAGTATACGCCATTGACGCGTACTTTGAACTGCCTGTCAGAGAGAAAACTCGCGATCAGTCTGACGTAGCAATCGCTCACTCCCGTCTCCGCTAGACATTCGAGCAAAGCCGCATGCCACACAGAGTCGAAAGCCAATCACATATCCAGAAAGACCGCTGGCAGGTTCTACCGTCTCTCGAGGGCGAGGCCGATCTCCGTGCAAAGCCGCGTAAGCTGCTGCGTGGAGATGTGATGATCAAAAGCCATATTGTCCTTCTGTGAGAAGGATGAGACGACGTATTTCCTGTTGCAAACGCGACAAAATCAGTCTCTCAAACGTCTTCCCTAGAATGGAGAGTAGATTAATAGGTCGATAGCTGCTCGGGATTAATTTATTTTGGCCAATTTTTGGTATTAGTGCGATGGTCGTAATCCTCCACGCCTTTGGGAAATAGCCGCACGCCCGGCACGCATTCAGGTTTTCGAGTAAAAACTCAACTCCGCGCCCGCCCAGAGCGCGCAGCTGCGCCGCGGTGAGACCGTCGGGGCCGCACGCCTTCCTCGCATTGACGACCAAGACTTCTCTGTGCAGTTTTGTGAACGCTGGGACACGTAATGCACGTTCACGCTACTGCAGTGAGACCATTCCTACCCTTACGGGCATCTATGGCCAATCTGCAATATTAAGAAAAACAGGTCAAAAATGACTTTAGCCTACTGGCGCGCGCATTGCGTGTGTAGAATTACTAAGTTTGTTTCAAGTCTCATTTCTCTGACACTTACTCCAGGTCTGGGCTCCCGCGACTCTGGGTACCCGTATTTATGGTGACAGGCGAGGTTCGCGCCTGAGGTCGCGTCAGCGGCGCTCGCGCCTGATTGGGCCACGTCAGTGGTATATGGCCAAGGTGTACGTTGGCGAATTAATAGCACTCTCAATTGGTCGTAGTGGCGTGTACGGTTTGTGGATCTTTGGTAAGCCATAGAGTCTAGGAGGTAGCGCCACCGAAATCTTTAGAATCTTCCGTTCCTCAGAAAGTATAGAGGATTTCTTGAGAAGGTCGTTGCACTTGCGTAAAATAGAAGCCGTAGGATCTTTAGAAAGAGGTTGTTATCGGTATTCAAAATGTCCCTGGCTTTCTGTTGGTAATCTTCAGTGTCCATAATGACAGTCGCATTACCTTTGTATGTCGAAATAATGGTGATATCCTTATTCCGGTTTGAGTTCTTTAGAGCAGACTTGTCTTTGTTGGTAATATTGCAATCGGGTGGTATAGCGTGTTGTAGAATTCTCGCAGAGCCACGTCGAATTTCTTTCCCTACGTCCGGTTTCAATTTGCGAATTCCTGGTTCGATACTTACAATGATATCTTATTAAATAAGGGTAAATTAGTTGGGGTAATGGCGAAGTTTCCTCCTTTCACTAAAACCGACTAATAAATCAGCAATCGCCGATCACGCGCTGTCGGGACGCGGACACGACATACTCTTTGAAGCGACGGTTCTCCACCACCACACACTACTACAAGAGACTCCAAATGGAAGCCATCGAGATTTACAAACACAAAAACAATTTCAACAGAAAAGAAGGTGAAAAATTAAACAGTGCACGGAACCCAGCACTCCGTAAGACCAAAACTCGGCAGCCAACCAATACCGCTGACGCGACCCAATCAGGCGCGAACCTCGCATGTCATCATAAATACGGGTCCCAGAGCCGCGGGAGTGTGCGTGTTGGTATAAAAGAACGAACAAATGAATATGTTTGTAAATATAAGTGTGAATGCTTGTGAGAATGCAAAAAAAAAAAAAAAGATATAAGAACATTGCTAATTAGAGAGTGGATTCCGAAAGTTTAAGGAGACAGTTTTACTAGTGTTTACGATGAGTTTATTTTCCTGGAACCATTTTACTAATGCCTCTAGAACTGTTTGTGCTTCTTTTTGTAGAGTTAGTTTGTTTAAGATTAAAGCCCTCTCTTTCTGCAAAAGCCAAATCGGCTGCAGAAATAACTATTGTAGCCTATAAAGACAAATAAATTCCCGCCTCTCCAGGGCTACTGGAGAGGGGAAATTCTAATAAAAAATAAAATAAAAAAAAAAGCGGCAGCGTCAATCAACGCGGTGCTGCCAAGAACAATACTTCGCCTCCGCCCGCAACGCCACTGATGATGCTTGCCACAGTTGCAGGCGAAACGTATGCAGCAGTTTCCGTGTGACCATGGCCTATAAACCCGGAAACATCTAATTATGTAGAAACCGGCCGTGAGCCTGCATTGTATATTAAATATTCGTATGATTTGGATGAATTTCTAGACTGTTTATTAAAACTTGTGCACCTGGCTTCATTCACCCGCCAACTCGCATTCTCAATGCTTCTTTATTCACAGAAATATTTCCAGATATTTTCAAAACAGGAAAATTAAGCCACTTCTTAAAAAGACAACAAAAATGAAATTCAAAATTATCAGTCAATTTCTTTGTCAGCTTTCTGAAAGGAGAGGCCTTTTTACATGCGATGAAAAAAATTCAGGGTAAATGAGGTGTTTTAAGATTCACAACACGCATTTAGAAAATCAAAATCTACAAAAATTGCATTTTTTTCTTTTCTTAAAAACGTTGCTTTATCAATGAACCAAAATGAAGCAGCTATTGGAATAATTTTAGATCTTTCAAAAGCTTTTGACGTTATTGGCATCTTGCTTTCAAAATTACCTTCATATGGAATTCTTGGTATTGCTTATTTATTTATTTACGTCAAAACCAGTTAAATACTGTGTGTGACGTGACATTGCTCTAGATTGGATAACCTCTTTACCTTAAACATCGATCTCAAAGAGTAGAAATACTGTACTGGCACTGAAGTGTGAAAGGGAAATGAAATAATTTTAAAAAAAGAATAACTGATGGGTGTACTTGGTTTTGTCATAAAGGTATTGTAACCAACGTGAACCTGCCCCGCTTTGGGCATGCCAATTTGCAACTAGCCTTATATCTTATATCTTACTTCCTTATATCTTACTTCCTTATATCTTTCTTCCTTATATCTTATTCCTTATTTATATTATTTCCTTATATTATTATTATTATTATTATTATTATTATTATTATTATTATTCCTTATATCTTTCCAATTCATCAATATTCTGTAACTCAACTTATTTTATCATTCCCTAAGCTGGGTAACCACTTGTAACGTTTGATGATTTTTTAAGTTGTCCTGCTATGCTAGTAATTTAATTGCTCTAATAATTCATAATTTGGCTAGCTCTGTTTTTCTATTAAGATCTTGCATGAGTACGACGTACTTCACCTTATCTGCTGCACGTGGACTCTGTACAGAAATCACGATTCTTGAAACCTGTGGATTTTGCTACCTACTGAATTGATGGCAATTCAATGGAATATCAGCCTTTTCTTTTCTTTATTGTAACATTTTAACAAGTCTCGAGCTCATTATTAATTCATGATTCTATGGATTTTAAACATTATTCAACCGTACAGCTTTGATAAAGTTGAATGTCTTCTCGGAATGCCACCGTCTTCTCCAAAAGGGGATGTTCTGAGTCCTCCTGTGGTGAAATTTTTGGGTATAATGTCCGTGTAAACTTTGAATGTTACCCGACTGTTGCTAATTATACAGTCCGCTATTCGGAGAATCCCTACACCTGCTCTAATATTATCGGGTCGCAATTTTCCCTCACTAGGCGTCCGGCGACCTCCATTCGCTAAACTACTATTTCCTTTGAATTATGAATAATTTATAAATCACACTACGGAACTAACCTCCTATAAACCCACGAACACGAAGTCTAAATATTCTTAAATGCAAAATTCATACACGACAACAGATGTAACTATTATTAAAACAATGCAAACATTTATACACTTAAAACTTAAATAAATAATACTGCTTAGCCTACACTATTATGGGTTAACCAAACGAACATTTACCCACAACATAAATCTATTATCGCAAAATAACAGTTTCATAATGTTCATACCATGTGAACTGCTTGACTGCTTCCGTGAGAGTGAGAATTTGCTTCTTATGCTAAAGATAAATTTTCAACGCCTTCCCCTAATCAATTCCATGTTAATGACACCAAGTGTACAGAGAAGGGGGAAGAATACCTTGAACGGGGAAGGGGGGCGCTAGAGGACTGAAAGGCCCTTCTCAATACAAAGTATTTTTACGTGTGGTGCCCCGGGGGGGGGGGGGGAGAGGGATGGCGCTGGTTAAGAAGGGAGGCGGAGGATGACAAATTTACAAGAATTTCATTGCACATACGTTTTATTGATATTAGATGCTATGCTAGGTGAAATGAGATGAAATGTGAATGAAACAAGGTGAAATACAATGAATATACAAAATGGATGTTACTACGTCGATGTTATTTCTCACCGTGATGGTGACGTAGTGAACGTTTGTCGCACTACATGTCCATGGGCACACGGCGTTGCTGAATACCTGATGCTGTGTGGCTGCGGCATGCGTGGACCTCAGAGCTGCTCCTCTCCCGGGCGAAGCGGGAATGCAGGCGTCCCACACAGCTCGCTGGTCGGAGAGTCTGTCCAGCAGCTGGCCACGGACCTGGCCCTAGGTGGGCCTTGGCAGCAGGAGTGCGCGTGCGGCACACACGGTCTCGGTGTGCGAGTAGGGTCTGCTCGTACCGCACTCTAGTATCTGCCGGGTAGCGCACTTAATTCACCGATGTATGTGCAGATGACAGTGTTGTACGTGCGCGAAGCGCATTGCGTTATACTATGAACTCTGATCATGAGCACGGAGACTGCTCAACGAAAAGGCGCTGGGCCGGCGGTGTGGCTTTTGTGCCGTTCGCAGTGGTGGTTCTCGCCCGTCTCTCCTGGCACAAGTGAAGGTGGCGTTGCAAGCGAGATGGCTGCAGCCCTTCGCGAAAGCGTGAGGAGCCGCCGTTCGGGGGAGGGGCCGGCGGCGCGGGTGCGGCGTGGGCGCGGCGGGCGCACCCTGCGGGAGAGGCCGCCTCCCTTTGCGCGAGGGCTTTGTGTAGTGGACGGAACACCAGGTCGTGCCGTATCTCGACAATACAATTCTTGTCTAGCATCCAGCATGGCGCCTAAATGTTTATATTTCTTTGCTAAGCTATTTTAATATTTTAGATGCATCCATTACGTTGTATTAAACTCGTGTGACATTCTGGTACGTCACAGTATGAATGCACATGATTATTGTGGCAACACAGAGGTCGTACTAGGAAATTATGACAAGAATAAAAATAATTTTTTGTCTAATCAGAAAGGTTTTGTCATCTCTGTAAAACCGTATTTTCTGCTTTCATAATAGTAGCTATGAAACCGACAAACCGGGAGACGCGCAGCTACGTAAACCCAGCCCCCTCTAGTCCTCCGTGAGCCTACTCCCTGGTGTCGCCAGCCCACCCATGTTTCTACTTTCTCCCTACGGAGTAGATAGAACGCTGCGCGAAAAAACGGGATATTTTCGGCTGAAAAACTCGCATTTCTGGGCCCTGGTGACGAAAAAGTGGATAAATCCAGTTGTTAAATTTAGAAAACAAATCCTCTATCCCATGGTGTTGCTAGATTTAGTGTTTTGTGGGTCCTTCATACCGAGAAATCGAAGCAGGGCAATAAAACGTCTATCTGTCTGTGAACAACGCTATACCGGCTAAACCGTTCAGCCGATTTTCTCCAAAATTGATATTCCCCAATTGATCTGGTTGATGCCACGGCTCCTTGAATTTGAAACCGATATTTTAATTTTGGGAGGTACTTTTCTTACTCTTACTGTCCTATTATAAATCAGTGTTTTTCTTGTAATGCCATTCCTTCGCAGCACCGAAACAGGTATCCAGATTTTTCCCTGAGTTTTCCTCCATTTTCAAAAATGAAATTTTCGGGGCATGCAAATTTCTCTTGCAGCTAAGTGTCGTAATCACTTATCTGCCCAGAAGTCAGGCGGCGGAGAAAGGGTTGACGATCACTTTGTACTGTTTCTGTTTGTAAGTAATCATGGTCCAGTGGGAGTATGTATGATTCAATTCCTTAGAACGACAAATTTGTGGGTTTTACAAGTGTATGTTATGCACATTATGGATGATGTAAATATAGAGGCAAAGACTGTGATGATTTGGTTGAGTTTTTGTAGGGAAGTGTTTTATGATTTTGCAAAGAGAAAGGAGTGGTGAAGGGTGTGATGGGTTGGGTGGTGAAGGAGTGATTGTGGAAATTGAAAGTAAATTTGGTAAAAGGAAGATTAATAAAGTGAAATTGACGTAAGAAAATGAGTGTTTGGAGGAATTTAATATAGTGTCTAAACTGATTTTTCAAGGTTGTTGAAAATACTGAGGCAAAAATGTTCTTTTAGACATTATAAAAATTTCTATTAAAAAACTATTATTCCTGCATTGGATACGAATGACAACCAATTCGCAAGAAGAGGAGCGAATTTGTGATTTATCATTTTATGTTGTGTTACTTTACATCAGAAAATTATCAATCATCATTATCAAGTCAGTCAATATTTTTGTAATCATCGATTATACCTATCAATTACTTGTTCATTTGGGCTACAGACCCATAGTGAACTCCTTGGTCATGATTGACCCCGCCTTCAAAATTTCGACTTTTAGGGGGTCGATATTGAACTCGGAACCCCTGAGTTAAAGAATGGGAAGGAAATAAGGAATCATAGAAAAACAGAAAAATGAGGAACATGTTCTTCTTTATGTGCTATCAATAAAAGTCAAATGTAGATTATTTTATTTCAAACCATGACTATTTTAATAACTTGCACTTACAGGATATAACATTAATGAACAGTTAATGTTGACAAAAGAAGATATCATTTTTGGTGTAGAAAATCTTGATATGCACAAGTTTTAACAAATGAAAGTATTATTTCTTCCCATTTATTACAATTAGTATAGCTGCATAAAACAACACAATATTCTCTATTCAACCATGGTTGCTGGCTATAATAATATAGAGGCATAAACAATAATAAAATGTCATTAATATAGTTAAATATAAAGGACTGTAACATTATACAACTAGAAATGTTTAATAATAATGATAATGATAATGATGATGATAATAATAATAATAATAATAACAACAATAATAATAATAATAATAACAATAATAATAATAATAATAATAATAATAATAATAATAATAATAATAATAATAATAATAATAATAATTCCCCGTGTGGTGTCGGGGATTTTAGTAGAATAGCACCACGGGACCTCCCCCTGTCGTAGAAGGCGACTAATCAGAGCAGCTGTCCGCTGTCACTCCCCTAAACATCCCGTCATTCCCACTAACTCTGTGTGTCATTGCTTCCACTTACTTGTGGCACACATCTGTTTTCTGTCCTGTAGGCCAATCTTGTATCGGCCAACTCTTGTGTTTCCGCCCCGACGCTATTAGGTTGCGAGGGCTAGGGAGTCGTTTCCATTCTACCCTTCTATTCTAACTCTGTCTTCTCTGTCCCCCCTTGTTCCTTCCGTTTCCTTAAGCTGGCGGTAGCTCAAAAACGCTAGGGGAAGGTGACCCTGAAGAAAAACCCGAGATGGAGGATCTGTCAGGATCAACAGTTACGGTGCAGGGGATCGGAGCCCCAGTACCGGCGGTCGGTGGTGCGCAAGCAGGCCACCGGGCGTCGTCACCCAGCGACTGCAATGCCAGGGGTGCGGATCACTCGGCACCGCTGGCAGATAGTGCTACGAGTGATAGCAAGCTTCGCGGGACTCGTATGGAAGTCTGCGAACCTAGGGTTGAGGGAACCCTTAAAAACCCTCGTCCAGAAAAAAGTCCGGAGTTTAATGCTAAAAGAATGAAAGTTGGAAAATCATCAAACTATGATGACCTGTTCAAGAACACCGCAGCGGTACTAAAGTACCTTACAGTAAAAAGAACTGAAGGAAATTTTGATAAAGTGAGCCCGTTTATAATAGAGAGGAGTATTAGCACCTGCGCTGGATCTGCCGTAAAAGATATACAGAAAACTTCATCTGGACTCTTGGTAGAAACAGTTAATGACAATCAAGGTAAAAAGTTACTAGAATTGAAGAAAATAGGCACTATAGATGTTGAAGTAAGTGCTCACGGCACACTGAATACCTGCAAAGGTGTTGTAGTTTGTAGTGACTTACTAAACTGTAGTGAAGAGGAAATAGTTCAAGAACTAGCTTCTCAAGGAGTCATTGCCTGTCGTAGGCTAACAATGAGGCGGGATGGGCAGATAATTCCTTCTGCGTCCCATGTCCTGACGTTCAAGCGTTGTACGTTACCAGAGAAGATTAAAGCAGGCATTCATCGTCTAACCGTACGAATGTTCATTCCTCAACCAATGCAGTGTTTCCAATGTTTACGATTTGGACACCCAGCATCTAGATGTGCGAGAATCAAAGTATGCCATTGTGGTAAGCCATTTCATAGTGATGATCCATGCCTAGATCCTATCAAATGCATTAATTGCAGTGGACAACATTCATCGAGGTCGAGAGACTGCCCTGTATATAAGCAGGAGGCAGCAATACAACAAGTTAAAGCCAGACAGAAGATCAGTTATCCTGAAGCAAAAAAACTTGTGTGTCCCGAAAATAAAGGAAATATCACATACGTGGAAGCAGTTACTAAAAACACAAATTTACCTTCTTTAGTAGTGAAAGAACTAATGCCTGCAATAACCCGATGCATAGAAAAGTACTTCAACGAAATTCACAATAACAAAATCAACACAGAAGACTTAACCACAAACAATCAAAGTGAAAAGGTAAATGAAAAAGAATCTTCAAGACCCCCACCAAATGAGGCAGACAGAAATCCAGTAGCTGCGCCTGCAGACATACCCAGCAAAGAAGTGTTGACAACAGGCTATCGAAGTCGATCGCCTCGTTCTCCTAAGCACACCGAGGACAACTTCCTCAAACAAAAAATCAAATCAATGACCAATGATCAAGACACGACCACTGGCTCTGAGACAAGTTCGATGGTAAGTGCTGAACATAATGATCACCAATCCATCGATCTATACAAAACCCCGCATAAGAAGAGAAAGAAGAAAGGATGGCCAAAAGGAAAACCAAGGAAATAAGCAAGATCTACGCATCCTACAGCAGACAAACCCCATTCCAACCATGGAAAATATAATTCAATGGAATATCAACGGCTGTATCTCGCATTACTGTGAGCTGAAATTGCTACTGGCCAATCACACACCAATGTGTGTGTGCTTGCAAGAAACTCATTTTAAACCAGAAGACCGTTTCAATTTTAGAGGCTATAAAACCTTTCGCAGTGACGTAGAACCTGATAGACGAGCTAGAGGTGGTGTTGCCATATTGATCAGCAATACTCATCCTGCTAGTCGTCTTGATCTCAACACACCTCTACAAGCAGTAGCTGTAACCCTGTACAAGCCATTGAAGATGACGGTATGTTGCATATACTTACCCGATGCCTCATGGCGAAATGAAGATCTACAAGACCTGATCGATCAACTACAGACTCCATTTCTAATTCTAGGCGACTTCAATGCTCACAGTACCACATGGGGCTGTTCTAGGACAAATGACTCCGGTCGCAGAATCGATGACCTGCTACTTAACAACGAATACGTACTTTTAAACACAGGAGCAAGCACTCATTTTAATGCTAGAAATGGATCATTCTCAGCCATAGATCTCTCAATATGTAGTCCAAATCTTGCAACTCGGCTGACGTGGAAACCACTGCCAGATCTTCATCAGAGCGATCACTTTCCTCTGTTGATATCATCAAACATGCCAAAGAACACAGTTCACATACCAAAACGTTGGTGTACCAACCGCGCAGACTGGTCCAGCTTCACCAGACATATACCACCAATAAATGTCAGTGGAAACTCCGAGGAAGACGTTACCGACTTTACCAACACTGTCATATCTACCTCTGTACAATACATTCCACAGACCAGTGGCCGCTCATCTAGGATTCCAGTACCATGGTGGAATATGGAGACCAAAGAAGCAATAAGGGAGAAAAGAAAAGCCCTCAATAGATATAGACGTGCACCAACCCAAGACAATCTTATTGCTTTCAAGCGTCTGCGTGCGCTCGCTCGCAGAAAAATACTAACAGCAAAACGATCAAGCTGGGAAAAGTACGTAACCACCATAACTCGGACGACCAAAGTCACGGAAATATGGCAGAAAATCAGGTCAATAGCTGGGAAAAATGTTTTCAGTCCAATAACGTGCATTGAACACGAAGGACAACTAATATGCAACCCTGACGAAATAGCCAATGCATTAGCGACCCAATACTCCAAAGCCAGTGGCACAAATAGCTATCCTAAAGACTTTCTCGACAAAAAGAAAGAAGAAGAAGAACAACTACTTGACTTTACAACCAATATAGATAAGCCATATAACGCTCTTTTCACATGGAGAGAATTGCAAGACGCCATAAATGCAGCTGGAGACACCGCAGCAGGATCAGACAATATCCCTTACAGCATACTACGTCGATTACCGAAGAAAATACTGTCCACTCTGCTAAATATATACAATAACATTTGGACACAAAGCAATTACCCCAAAGTCTGGAAAGAAGCGATAGTAATCCCGATTTTAAAGGCAGGCAAGGATCCATTAAATCCTGAAAACTATCGCCCGGTATCGCTGACATGCTGTCTAGGAAAAATCTTGGAAAAAATGGTCAACACCCGGCTAACATGGTGTCTCGAAAGAAACAACCTCCTAAACATACACCAGTGCGGATACAGACAACATCACTCTACAATCGATCAGCTAATACATCTAGAAAATGCAATTCAGAATACCTTCATCAAAAGAAAACATATGGTTACCGTATTCTTTGACCTGGAAAAAGCTTTCGATAAGACCTGGCGACATAACATTCTGAGACAACTATATAACTGGCAAATAAGAGGATATCTACCAAAATTTATATCCAGCTTCCTTAGTACCAGATCTTTCAGAGTTCGCGTTGGGCAGTCTATCTCAGAAAGCTACGTACTAGAGAACGGTGTACCGCAAGGCTCTCCATTGAGTGGCACGCTCTTTATCATAGCGATTAACAGGATGTTTGACGGCATAGAAGCGTCAATAGGAAAATGCATGTATGTAGATGACATTGCTATATTTTACTCAGCCAAATCACTGGGAATGGTCAAATTCAAAATGCAAAATGCCATCAATAAATTAGTACAGAACGCAAAAAACATTGGTTTCTCATTTACAGCAGCCAAAACGAAATGCGTTCACTTCAGTAGGAAGAGAAAAAGTTACAGAGATCCAGAGCTGACGCTGAATGGGGTTCAACTGACGTACAATGAAACGGCAAAATTCCTTGGTTTGATTTTTGATAGGCATTTAACATGGAAACAGCATATAGAATACACCTTGCGTAGATGCAAAACAGCTCTGAATGTAATAAGATGCATTTCCCATATAAATTGGGGAGCAGATAGAGACATTTTACTCCGCCTGTACAAGTCCATGGTGATGTCCAAAATAGATTATGGATGTGCAGTGTACTCCTCAGCCAGAAAATCAAGTTTAAGAAAACTAGACCTCGTTCACAATGCAGGCCTCAGATATGCATCTGGCGCGTTCCGCACTAGTCCTTCCTCAAGCCTCTACTGTGAAACCAGCACCATGTCGCTACATCACAGACGACAAACAATGCTACTCAACTATAGATCAAAATTGCTGTCTCTACCGAAACATTTAAACCACTCATTGATGACTCGACCTAAGCTAGTAAATATTTACGATCGAAGACCTTCAGCTACTCGTCCAGCCAACATCCGCGCAATGGAGATAGAAAAATGCTACAACATCGTCCTACCACCAGTCTTGAAATACGAACCATATGAAATTCCAGTTTGGATGTTGAAAATGCCAGAAGTAAGACTCGATACTACCAGTGTAAAGAAAACAGAATGCCTTCCCATAGATTTAAAAGTTAGATTTCAATCAGTTCTCGAAGAATACATGGCAAATCACATCATAATCTACACAGATGGTTCAAAAACAAGACATCAGGTTGGAAGCGCATTTGTAACAGAGAACTTGTCGAGGGCTTGGGCGCTTCCACTTGAAGCAAGTGTGTACACTGCCGAATTATATGCAGTATTGCAGTCTTTGCGACACTGTGAAACTCTCGATTCAGGAAGGTTCGTCATCTGCACAGACTCTCTAAGTCTTCTCACTGCAATAGACAGGCGCCAAACTGTAGATCCACTGCTACAAATGATCCTCATAGCATGCCATAAATTAGAACAGCGAGGAGCATCAGTTACGTTTATCTGGTGCCCTGGACACGTGGGTATCCTAGGCAATGAAGAAGCCGATTCTGCAGCACGAAATGCCGGGAACATCCAATCAGAAATGGATATTGAAATACGACCTCAGGATGCAAGAAATGCTGTCTCGAAGTACATCCTCACAGAATGGCAGACCACGTGGAACAGTCTTCACACGAAACTACACCCCATTAAACAAAATATCAGTAAATGGTCACCAAATGTCAGCTACCCTCGACGAGAACAAGTGTGCATAACCCGACTAAGAATAGGCCATGCAAGAATGACTTCTTCATACATGTTAAGAAATGAAGAACAACCCATCTGCAGCTGCGGAAGACTACTGACAGTGAAACATATTCTGACAGACTGCGTAGATCTCTCAAGACTTAGACACAGATGCGGCATGAGAGGCAACATGAAGATAGATCTCGGCACCAACAAGACAGCAACTGACAAAACAATACAGTTCTTGAAAGAAGCCAATCTTTTCTTCAAAATTTAGATATAATATATAATTAATCATAACATCAATCAGTAAAAAGGCTAAAGGCCTTAGATGCCAAGCCTTCAAACTAACAAAAAAAAAAACAAAAAAAAAAAAAAAATAATAATAATAATAATAATAATAATAATAATAATAATAATAATATTAATAATAATAATAATAATAATAATAATAATAATAATAATAATAATAATAATAATAATAATAGTCTATTTATTGAATCACACAATAAAATTATGATCATGTATGATGTCAATTGGTTATTACATACTACTTGATAGAACATATAACAAAAATTAATTTTAAAAAACTAGGATGAATAAAAATCTATGATCTAACAATGGCAAGATGTTGAATAAATCCTTTTTGACACCACAACATATCTATCAACACAGACAAAATTACAACATGTAAAGTAATTACACATGTATCAGGTACAGTTCATCATTTGTTATTTCTTATTTTAAAAACTTGTCTACTTATATTAATTGATTTTTCACATATATTGCTTCAATAAAAAAAAAATACACATAAATTTATGGATCTGATAATAGTACATTGTGTAACCAATTTGTAATGTTATGCTATTTTACACATTTTGAAATCAAACGATGATAAGAACAAGTTTTCAAATTTGTACAAAAGTAGAAGAAAGTCTTACAAAAACATTTTAATTAGATGCATACACCACTTTTTTGTATAAGAATATTATAAATTTATAAAATAATCAAAATTAACATTGGAAAAAAATTTCAAAATCAGGTTTGCAGTTCGCAACACAATGATGGTGTTGTGTCATGCAAGGATGATGACCAAGGAGAAGACGCAGGGAAGATGGGCAGGGCTGATGAGGGGTGTCAAGCATGGGCTATGACATGTGTGATGATGAAATTACTCAGGTTATAAATGGCTAAATGTGCAATAAGGTGCTATTTAAGAACTTTCTTGCAATCAAAAAGGTTGTTTATAATGGTGGCATATTAATAAAAATATTTTTCTATGGAAGTTTTCCCAATTCACACCAAAACTGAAAAATAAATCATTTGTTTTTAACAATTGGACTTATGTTGTAGTGTTATTGGTGAAAGATAGCAATCCAGTTTCATTTCAATGAAGTTTCATTTAAATCTGACTCTTCACACAAAATATCTTCCAAATTGATTCCAAATCTATTAATGTTCTTCAACTGAATATAATTTAATGATATAAGAATTCAAATGAGATTTTCTATGTGGTGTTTTTTTTCTTATGGATGAAAATGTATGTTCTCAACTTACAATTACATAGAGAATGATGCAATGACTAATGTGAAATCTTCCAGTTTGTTGTTTTGCCTTAAAAATATTTTACTACTGATCAGCGAAAATATATTCTTCTGTCTGTAATAACTTGTAACACCTTCATTAATGCAATTTCCCTTACAACTAACTTCTATAAATTTCATATTTGGGAAAGCACCCTTTGTATTATAAGTAGTAATAGTGGCACTTACATGAATTTGAATTAAAATATTTTTTATTTTTGATCCAGCAAGTTGAAATTGAGCAAATGTTAAGCTGTTTTAGTTTTTTTCCTTATTATTTTTCTTGAGTTTTCTTTCAAAAGGTAAGTTTTGTTATTTTCATAATCATTTCATTCTGTGTGTTTGTTTGTTTGTTTGTGTCTACTAAATTACTGATTTACTTGTAGCACTGATGAGGTCTGCAACTCAGCAGATGAAACATCTGAAGAATCAACCTCCCATTTCTTGTTAAAAAAACTGACACATTGAATTGAAAAAATATTTTTAATCAATAATGAAATACTTTTGAATTATGTTTCTTTTGCATAATTCTTTTAAAATTAATTTATGGAAGTGACCATAATAGTTGTGTTATTGAAACTGTTCAGGTAGTTACATGATGGACAATGATAAACAGAATATATTTGGAAACAGTAATTTAAAATTTGCTTTTGAAATATTTAAAGAAAGGGAATTAAAATAAATAATATAAACTTATATAGAATACCAAATCATTCAGGAAATTTTTAAAAGAATAAACATCACTAGCTCAAAGTTTTTGTAATAAAATTCTTAGGTTGTTATGAATAGAATTTAAAGACATTATTTTTAAAATTTAATGTGTATTTTTTTATGTATTTTTAAGAATGCACTCTGATTCATAACTTTCATGCACCATCCTTGCCTTCAAGAATACTTCATAATGTTACAACAGATATAGGAGAGCTACAGAAGTATAAAAAACAATAATGTGAGTAAATTTTAGACAAGCTAATAGTAACCAGCACATGTTGAAAAAATGCCTGTTACCTTGTCTTACAGAAATTTTTCAGCTACAATTGTATTGTTTCACATGAACATTATATTCATGCTATTCAGTATATTCAGCTATAATGATTTTCGAGTCAAATAACATTGGACTTAATGAACGATCCAATTAATCATTCTGAGTATAGGAACATTGATGGAATATTTCAGTTAGCACAAATTAGGGTAATGAAAGCCTCGAAGTATGGCAAAAGTCTTATTATTTTTACAGTTTGAAGATATTTTAAACAATGGGTATCACTTAACTCTACTTCTGTCAATGTTTTAGAAGATTTTAATTGTGCTGGACTTCTACATGTGTGGAAAACACATTGGTACAATTGTATGTTGTGTTTCTCAGCAAACTAAGGTGTGATATCTGCCAGGAAGTGTTTTACTCTAGTTGTAGAGACACAAATTGCTTCATGTTGCTGGTAGAAAACAAGACAATGTCTAGCAAAGATTTTTGAATTATTTTCATTGATTCTAATAAGCTAGCCAGAGGAATCACATCCTAAACTTCCAATTCCTTTTGAAATTATTTTTACTACATTTCCTTTTTTAATACTTTTGTCACTTTTAATGTCTGTTATAACCTTGTATAATCAGAATAAATGCCTTTTTTTCTGCATATTTTAGGCAAAATAAATATCTGAACTTCCAAACTTCAGGGATAGTAATTGCATTACGAAGATCTCTGAAAGATATTTTGATTCTTTGTAATTTTGATATTCAATGAAATGCAAAATAGTTCATTAACTTTTTCTAAGTGAAATAAAATATGCAATGAAGAAAATATTGTACAAATAATTCATAATGTGTTTGATAATAAATTTAAATTTTAGATAAAAACTTGCCAAAACATTATAATTTCAGCAACTAAATTATTATTTCTTTCTTTTTCAAAATAGCTGATAATCAACAATTTCAAGCTTGAATGATGTCAACATTATTGAGGGGAGACTTTTTCGCAATTTAACAATTTGTTGTTAAACAATAGATTGTTTCAAAGAGAAATTGTATGCTTACAGAAACATGAACAGAAACTCCTTAACTTTTTTTTTAGAAGCCTTTCTCACCTTGGTCTGTTTCCAGGAAAGGAACATTTTAGATCCATATTTTAACCTTTTCCAAACCAACGCCCAACTTATGTAAACAAGAGCTTTGACAGAATGTGAACAAAGTGAGTGACATAAAATTAAACAATGTAGTAAATGTAAATGTGCATAAAATAAAATAATCAATAGATAAAGATTAATTTAAGGTTCATTTGAGGAAATTATCATTTGCACTTGTAACGAACTTGTCACAGGCAAGTGAGTATGAAACAGTTTATTAGTTCCAAAATATCACATTTTCATTCTTATACAAAAATGTGCAAATTTAGCAAAATGTTTAAAATTTAAAGATTTTTTTCCTGTATCATCTCTGCATTTATTGTAAAATCAAAAGACATAATAAATAAATGTTTAAAATGCTGTAACACTATTGAGCAAATTAGGAGGTTTTTTATGAACTATAGCATGTTATTTTTATTATTTTGTTTATTAAAAAAGGGTTTAGACTGGCCATTGCATTGCATTTTGTTCTTATAACATAGTTTCCTTTTTGGCTTGTCTGGGTTGGTTCTCTGAGAGAAGTCATGCAAATAAGTTAATTTTTCTTTTGTTTGATAAAAAATTAATTTTCAAGAAGAATTTTTAAACATCACAGATAAAATTACAAATACTGCAGTATCATATCAATGGTAGGCACACATTAATAGTTATAAAATATTTACATGTATCTTAACAACAACAACAACAACAACAATCACAACATTCTTTTTTGCATTATTTCTATTCCTCAAAGAAACAACAATTCTCTTGTTACACTGATATTCTTACAAGCTAAATTCCAGATTCAAAACACATTTAATTCCTTTCTTATTATCACGGGGTTAAATGAATTTCATCCATTAAAGAAGAAATTAACTTTTCCTTCAAAATTCTTTTGATGACAAAACCACTTTAGTTGCTCTTCATACTTCTTAAATATTTCTTTCTAATGTAAATTTGTTTTTTCAGTGCTTCACATTCATTTTTTAATATGCCAAAACATATACAGACCATATAAACATTTAATAATTAAATAGGGTTGAACTGCATGAAACTGAGACACTGAATTTTTATATATAAAATTCTAAGTAGAGTAATTTTTCAAATGGCAGGCAAACTACAAGAAACTGTCAATCTGAAATATTGGTGCACAAATTCTAATTCTAAGTCTTTGATCTAATACACACAGCGTATTTGGGAGAAAATTATTTGTTTCTGATGGAAGTTAACAAATTTATGATTAAATTATTTTCAATATTTTAAAAACAGACAAAAAATGTCATAAAAATACACAAATCATTTTTCATAAAGTGTACAAATTATCACGGTATTTATAGTTTCTCAACATTGATTCATTTTTAACCTGGAGATGAATTCTTTTGTAGGACAGTTTCAAGCTGCATACAATTCTATATTCAGACTTTTTCTTTGTACCTGAGATGACAATACTGTTCTACATTCTTAAACAAATTATTGGTCCCATTTTCTTAAAGATAAAACTTTGTCACAACATTGGTGTTTGGAAACTGATACATTAATCCCTAAATGCTTATTAATACAAAACAAATCAAAACCAAAAATGAAGAGTGGCTTTAGACAGAGGTTTTCCCATTAGGAAAAGAAACTAAAGGAAATAATTATATTCATTCCAGGATTGCAGGTTGTTCAATGATAGATTGTTGAATTTTTGTAGATTGTGGGTTTTGCTATCTTCCATTACAAGGAATATTTTATGTTTGTTGTTCTGTTGGAGGGAATGTGTAGTTTGGGCTTAGATTTGAAAAGTCTACATAAACACGCTTGCGACATGTGACAGAATCAAGGTGTTCCACTAATTCAGCAAAAGATGGTCTTGCATCAGGAGAGTATGCCCAGCATTGCAGCATTAGAGAATACCTATTGCGGAAACAAAATGTAAGACATAGTCACCATATACTATTACTGAAAGAAGTTGACTCCAAAAATGCATTCCTTAAAATACTTACAATTCATCTGAACAGTTATCAGGTTTCTCCAAGCGTTTGCCATCCATTAAGAATGATAAGAGATTCATGTCAGCCACAGTGGGGTATGGAAAGCCACCTGTCATATTGTGATATGCAAATTGACAGTTTAGTGAAGGAAAAATAAAATTTAACTATTATTTCCGATTACCAATAATCCAAATGTCACAAAATTTTACTTACCTAACGTGCCAATCTCCCACAACACAATGGCAAATGCCCATACATCACTTTTACTGGAATATAAGTTATCTCTCATTGCTTCAACTGACAGCCATCGCAGAGGAACTTTTTTTCTTTTAGTGTTTACATAAATACCAGTTCTAGACAAACCAAAGTCTGAAATCTTTAAAGTCTTATTTTCATCAATTAAAACATTTCGAGCTGCAAGATCCCTAAAAGGGAAATAAGAAGAGAGATATTACATCTTTAATGCAAGTTTTAAATTCATAGTCAAAAGTATAGACAAAGCTAGAGTGAGGGCAAAATTTTTGATCATGGGGAGCAATAATTTCTAACAATATTAAAGTTTTTAACTGCTAAACTTTAAGTTATCTAAATATATCTACATTTTTAAATTAAAATATAATGTAGTTTTTGGTAAATATTTTATTTACATGCATGTGTAGACCCATGCACCTGCACATATTTAGAGAGGGCAATCTTAGTAAGGATCTACCTTATTGTAGTTATGCCCATTTTCATGTTGAAATATGTTTTATAGTTCTTTTACTGACATACCTATGCGTAATTTGTTTCCTTTCAAGATGAGCCATACCACGGGCTATTTGAACAGCAAAATTCTGCAACTCTTTGGGATCCAGAACGCACTCCAATCTATGATTTTTGTCTTCTGTTGGGGTTTGTGGTTCACCC